>CM068955.1:16350195-16360895 GCA_035128595.1 Eptatretus atami
CACAATGTTTCTTTCTCTGCCATTGATGCCACTTGTGATCAGCAACAGGACTCTGAAGGTGCATTGTAGCCCATGAATTGAAACTGTGACTTAATCTCCGGGTTATTGAGTTTGGAGAGAGGTATATCTGCTGAGAGAAAGCTCGTAACTACCCGATCAACAAATTATTGTCCCTTGCTCACTTTCTCAGCTAGCAGCAAAGTCTGTCGAGGTTCATTTTCAGCATCCTTGGCTCTCGTGTGTTTTGTACTGTCGCGATGGTTCAGAACACTGGACCGTCATTCGTGGCACACGACTGTAGAACATAATTTGCAGAACAAACTGTTCCCAGAAGTTACTACAAACTCAGTTGGGAATTCTGCTGCATAGGCTCGTACTTTTGCAATAGAAGAAGCAGCTTCCTTGGACATAATTGGCAAGTCAAGCCGACGTCCTTATAATAGAGATTAAACTCGATATTTAAGTAAAAGGAGGGAAGATACAACAACTTGATAGCAAACAGGAACACCACAGCAACACATGACAGGAAGTCAGTTCATTCAATGCACAGGTGATAATCAAAATGTTGTTTTTATCACCACTTCACGCAGGCACGACACCACATGGCCGAGCATTTAGCAGATTTAGCCGCTCACGTGTGATTAACGCCGCAAGTTGTGCTTATAAAGGAAAAGTTTCAAAAAAGTTGCACTTATAACTCCCTCCCACTGCATCCTCAGGCAAAAAAAAGACAGCGACATCTTTGCGTTTTGCGACATGGGAATGCCGTGAAAAAAATTGCGAATTTGCAAAAAAATTGCCTTACTGATGACCCAATCAGTGTGGATATTACATAGACAAGTTTATATATGCACGCTCTCTCACGTCCTGCTTCTCTTGCTGTGATTCAACCTTGAAAAGTACAGCACAAAAAGCTTTGGTTAATATGTTGTGTTTGTTTTCTTATATTTAAAAGTTCTGTAGTTCCAAACATGTTGTGTGTATATATATATATATATCTGTGTGTGTGTATATATATATATATATATCTGTGTGTGTGTATATATAATATTATATATCTGTTGTGTGTATATATATTATATTGTGTGTGTGTATATATATATATAATATCTGTGTGTGTGTATAATATATATATATATATATATTATATATATATATTAATATATATATATAAATCACTAGCTTGTGTTGTGGAATATCTTTATGTGAACTTTCCATAACTGTTGCAAAGCTAAATGTATCACGAATGATTTTCTGAAGTACAGTGTCACATGAATTTTAAAGTGCGTCCATAACGCTGGTTACATCTTTGCCAGTAGAGTTCAAATGCTGCGAGCACAGAAAGATAATTTGACATGTGTTCAAATAAATAATTTGGTGGTTATTCCTTGAAGACAGTCATTCTTATAATGCTGTGCGATGAGGAAGAGATTTTTAAAATGAGCAGTTGGGTTTGTATGATCTATCGCAACCGAAATTTACTCACATGTCTGAGTCATGAGTGGAAGTGTTGTCTCAACAGACGTCAGGAAGGTGCAATTGAAGCACTTGACGTCAAAGCTGCATTTGATAGAGTATGGCACAAGGGTTTGCTGGTCAAGCTGGTTGCTAATGGAGTTGGAGGGCAGCTGTTACAGTGGTTATCCAGCTACTTGATGGAGAGACGTATCTAGGTAGTGGTTAATGGCCAAACATCCAAATAAACTCCAATTAATGCATCAGTACCTCAAGGATCAATTCTTGGGCATTCTTTCTAGTCTACATTAACGATCTGTGCGACAACCTGCATAACCCTACTTGCCTCGATGCTGATGATGGTACCATCTACTGCCTGCTGGATGAAGTGAATGCCACCATTTCTCTGAGAGAAGACCTCCAGAAGATCAGAAATGGAATGTCCTGTTTGCTACCGAGAAATGCAAGGTTATGTCTTCTCAGTAGACGACTACCAAGTGAGCATCCTCCAGAGTTCTTCATGGGTGGCAAGCCCTTGCAGCATGTACACAAGCTTGACATACTTTTCGTCAGGTTCTCCCGGAGCTTGAGTTTCCAGTCTCACGTGAACTCCATCACCGTTAGAGCTGGACAAAGAGTGAGTGCCTTTCGCAGTATTGCTCCATACTTGGATCCGCTTGGCCGAGCGCAAGTGTACAAAGCCCATGTCTGCAGCAAAATGGAATATGCTCCCCTCGTATGGATGACTGCAAGTGCCATGTATCTTAAAAAGCTGGATGACGTGCAACTTCGTGCTGTATGTATCATCAAGGCCACTCCACAGGAATTGAACATCGATCCCCTACCACACAGGAGAACTGTAGCAGGTCCGTCTGATGTACAGACTGCACACAGAAGAAGTTCTAGTACTTTTGAAGACCATGCTACTCCATCATGGATTCCATCAAGGTTCACCAGAGCAAGTGCTTCCTTTGGAAGCTATGCTGTGCAGTGTCTTACTGGCAAGACGGAGAGTGGTCACTGGTCACTTGTTCAGTATGACCGCTCCTTTATGCCTGCAATAATATCAGTGTGGGACAGTTTTAACAGATGCCACTGTAGGTCACCCAACAACATCCGGGATCAAGGCTTTCTGCTCCAGAGCAAACAAATATCTCAACAAAATAATAGTCTAATACAGTGTACTTATGATAATGTTGTTTTGTGTGTACGATTCTATCACCTTGTTTTTCATTTTACTATTAGTATTCTCTCACTTGTATTTTTGATACTCTGTGCTTTCATGGTACAAGTGGGCACTTTAATTTTTTTTTTTTGCAGTGCTTATCCATAAAAATAAAAAAATAAAACTTTTTACTCCTTAAACTGATTGAATCAATGCCACCTTGTCCCAGATTCACCTGCAGCTGCCCTCTGCATGCTGGCAGTGTGCCCGGTTTTCTCAGCCACAGTTCCAGACTCTGTCTTTCCTTCATGTATTTCTCCCAGGCCTGGCTGCACACCATCTTTGTTGTTACGGCTTTTGGTTTTCCTGGCCAAGACTTTGCTGGGTGACGAAAACTTCAGTTTTGGCTTCTTATTGTTCTCCTGCAAGAATAAAGGCACATGCAGTAACCAATTGGCAGCAATTACCAAAATATTTCATCAATACACAGTAGGGTACAAACGTCCGAGTCCGGGAGCAAATTTATCAAATTAGACGTGATAACAAAAGTCATTATATGAACCCAAAAGCACTTTCGAGGGATTTCCATGGAGGATATAGTGACACTTATTAAAATAGGAAAAAAAAATCAAATCTATCTTTTCATCATCATCATCATCATCATCATCATCATCATCATCATCATCATCATCATCATCATATTATAATGGAGCTATGGCATTTATGTGTACGTGTATGTATGTATGTATACTTATTTGAACAATATGTGGGATGCCACTTGGATCTCAAACTGATCGATAATTTTATTACGTAAGATTACTAAAACGGTCTCATCTCACAATTTATCAACAAAATATTGTTTATGGATAAATGTGTGAACAGACAACTCCCTTCTCATGTATGTAGCCTGTTCGTTTTTAACGATGATATTCACCAGTATGCCACCAGATCAATGTCTGTATCCGTCTCCATATGCACAGAACGGTGTCTTTTGAGCAGATTTGTGATTCTGGCCCGAAACTTTGGAATGGTCTGACAGGCAGATTAAAATATGCTTCCTCGTTGAAAATATTTACACATATGTTGAAGACATTTTTACCCTCGCCGAATAATTCGGAGAGGGTATTGCATTTGGGTCCGTTTGTTTGTCTGTCTGTCTGTCTGTCTTTGTCCGCACAGAACTTTCGTGTTTTTCTCCACAACCGCTTGTCGGATTGAGACAAAATTTTCACAATCGGTGTGACTACTCACGTAGAATGATGTGATGATAATTATGACGTCATAGGTCATGTGGTCTGGCAGCCATATTGGAAAAACGGAAAAACTTTGGACCTCTGTATCTATGAAACCGCACCAAGTTAAAAATTGAAACTTGGCACATAGCAAGTACTCTTCATGGAGAATTAGGGTGATTTTTTTTTTTATGACGTCATAGGTACCCTCGTTTTGACATCATAATTGCATATGTTCAACGCCACATCCGATCAGTATGAAAAACTTTTGAGGGTCATTTAGGGATAAAATGGTCCTCAGAAATAAATTTCATGACGTCATCGGTCACGTGATTTGGCAGCCATTTTTCTTTTTTTAACCTTAAAAAAATCTTCTTCTCTGAAGTGGCTGAACAGATCGAGGCGAAACTTTACATGCATGACCGCCTGTCCATGAGGGACAAAAGGTTCACACATATGATGTCAATGGTAACATGGTGTAGCAGCCATATTGGATTTACTCTAGAACTTATAAAAAATCTTCTCCAGAACGGCTGGACAAATCGAGGGGAAACTTCACACAAGTGTTTCCCAAGCCATGGGGGTACAAGTGGCACATAGCAAGTACTCCTCAAGGGGAATGAGTGTGGTATTCTTATGATAAAGTGCCTTCGTTATGACGCCATAATTGCAGATGTAGAATGCTACATCCGATCAGTACAAAAATTTTGAGGGTTATTTAGGGATAAAATGGTTCACACATTTTTTTGATGACGTCATCAGTCATGTGATTCGGCAGCTATATAATATATATATATATACATATATATTTATATATATATATATATTTTTTAACCTTCAAAAATCTCTGAAATGGCTGAAAAGATCGAGGCGAAACTTTACACATATGACCGCCTATCCATGAGGAACAAAAGCGTCACACATATGACATCATAGGTCACAAGGTTTGGTAGCTATATTGGATTTACCCCAAAACCTATAAAAATACACCACTTAAAATAAGTCCTGGCAAGGGTTTGCAATCTCTGATTGCTCTTTTTCTTGTTGATTTTGTGTTACTATTCATAACCGTATAACTGCTTTGATTGATTTAGGTCCACTTTTCTTTTTCCAATGTTGTCTTGAATTGCAAATCAAAATTGTATTCAGGTCAGGTCAGGTATGGGAGCATGCGCCAGAGCAGCGCGTCGCTGCGTCCACTTTCCGCCGGTACCCAGGACCTCCGTCTGGCCATCCCCCAGCGCCCAGATGCCTGGCCCATCCCCATATCCTTGAGATGCCGATCAACCTGCTGCAACCACGAGGCACGTGGTCGGCTCATTGGCCTCCTCCACTCATATCAGGAGACTCCCTCGCTGAGAGAATCTGGTGAGCAGGATCAGAGTCAGAAAAATGAGCCACGTGTCCATACAGCCGCAGCTGACACTCATGGACTATGCAGGTAACAAATCTCATTTGAGTCTCTCTCAGCAACCGCTCGTTGGACACAAAGTCCGACTAGCGATAGCCAAGGATTCTCCGAAGAGACCTGGTACCAAAGGAATTAAGTCTCCATTTCAGATCCTTGGTCAGAGTCCAAGTCTCACATCCATAGAGCAAGACTGGAAGCACCAAGGACCTGAAGACTCGGACTTTCATCCTCCCGCACAGGTACCGGCAGGATCATCCTCTCTTAGGGATAGGACATTCCAGGCACCCACCTGAAGGGACTGCGTCAGGTTAACCCAAGGAGACTGCCGTCTGGTGGACGACACCTCAGCACCACTCCGACACACTCTCCTCCCGCAATCTGACCCGGGAATGTTACCCCGTGTTTTCCCTCCTATCATCAAAGATTGGGGTCCTGAAGGCTTTGCCCCAATCCCGTCATTCGGTGAGCTGCCCTGCGAAGGGAAGCTGCACAGGAGATACTCCACGGAGTGGGTTTTCAGATTTCTTTGCGTTTTTGTGTTTTGCGGAATGAAGGGTTTTACGGTGCCGGAGTGCAAATCCTGCCACCAACCTCCTAATAAGAAGTAACCCAACTGCAGGAGGACGTCCACAGACACAGTTGGGCACTAGATATGGATGGCCGTTGGCTCACAAGGAGCTCCTCCGCCCTTTGACAGGTTTTGTTTTTAATCCTGATGCGTGTCCATATCCAAACACCCTCTCACCAAAAAAACCTGGTGGGGGAGGCGTTTAGTCGCCGACAACCGACCATGGAACAGGTTAGTACAGGTTTACATGATACTGTAGCAAGTCACAGATCTAATCTGGCCTGACCGGCTGACCTGAAAAATTGTATTACCACCCATTTTGTACGTTGGTTTATTATGTATGTAACTCCATTGTGTTGTCATGTGCAATTTCGTGCTGTTGCTTCTCGGGATTTATGCCACCTTCTGTTAATGTTTTGTATTGGATACGAAGAAGGAAATAAATGTTGATGTATGCACGTACGTACGTATGTATGTATGTACGTATGTACATATGTGTGTTTGTATGTGGCAAAAACTACAGGGATTGCATTTTTCACAAATTAAAATGAGTAGATGACTTTTTTGGGGAAACTTAAGCTAGAATTCAATTGGAAGGATATATGTGTACACAAAATAATTTAATTGGAAGGTAATTAAATACAGGAAGTCCTCGGATCACGAACGCCCGACTTACAGATACCCACATCAATGAACCAACCCCCATAAGGTTTTTGTTTATTTTTTAAATGTCTGAGATGAATGTTCGCTCATATGTACGAACCAATCGTGGGCGGACCAACTCGGGACTCATTAGTTTGGCGGAGTGTGACTGTTTCTTTCGTGAGATGTAGAGTCTGAGCGTCATGTGGTCTCCAGTATACTGCGTGCTGTAGAGAACTGTACATTACTGTGTTGCTTGCATCTGCATTAATAGTGCTTGGTATTTTACCATGACAACGAACCCTACTCGTGGCTGATAAACATTGCAGTGATGTTCCTGCAACGAAGAAATGCAGAACCTTAACATTAGAGACTAAACTGGACATTATAAAATTATCTGATGAAGGTAAAACTCTCTCTGAAATCCGTCGTTCGTTACACCTTAATCGTTTGATGATCGGAACAATTATAAAGGACAAGATAACAAGCTTACAACATGTAAAGGGATCTACACCCATCAAGTCAACAACAATAACAAAGCAAAGGAGCGGTGTTATTGCCGATACTGAAAAATTGCTTGAAGTATTATTTACTATTATTTATTGCAAATTTACAAGATTTCAGCTTATTACGTGTTAAACTAGATGGTATTCATGGAATACTTAGCCCGCACAATCTTGAGAAGGACTTGGTCCGAGCAGGAATGCTGGGCGAGGGGGGGGGGCAGGTGGGGTAACAACCCGCACCTAATAGGGGCCCGTAATTAAACCTTCAATTTTTTGTTTCATATCATGATTGTTTGTGATGATAAAACACCGGGGGAAGCTATATTTTGCATCTCCCTCCAAGCCACTCAGGGTGATTTCCTGGCATGCCATTGCCGTGGACGGTGACACCCTCCCTCGTAAAATAAACTACCCTGTGGGAACAATTTACATCATCACAATCGCGGTAATGATGTAATGATGTAAATGAACACAGGTGTGTTGGCCACACCCCATCCGGATGAAGTGAAGTGTATTAAACGAATAAGTTAACAACACCCCAATTTCCCTTAAACGCCGCAGGTGTTTCTGTAGACGAAAATACGGAAACCTCCATAAAGGTTGTTAAAAATAACCATTGAAGGGGGCCCGGATGAAAGGGGCCCAACACTTAGTATTGCCCCAGGGGCCCATTGTGGCTCTCCGCGGCCCTGGATGCGAGCAAACTCTTCTGGCGGCAAACTTGTAATCGCATGTCTCTATATTTCTCAGGTAAATGTGTACAAATTATACTTTGTGAATATTTTCGATGTCCCCTCAATGTGCGCGATCTCAAATGGTCACGTAACGTGTGGTAAAGTTTCAACTTCCTCAGGTGAACAGTTTTCGATGTACGCTCTTAACAAAATGCAGACACGTACGTACACACTGCTGTGGCCCTGGCGGTTAGGTTAATTCCCCCGACCAAATTGTGGTGGACGGGCGGTTAACACCAACCAGGCCAGATCACCGAGCGGTTTTCCTTCGAGGTGAACACGTGATCCTCGGAGATTGTGGTGCGCACGGGAGCGGAAGGGGCGGCACGGACGGAGCAGACGGAAACACAGCACAAGAGGTTTATCTCAAACCCACGACAAATAGACAACACCAGCAACTTAAAATAAACACGGGGGTTTTAATGAAAATAGATCAAATATTTACAAGGGTAATAATTCAAAATGTAATAATAAAACGTGAGGTCAATTAAAGCCTAAAGTCGAGGCACCTCCACACACGGACTTTAATACAGACAAGGGGAAAACAAAATAAAAGAAAATCCTCCTTTTATTCTGGCACTTAGCTTTGTCCAGAGATGGTTTTTTATTATTCTGGCACTTAGCTTTGTCCAGAGATGGTTTTTATTATTCTGGCACTTAGCTTTGTCCAGAGATGGTTTTTATTGAACTTTGCGGTCAAGCCGCTTCGTACTGCATGGGAAGATGTGCCCAAAATGTTGCAGAGCCGCTCTCTTGGTGGGAAACGTACGTGAGGTAATTTGTTAGGCGGTATTCAACACCAGGGCTCACCAACCGCCATGCAGCTTCTTCTCATGAGCGAATATGCCGAATGTTCCTCTCTTGCAACAGGTTCGCTCACAACAATCGTTCACCTTCCTCGACCAAATGACGAGATGATCTCTGAGGCCCCGTCGTAAGGCCACGAGGCATGCTCTTCATCCCTCCTCAAAAACGTGCACACTTCATGGCTCAGCCGAACAGGAATGGCAAGCGTTTTGCCCAGCATGCTACAAATTCACCAGCATGAACATGAGAATCACGCAGCCATTTTGTTGTGCCGAGAGGAGAGCAAATACGAGATCCTCTGAGTCTATCGTGTCCTCCACCAACTCTGTCCTCTCACAACTGTCCTCGATCTCCGAACCTCACTTCCCTTCTCACGGCTCTCTGACGTCTTGCAAGTTAAACTGAGGCTCTCTGACGGCTCTCTCTGACTTCCCTTCTCGGAAGCAACTTGCACCATTTTTAAAGTCTTTGATATAACTACTGTAATGACTTGGCCAGGGTTTGAAACACCAACCCTCCTCGACTCGGAGTAGAGGCTCTAATTCGAACGAATTAAGTCATCGACTCCACCGTATTAAAGTTAAGTTTATTTTGACGTCTTTGAATTATTGAACGTTATTATTAGGTCAGAATGCTAAATGGAGGTTTTTCTTCAATTAAATGATCACCTTGCACTGCAACCTTTGTTCAAAGACTTTCAGTAGAGGCTGCTGCTGTTACCAACACCGACATGGTTTGTTCAACTTTGTGATAATCCTCAGGTCGTCTTATGCACCGTTAAACAAACCGATTTCATGGTGTATTTATACGTTTAAAACGTATCTCAATTGGTATCATGCCCTTCTTGTGGTTGAATGTTGAACTATGCCTGCTTGCGCAGCTTTTCAAACGGAGCGAGACAGGTGGCTGCCGGAAACGGGACACAGCGAAATGCAGACAGACGCCCCGGCTCACATTGCATAACGGAATGCCTGTTTGAAATTGTGGTTTGAAAAAGCTTGGCATCGATGTAAGTGCACTCTGACTGTTGTACCTGAACTGCATGCATATTCTGCAGATTTTCCCACAGGGTGCGGCTGTAAGAATTCTCAGCTACACTAGCCTGCTTCAGGTCGGAGAACTTGTAGATTTCCGTGGTCAATTGTTCCGGCTGCCCATAGAAAATGTTGTTTGGTCCAGACAGGTTTATATGGTGCAGGTGCAGTCTGTCAGTCATTATCCATGCAGCAACAGCCAGTATAGAGCTTGGATTCTGGGCGAAGGATAGATATTCCTTTGCTGTGATATATTCCCCAGGAGGTGGAAACAGCCCACTTGGGGGAGTGGGGAAAGGGAGGGGGTGGGGACTTGGGGGAGTGGGGAAAGGAGGGGGTGGGGGCGGAGGGGTTAGAGAAGGAGAATGGGAGGCAACTGTGCCATGCTAAAAATGAAAAATGGAACCAGTTCAGAGGAGGTATCAGGATTCATTCAGAGCTTCTCAACATTCATGGATGACAAGTCTACATACTGCAGAGAGCAGTCTGTTGTGAGGGAAAGAGAGGGATTGGGGACCTTGGCTTTTTCAGTAAAGACAGTGTCAAGATACTCGGCTTTCTCCCTGAGAAGTGTTCAACACAACTCCAACCTTTAACAGTGAAGGTGCACAAGGGGAATGTGTACCGGAGAAAAACTTAACCAACTTCCAACAGGCTTTGAAGGACGGCTGGAAAGCAAAATGTTAACCCAACACTTGAAAGGTTTGAAAACAGGTAAGCTTGATGTTGGGTTATGGCTCTTCAAAGAAATGATGCACACTCGTTGGGGGATATCTGAAGGGACTTTATGTTCCCATCAGTTGGGTGTGCCTTCCATCCATTGGGACCATACTCTGTGCAGGTATGCCTTGCAGGTGGAAAACACGAGCTGCTCTTTCGCAGTTGCATTGCCACATGTCTCGCGATGTGCAACTGGAGAGATACGGGATGAACTTGTAAAGGAGAGAAAGTAGTCTGTGGCGGAAGGAATTCCAGCAAATGTTTATGTCAGGAGTTGATGAGATAATGGACCAGTCTGTGAGGGAGACTTTGAGACCAGATGATCCGTCTTGCTGAAGTGTCAATGGATCTTCATTCCTCATTACAAGTGGCTTTGATTGTTGTTGACCAGTTCTCATAGATGGAGTGAGAGAAAGAGAGAAAGAG
>CM068955.1:16361147-16372917 GCA_035128595.1 Eptatretus atami
TGGGAATCAATGCTGTTTTTCATCAAAAGAAAAAAACCAAAACAACCTCATTATACAATTGATCTACTGAACTACAGGGAGATCAGTTCATCTCAGAATCTGATTTTATAATGTTGCCGTTTATAAAAGAAAGACAGGGTTAATTTGCTCATTTCCAGGAAGCAAACGTTTTGGTGGGAAAAGCTCATTTGGTGTGGCCGACACAATCTGCAGCATGAACAAATTGTGAGGTCTAACATTGTCTACACGTTGCATTGCTGTGGGTGAACAACGTCCATTCCTAGCATGGACATTTTAATTTTACTGCTCATCATATCTATCTATAATTCCAGCAATCTCTGTGTGATGTTGATGTGTCTGTCTGTTTGTCTCTCTGTTTGTCTGCGACCGCCGTTTCTCGATGACCGCTGGTCGATCTCATTGAAACTTGCCAGGAATATTGCCGGGGACCACGGATTTGCCTTTTCGAGGTTTGATATCGATCGGACGAGCGGTTCCCAAGTTACGGCCATTTATCTGTCGACCAATGACAAGACACGGTGCTATGACATCACGAATGACGTCACAATTAATGTTTATTTATTTATTTTTTATTTTTTTGCACGATTGACGGTCCGATCTGATTGAAACTTGCAAGGAATATTGCTGGGACCCGCTGATGTGCCTTTTCATGGTTTGATATTAATCGGACAAGCAGTTCCCAAGTTACGGACATTTATCTGTCGACCAATGACAAGACACGGTGCTATGACTCACGAATGACGTCACAATGAATGTTTTTTGTGTTTTTTTTTTTGCACGATTGACGGTCCAATCTGATTGAAACTGCCAGGAATATTGCTGGGACCCGCGGATGTGCCTTTTCGAGGTTTGATATTAATCGGACGAGCAGTTCCAAGTTACGGCCATTTATCTGTCGACCAATATCTGCGAGAGAGGGGGACGGGAGAGGGGGGATGAGAGTGGGGGCGAGAGAGAGGGGTGAGAGAGGAGTGGGGAGAGAGGAAGGCGAGACTAGGGGGATAGGAGAGGGAGCGAGAGAGGGGGCGAGAGAGGGGGCGAGGAGAGGGGGCGAGAGAGGGGGGCGAGAGAGGGGGCGAGAGAGGGGCGGAGAGAGGGGGGGCGAGAGAGAGGGGGCGAGAGAGGGCTGCACATACTGGCACTCACCTACGGGCACTCACTACGGGCACGCACCTACGGGCCCGCCCCTACGGGCCGTACTAGTATTTCAATACAAGCACTCCCAAGAAGATATGAAAACAAACTTTTCATTGCCTGTTATTATTGAAACATTATATATGTATTAAAAGGCATTTGCTTAACCATCACCACCCCCTTTCCCCACCCCACCATCTTAAAACATTTCATGAAAAAGCAAAGTACCATGAACTCTGAGCATTATTTAGTAATTACAGTTCCTCTGTAATGTAAAGTGGCTGCTCGTCCACACACCTTGGCTGTTGAGCTCGCACTGATGAAGAGGCGCGTGCTCCGCCTGGGCGGAGCGTTGGTTAACGTGTTTGGGGGCACACCACTGGTCGGGATCAGCACCTGGGTCGTGCTACGAGAGGAAAGAGTTAAGACAACTGAGCCATACAAAGTTGGGAAATATTAGGCAAAGCCGAGTCACCGAGTTTGTTGTTGCATTCTTTCTCCGGTTATTTTACGTTCATTTAATCTGAATGGCTGGAAAGCAAACTGTTAACCAATAATTTTATAATTAACAAAGTTCAACAAGTACACTTCAGATCTCCATGCCGATAAGACAGGTGGTTGGAGGAGGGGTCATTCATTCAAGTCTTATCCACAATTAATTTGACCTTTTTATCATTACGGAAAACAAAAATTAAAATTATGCTTTTCAGACAAAGAAGTCATTTTAATTTGACTTTCTCAAGATCTGTAACTTTTGATATTATTCCCCCAAAGTCATTCATCAAATTCCCCTTGAAGTGGGATAGAGTTGGTGGTTTAACAGAGGTAGCTAGAACGGGATTCGGAAGGGCGCATACCTCAACCAGGCTGAACAGTTTACGTTTTGTATCCCAGTGATAGGCCGGATATGCATCCAGACCTGAACCAAAAATCTAATCGTTTTGTTATTGTCACATAACCAACTCATCCGCCAAGTTTCGTCATAACCTGTCCACAACTTTTTGAAATATCATGCTATATATCATTTTTGGCCCACTCTCTTGCTGGTGAAGAATCACTTTAAGAAAGATTTAAATTCTCCTATCCAGATCCGGATATTCGAAGGAATTTATCATCGTCACACACCCAACCTGTCCACATAATTTCGTCAGAATGCGTCCATAACTGTTTGGGATTTCCTGCTCACAGACACACAGACACAGAGGTGGTGGTGGAGGTGATAATGGATAACAGATGAACATCATTCTGAGATCAAGATACAAAAATTGAAATAAATGAAATAAATATAAAATGAAAGAAAGAAAGTGCCAAAAACCCGAAGGTTCTTTCCTTGATCGGTCCAAAAGCAGCAGGCGGGTGAACTCCAAACTTGAGTTTATTCCAAAATTCAAAGCAAAAGCAGTAACTCATTATTTTGACATGCAGACCTGAACTCAAACGTAAAATTACATCAAGCTGTTGGCTTAATGGCTAAGTTGTCTGCCTTAAGATCTTAGGGTTTTGAGTTCAAGCCCCTGCCGGCCGATGAATTAACACCAGGAAGGTTGACTCAGCCCGTCATCCTTCCGAAGTGGCAAAACGAGTACCAGCTTATTTGTAACAGGGGGCGTTGCATCAACGGCACAGCCACGCCCCCAGAAATTTATGCAGCAAAGCAGCTACAGGCTGCACACGGATAAATAAATAATTATTCCAACACGGCACCTTCAACAACAAAGCAACTTTTAACTGACTCGCCTCCTTCTCCACTTACCATTTAAATATATATGTATATATATATCTATATCCATTCACAAAAGTCCCTCCCACGCCAAACTACTCACACTTGCTAGAACTAGATGATTCCCTGTCCGGAAGTAACCGGAAATCTCTCAAACCCCAACGATCCTTCACACAGGTTAAAGTCTAACAACATCAACGTAACGTGTCCCCTTTGTACTTCACTCCACTTATTGCACAGACATCACGGCTCAACAAACCTTACACGGTCATATATAACAAACAATTAATCTAGTCAGTATCAAGTCAAAGAGGTATAAGTGTTAACATCACACTGCATCATACACCGCCTGACAAATACTACGATAAAAATGTGACAGAAGGAAATCAAAGCAATAATTTTTGTAATTAAATAAAAAAAACTTATAATCAAGAGATCACACCTGCTTTGCGGCGTTGAGCTTTGACTCTCAGACAATGGGCTCAGGCCCTCCCGCCCATTCCCTGACTGGCCAAACATGGGTTTCATGCCACCGGTGTTCAATCGACCCAGAGCCTGGAGGCAATCCGATAACAAGTGGGCACACGTAAGATGACTTGTTCAAGGGACACCAGCATTTGCCTCCATAACAACTATTCCACCACGCTGTAACCAGTAACCTGAAATAAGGAATGGATACTATTTCTGCCACGAGAGTCGATCACCCAGTGCAGGAGATAAAACATCATGTGCTTATTAAAATAAAAACGAAAAAAAATTCCATTCGCAATCATGGCAAATGTCTCAAATTTACAGTGCACTGTGCACTGCTGCAGCCGACAATCACGGGAGGATATTAATCTCTTGAGGTCAAGCTTTACAACAAAAGTTTAAGCTCATCTTGTATTATTCATCATTATCCTTCGCATCTTGAGCCTCATATTTGCCGACCATACCTTCTTGGGGTTTGGCACCAAATTGGAGTCCAGGACGGACGAGCCAGTCGACAGACCAGGAAGTCCAGACTGTTCTCCAGGGCTTGGTGTATCCAATGGCAGCACTCCAAAGCTGGGGGGAAAAAAAACATTGCAGGTATGGAAACTACCGTGACTCATAGATTGCAGTGACACCATTATTGGGTTTTCACCGATGCCGCAGTTGGTTAACCGCAAGGGTAGAGCTACTGAGTGTTTCTCTTTACCTGGGGGTGAGTGGACTGAGAGAGGATCCGCCCAAAAGGCTACGGCCGGAACGGGGTCGAGTTCGGACAGGTCGGGATGAGAAGGTGGAGCCCGTGAGTAGTGTGATGGATTCAGCCGAGGACAGAGTGGTATCGATGACGGAGGCAGATGTGGCTGGAGTGTGGAGCGGATGCTTTGCGATTGATGAAGCTTCAAGATTTATCCGATTAAGTTCCTACAAGACCAGTATGGCATCTATATTACCAAGATGAAACTGCAGGTCAGAAGAACATCAAAATATTTTGCTCTCAATTTCATGGGAACGTTCCATTACCCTTTGATTGAGTTCATTTTCTTAATCCAACACCCCCCACCATCCCCCTCCCCGACAGTTTCCACATTCCGTACTGTTCACAACAAGGACGCATGGTGAGCGTGTTATAATATAGCAGATTGCCGGTTTACTGCTACTTGGGGAAAACAGCACAAAGCTTAGAAGAACACATTATGAAAAATAAACTTATCCTCAGTCATTGTACCATTCCAAGAGTCTGGACAATAAAATTACATTACACGAGTGTAAAACCCGTCAAAAATTAAGGGTTGGAATTATTTTATTCGAAATATTGGAAGATATGATGTTTTGTAGCAAGAAAAAGCGTTATTTAAAAACACTACACGTACAAATGTTACCCTATTTTCTTTATCTTCTGGGACCTTTCATTTTGAGGGTACAGCCTCATGAGCGTGCCAAAGCCTGAAGCCTCGGCCTAGCGTCAGGCGTGCTTATAACTTCTTTATTAGACATCGCACGTTTTACTCTGCGCACATTACACATTACGTGCAGCGAATTTCACCTCCCTGTGCTTTGTATTTAGTTTTTTTTTAAATGCTTCTGTACACCGCCATTGAGGCCCGGCTGCAAGTCACCGTCTGCATTTCCAAAATAAGAGATGCAATTACTCTTTAATAGAAAATGTTTTTCGAGTTTTTTAAATCCTGACAAAATAGACCGTAGTGAACACACAGTCGTGCTAAAGGATTGGCCTGTAAAACCGTCCTTTTGAAGGGGGACAGACATCACACAAACACACATTGTGTTTTATATGGTAGACTAGCAAAGATACCCGGCGTTGCCAGGAAACACAGGGTCCCTCATCTCAACCCTTCCCCTCCCCTCCCTGATCCCAACCCTGCCCCTGCCTCCTCCCACCCCACTCCTTCCCTTCCCTCCAGACCAACACCCCTTCCCCTCCCCATCTCCTACCTCCTCCCACCAAACCCCCTCAATCTGGACACCCACCCTACCTCTTCCACTCCCACTCCACCTGTTCCACTCCCACTCCCTCTGAACTCTCACCACACCCCTTACCCTCCCTCCTCCTGCCAACCCTTCCCTTCCCTCTGGACTCCTGCCCCACTCCTTCCCCTCTCTCTGCCCACCTCCCTCTGGATTCCTACAAATAAAATTATTTTACACCACGGAGCAGAATAGAAGTATTGAATTAAAGTCAATGGCGTCATACGCAGCAGCACATTTTAGAAAATGACTGAACACCAGGTTGTTGTTTTTTTTTAATGACTACAGATTGGGTGACATACCACGCACGGAGACAATCATGACAGTGTTATAAGCTGAAACAGAACTGAAATGGGCGTCAAAATAGCAGAATAAAAGTATTCAATTAAAGTCAATGACCATACACAGCGAAGCTTTTTATAAAATTAGTTTACACTTTGTTTCCCATTAGTTCGCACTGTACCCCAACGTGAGACTGAACGAACGAACAAAAACGCGCGCGTAACACACGCGTGCACGCACACCCGCACACCTTTACTGTCCTTTAAGGAACAGGCAAGGCTAATAAAGATCCTGTAGTTAATGCCTTATGTGCTTTGTGTTCCAAATAAACTGAATGCCTTGGTTTGAATAAGAATCCAGTTGTCATGAACACGATTATCTTCAGGTTATTGACAACACTGATGGCCTTGCATACGAGGCACTTCCCAAACTTCAATGCCAATTGAATCACAAATTCGTACTTACAATTGTTTCTTGGGTGGTGTCTGCAGCATTAGATGCTGTTCCACACGTGAGTGGGTGGTTTGACTGGCAAAAGTTCAAATTCTGGGTGGCAGATAACCTGAAGAGTTGCTCTGGGTCTGGATTTTGACCTGAAAAAAGAAAAACGAAAGTAAAATGCAAAAACAGATTTTTATAAGAAACTTCTCAAAGACAAATAGCTGCAAAGTAATCTACAAGGGCAAATGGACACAAGTACAGCACTTCCTGCTATGAACACAGCACTTCATATAAACTAACATCATTAGAAACTCATGAAAAACTCATCCATTCTCCCAGAATTGGCATCTTTTAGTGTGACTTGTAATATCCCATCCCACTGGGAGCGGTGCTGTGCCACGTATATTTACATCGAGAAAGTAGGCCTCCATGATAACGACTACAACGGTAACGACGATATATACATCCAGCTATTTCCTTGAATATGGATAAACCTTTAACCATCGATCCCGACTCTCTTTTCCTCATCTGTGACTATTTCAGTTGTCACCAGGCCAGCTGGCTGGGTGTTAGCTCTGCAACAACCAGCCATGGCAGTGCAGAAAATGAGTTTTGTAACTCTGTGGGTCTAACCCAATGTGTAACTTCCCAATTCAGATTTCAGCAACTGCTGTTTCCATCCTTCCTGGACCTTAGAATGACTAACTTTCCATCCAGTCTCACATGTTCCTCCTCCGCCCCTCTTGGCTCTTCTGACCACTTTCTTGTCAAAGCCCAAATACCTCTGGCTATTGTTAGAGAGAAACCTCAATGCGGTGGAATATGGCTGTTCGCACAGGACAACTGGCAGGGATTGCAACCTGCCTTCTCACAAAAGGATAGGGCTACTATCTCCAGAGAACATGATATTGATTCCACCTGGGAATACTTTCACAAAAGCCTACTTTCTCTCATGCACCAGTTTATCCCCTCCCACCTGCAGCTATCCTATCCATCCTCGAGGCCCTGTTACAATGAATTCTGTGATGGGGCAGTTGTGGTCAAGCAGCTTGCCCTCTTAAAATTGAAGGCTAACCTGGCTGAAGGTAACTTTAGTTCATTCCTTAAGGCTCGCAACATGTGTGTGTCCACCCTGAAACAAACCAGAAAACACCGTCTTGCAAATCTCAAGGCTGAACTCTCCAAGCAGTCTTCTTTCTCCAGGTTATGGTGGAACCTTTTCAAGTTTGTCACCGATATATACTCCATGTCCACCCCCTGCATCACTTCAAATGGTGTTGGTGTTGATTTTGCCCGAAATAAGACAGAATGTGCAAACTCTGAGTTTGCCTAAAAAATTTCGTGTACTCAAACCCGCTGTCCCCATCTTACCCACATCGTACCCACTGTCCACTCGATTTTGTATCCTGCTCACCAGAGAAGGTAGAGAAAGTCCGGTTCAGCCTTGACTGTGCTTCAGCAACGGGCCCTCATGACATCAGTGCACGCTCTCAAATCCTGCTCTGCCATTGCTTATTTCCCCTTTATCTACCCCGTTCAGTCTGTCCTCCTTTGGCTGCTTCCCATCGGCTTGGAAGTCAGCAAACATCACTTCGATCTTCAAGGAGGGTACAAAAACAGATCCTATCAACCTACAGTTCAAGGAGCTTACATCCAATCTGGGACTTTCAAAATGACACATGAATGTTAACAGAGGCTTTTTGTGTGTACACTGTGTGTGTTTACATTGACTCGGTTCTACTTGATGGGCACCTTTAACCTGCCATTTCTAGTGTGAAATGTGTGATTCAAACAGACTTTTAAACATTATTTTCAGCATTTAGACAATTTTGAAATGGTTAACCATAATTGTTCTGTTCCTGAATGCAAATCAGAACCACGAGAATGAAGGATATACGAGAAATATCCGTAGATGATAGGAGTCGGGTTCCTAGCATCTCCTGTTCATGCAATTAGCTAACGCACGCACAACAAAAACCTGAGAAATATTACACAACAGGTTCAGCAATTTCACTGATAACTGTTTATATAACTTGTTGGTCGTGATAATGGAAGAACGAGTTAAGTTTACCGTTTTCACAAAGCGACTCAAATGAAGTCCATAGAAATGGGTTCAAAGTGAGGCTTTTCTGGAAGCACTCCGCTCCTTTCGCTCCCCTGTCAGTTTTGCTACAACACAAGGGGACGTTCAAAATATGCACATGGCAGTGACACTTATGCGCAATCATAAGTTTTGTGCAATCAGTGACTCTCTTACCAATATATCTGACCCAGCATTGCCAAAGAAAAGCAAGCAGCGTCACCAAAATCGGCAACAATCTCATCCGTCGTTCGAATCCTTCCCAGAATTCCGCCAGCAACCACCTGCTCCGCCTCGGACAATCTGTGCACAAGAGCAGTGGCAAGATGTCTCAGTGCAGGAACGTTTAACTTCAGCAATGCAAATGCTTATTCCAGAAACATGCATGGCCTCCTGCAAGGCATCAAGTGGTGCAGTACGCATTAGCAATTCCTGCCTGTAAAAACAACACGACCCCAAACAAATCTTGCCCTTGAAGGCTGAGACTTCGATTCAATAATGCTCTTTCACAACCCTTTCCCAGGAAAGCCAAGATTCAAGCAATACAAAGCACAGACAGGGAAGCACGCACTTGCCCATCTCCAGGCAGCACTTGGCCAAGAGGAAGCGGCACTGCGCGCTAGTCCAGCTATGCGCCTTTAGGAGGTTGTAGGCCCTGTATGGCTTGCTTGAGCGAAAGTAGCAGGTAGCCAGAAGGAAAAGGACATCATCCGTCACAACTGCAGATGGGTAAGAGACAATAGAGGAGATTGAAAAGGTGAGCGAAATAATGCTGTTAAGGAAAGGAAAGATGATGGGCATGGACGACGAGAAAAGGAAACTGAGAGATAAATGTAGGAAAAACAAAAGACAGTAGCATTTGAACGAGGATTAAAAACAGGGTCAAGGTGAACATGAGAGGAGTGCAATGACTTTGTTTGGGTATTGCTAGCTAATAATACTGATGGTTGCTGACTGCTGGGGTACCTTCTGCATAGAGCCTCTCCGCCAGAAACACAGCATCCCGGTACGCGTAATGGTTCAATGCGTGCCATATTGCAGCCTAAGAAGATCATACATTCACATTAAGATATGAAATACCACAATCACAAGAAACAAACAACCTGCACATTTTTGGGGGCAATAAATGGCATCACATTAGCAGATGCAACTATCAATTAATCCAACAGTAACTGGAATGTTGTGATGGTTTGGAATACAAGAGGATATTGAAAGCTCAAAGGAATTGCACTTCAAGAGTCAGATTTAGGATTTGTTCAAATGATCCTCATTCATTCCTTTTGCCTCTTCCAGTTCCTGTACTCGTGCGATGAGCTTTTGTGTCTCCTCCTCCGTCCAAACTTTGCCCAACGTGGGCTTTTCATTCCCAGAGGAATGTGACTGACCTATTCTATGTTGATTTCTCTTCAAAGGGTGCCTATGTCTCTCATGCTGTGCCAACCAACTAGCAGTTCTGAAGGAAGCATGGTATGACGTGCAGTGGTGCTGGAATTGGGTGGCCTGAGGACCGTGGCCCAGTTGTGTGCATTTAGGGACATGGCAGAGCAGGCCATGCATCTTGTTGGTGTACACAGTACACAGGCGGGTTAGTTGATCATGCATGTGCTCATCAGCAAAATGGAGGTGAATGCTATGTAGATGCTGTAAGCTCTTACCACAGGGGTATTGGTAGATTTCACTGGGGAAGCTAATGGTGAGGGACATATGCTTACCTGGGTCATTTATTTGGATCAAAGTCTTCATTAGACTGTTCCCAAGGCAACCTTACCTTGCTGGACGTGTCATTAGTTGTCTCACATATTCCAGAGATGCGGTTCTCCTGCGGGATCAGAGGGGGATGCGGAAAACCAAAAGCACCTACCCCCTCCCCCTCACCCCCTGCCCACACAACCATCCCATGGGGAGGAAGACCCACATGTCAATGACAGAAGGGAATTGGTGGCCCAGGGGGGGTCAATAGAATCAGCGGTATACCTGTATTCCTCTGTGGGGCGCGTTTCAAGGTGTCTGTGTTTGGAGCATTTAACATACCTGATGGAGGTGTATGCTATGCCAGTTACTTTGCCACTTGGCAATCTTGCAAGTTTGTTGGATGGTGAGGATGGGGGCTGGTCTGGCTGTGAGGGTACGAGCATGTCGGTGTTATCCAAGTTGGATGTACACCGCAGCCTTCTTTGCTTGCGTATGGGTATTGTGAGGGATGGGCAGTGGGGATGGGGATCAGGTAGCTCCAGGGGGTGGGGTAGTGGAGGGGGCTACCGTCAGAGGGGAGCGGTCTCTTACCTTGCTTGGCAATGCAATCCTTCATTCACTCACCCTGGCTTAGTGGGCCTCTACGACCATTGTCCGTCCTTGAACAGGAGAGGGAGGTCGGGAGAGGAGGAAGGGGGGCTTATAGCAAGTAAAAATTTGCGAGGGGACGGTGGGGGACTAACAAAGTGGGGTTAGGGGAAAGTGATAGCTGCAGATGGAGTTGTGGGGGGAATGGGGTGATGTAAAGGAGAATATTGTTAATGGCTGTGATCTGCAAGGAGATCATATTCTTTGTGGTTGTGGCATGCCCACAAGACCTCAAGGTTTAGGCCTCTTATCATGATTGGATTAGCTCAACCTCGATGTATAGATAGGAGCCACACATAAAGCACAGACATTCCATCCTGAACAGGAAACCGGTCAATAACGTTTAATTATTCTTGAAAGAGAAGAGAGGGCTAAGTGGAGTGTGCCGAAAAGGGAGATTGGGGGAGGGGAGATTCCACGAGGAGACAATATTGTCTCCTGAGATCCTGAATTTGGTTGTGCTGGGCCACTCGGTACTATAGTAAGCATGTAGGAGTATTTCACAGGCTCTGGTGGAATTGATATACAGTACTTGATGTTGCTGTATTTTTCAAAAACACATCTGCAATCTTCTTGCAGATGTGTAGCAGTAGTACTCGAGGTCTGTGATTTTATGTATACATTTGGAGGCAGTGCAATTCCGACTCGAGTTTGTTTTATGGTTACCTTTGAGGAAAGTTATTTAATCAAAGATCAAGTGAAAGAGCCTGCTTTGGGATAACATTTCCACTTGTTTTACTTGTTAGATACATCTATATTAATATAAGAGCCCAGGTGTCAGTGTATCGGTGTGTGTGTGTGTGTGGTGTCCAAGTCCTTCCATTAACTCTAAAAGCATGAAACCTAGCAGCCCGAAACTTAGCACGCATACTAAGGGACCTCCAAGGGAATGCACGAATGGAACCTGGGTATTTGCGTAAATTTAAACACCCCTTCTGAAGATAATCTAGGGGTTGCTCATCATCAAAAAAAGAAGGCGCCATCTTGGTGAGCCCACAGTCACCTCACAGGGGTATTTATGTCTTGCCTTGGATACTCAAAAATACCTTGCCTTGGAATAGGCTGCAACGGTTTCTGGACGATAAAGCGCTCAAAATGTATTGTTTGCACTTTCTTCACTCATATCATTGAATGCCTCATATCTTCATAACTATGAATTGCTGTTTGCATTGTTTTGTTGGTGCTATAGTTTTGAAATTATGAGCTTGGAGCGATTTTATGCATTATATTGTTGCGGGCCGGGGTCCGGTGGCGAGAACGACCACTAGGTGGGGGAAGTTACGTCGTCTCCC
>CM068955.1:16390561-16416552 GCA_035128595.1 Eptatretus atami
CTGCTTCATTGGTCGACGTGAAATTTCACAATTATCATCTCGTATTTCTGAGGAATATATGTTTTAAATCTCAACCTGATCAGACACATGGTCCAGCAGCCAGAATTATTGAATTTTTTGAATCTGGGTTCTTTTTTATGATATATTTTTTGAATAAGGCTCACTTGGTTGCATCTGGATGGGTATGAGGGTAGAGGAGTAGCAGCTGAAACACAAATCCTATCAAGATTCCTTATGATGACTCTGTCTTTGCTTGGTTGTTCCTTGTTCAGGTTCCTTCTGATGACTCCAAAGCAGTACAGTACCTACAGTCTTCCATTTGATATGAACTTATTTTAATCACATTCTGAACTAAATTGAATAATAATAGTAAATGCCGTGGGTCAGGGTCAGATGTCCGATCAAAACGGGACGTATTGTTATCCGGTCATCACTGCCAGCACTTATAAAGCGGCAGTTCTAGTTATGTCTATTATTAATTACGTAACACACCAGTACACAAGCACCACACAAAACAAGTCCTGGTGAGGGTCTGCAATCTCTGATTGCTATTTTCCTTCTTATTATTTGTATAACTGTTCAAAATTGATTAAGTTTATTTATCTAATCTTTGGCAGTGTTGGATTAACTCATGGGCATGCAGGGCCCAAGCTCAATGAGGCCCCAGGGAAAAATACATTTGATGCTAAAATGTTCGATACCAGATCCAGCACTCTAATATTATGTTTCCAGTTACGAGTTATCGTTCGGGGTGTTTCAGTGCTGGTTTAAGCTTTATACTGTTGCGGTGTTCTCTGTGCTTGAGTGCTGCGTGAGCGTTGAGTCCAGTTGCAGGTGGAAAGCCAGACAATACTTGATAAAACAATGATTGTACAACAAGAATGACCGTACTATGGTCACAACCTGCAACAAAATCCGGGAGCGGGCCGATTCAGAAACACGCATTCAAAGCACTATTAAAAGTTGAATAGTGTGAATAGGAAACACACATCTCATGTGCTTTTAAAACAGTAACTCAACACCTCTCAATCATGTCAACCTCCACTACGGTTATATTAGAACGAGCTGATTCGTCATATGCTAATGGTTTGCTTAACCCCCACATGAGGCCATTAAAAAACCAAATAACACTATTATATTAGTAATTTACCTAAACTATTGACGAAACAATCACAAGTCTGTAGGAAAAAAAAAAAGAACATTGTACAAACTCATATTCCAATATGCAAATGTCTTGCAACGTAATCAGTCAGATGACAGTTTCTGTTTGAATTAACAGATGGTTAAAAACTGGATCGGCAGTACTTACTGGGAGTTCAAAGAGGAAGATGAAGCAAGCAAAGGAGTTGCTTTGTTAAAAAAAGATACAAGCTATAAACCAATACTTCAAGGAGAAAGAGAAACAAGAAACCACAGACGAAGATAACGGCTCCGGGTTCAGCAGACATGGCTGCTGGCAATGCAGAACATGCAGCTTGAGCACTCAAGCAAGCACTCCAACGAAATGGTTGACATGGAACTGCTGGCTTGGCAGGCGATAGCAAACTGATTGGTAATGGAACACCTTAACATGGCATTTTTTTTTCCAAAGGAAAAATGCCTCAACATGGCATTCCAAGGGAAAAAAAAGACAATAAATCATGGCAATCCCTCCGGATTTTTTGCAGTTGGGTCCACAGCAACATCGGCTAAGCGAGTGCGAAAAGAACACGGAGTCCTCCATTTTGGGTGAAAATAACACTGAATCCTCTTTTTGGGGTGAAAATAACACTGAATCCTCATTTTTGGGTGAAAATAACACTGAATTCTCTTTTTTGGGTGAAAATAGCACCGAATCCTCTTTTTTGGGTGAAAATGACACTGAATCCTTTTTTGGGTGAAAATGACACTGAATCCTCTTTTTTTGGCCGAAAATAACACGGAGTCCTTACAACTTAGTAAAGTTTCATGATGATCGGTTTAGAATTGAGACCTGTAGACAGCAGACAGACAGACGAACAGACAATAACAAAATCGACTGAACAATATACTTGAAAAATCTTCGATTTTGCAAGCAACAGAAAGGGGTGAAAACATAACCTCCTTCACCTTCAGTGGCGGAGGTAACAAATGTGATATGAATAGTAGCCAAATTATCGGTGGGCAAACAACAGTTTTTGTCAAAGCTTTGTCTTTGTTAAATGCTCAAAAGACAAACAGAACAACCAAGTAAAATCCAACAACCATGCGGTCAGGACACATTCGCTGAATCCATCACATGAACTCGGTCAATGTACCGCGTACCTGCACAGGTTCCTGAAGCACTGTCATGACGTAAAGACGCTCCTGGGAGTTTGAGAAGAGGAAGAGTGCAGTTGCGTCAGCTGTGAATTCGTGTCACGAGCTCTGTAAGATATGAATTTTGGATGAGTTCGGGCATCTTGGGATTCAACATGGGGATGCTAGGGAGAGAGGTGGGTGGGGAAGGAGAGGTAGCAGGGGGAGATGGAATAAAGATATCTGGGGTTTAAAGTTGAAACTTAGGATAGTGATTGCAATGGGGGTAATGGGGTAGGAATTAAGAGATTACAAGGATTTTTTTTACAAGGAATTAAGGCACAGGACGAGGCCGTTCGGCCCATCATGCCTGCACCACACCAATACCAGATTTAATCAATCTGCTGATACCCCTTCCCTTCGTGTGCAGCCTTTTGGCTGCTACACTGGTACTCCATTTCGCCCACCTCGGAAGGATGACAGGCTGAGTCAACCCCCTGGTGTTAATTCAGGAGCGAAAGGAGCTTGAACTCATGACCCTAGATTCCCAAATCACCACTCCAACCACGAAGCCAACACCAGGATAAATCTGGGTTTAAAATTGAAACTTGGGATAGTGATTGGAATATGGGGTAGTAGGGGTAGGGGTAGGAATGGAGATCTGGGTTTAAAGTTGAAACTTGGATCGTGATTGGAATATGGGGGTAGTAGGTAGGGGGTAGGAATGGAGATCTGGGGTTTAAAGTTGAAACGGGATAGTGATTGGAGGAATATGGGGGTAGTAGGTAGGGGTAGGAATGGAGATCTGGGGTTTAAAGTGAAACTTGGATAGCGATTGGAATATGGGGGAAGTAGGTAGGGGTAGGAATGGAGACTGGGGGTTAAAGTTGAAACTTGGGATCGTGATTGGAATATGGGGGTAGTCGGTAGGGGGGTAGGAATGGAGATCTGGGGTTTAAAGTTGAAACGGGATAGTGATTGGAGGAATATGGGGTAGTAGGTAGGGGGTAGGAATGGAGATCTGGGTTTAAAGTTGAAACTTGGATCGATGATTGGAATATGGGGGTAGTAGGTAGGGGGTAGGAATGGAGATCTGGGGTTTAAAATTGAAACTTGGATAGTGATTGGAATATGGGGGTAGTAGGTAGGGGTGAGGAATGGAGATCTGGGGTTTAAAATTGAAACTTGGGATAGTGATTGGAATATGGGGGTAGTAGGTAGGGGGGGTAGGAATAAACCCAGCCACTGTGGTTGCACAAGTTAGTGCACTCTCAGTGCCGGTCCCAAGCCCGGATAAATGGGGAGGGTTGCGTCAGGAAGGGCATCCGGCGTAAAACCTGCGCCAAATCATTATGCGGATCATAAAACGGATTTCCATACCGGATCGGTCGAGGCCCGGGTTACCAACGACGCCACCGGTACCGTTGGTCAACAGGGTACCGGTGGAAATTGTGCTACTGCTGGGCGAAGGAGGAGGAGACGGGGAAGGCGGGTCCAGAGGAAGTGGAGAGGAGGAAGGGTAGAAGTGTGTAGGTGAGAGTTGGAACTTTGAATGTTGGGACTATGACTGGCAAAAGGCGAGAGTTGGCTGATATGATGGAGAGAAGAAAGGTAGACATCCTGTGTGTACAAGAGACCAAGTGGATGGGGAGTAAGGCTAGGAGCATTGGAGGTGGTTTCAAACTGTTCTACCATGGTGTGGATGGGAGGAGAAATGGTGTCGGGGTAATCCTGAAGGAGATTATGTCGAGGGTATTGGAGGTGAGGAGAGTGTCTGACCGAGTGATGAGTGTGAAGTTGGAAATTGAAGGGTTGATGATGAATGTCATCAGTGCATATGCCCCGCAAGTGGGGTGTGAGATTGAGTAGAAAGAAGATTTCTGGAGTGAGTTAGATGAAGTGGTGGAGAGTGTATCCAAGGATGAAAGAGTGGTGATGGAGCAGATATCAATGGGCATGTTGGGGAAGGGAATAAAGAGGATGAGGAGGTGATGGGTAGGTACGGTGTCAACAAGAGGAATGTGGAAGGGCAGATGGTGGTAGATTTTGCAAAAAGAATGGAAATGCGCGGTGGTAAATACGTATTTCAAGAAGAAGGAGGAACACAGGGTGACGTACAAGAGTGGAGAAAGTGCACACAGGTGGACTACGTCTTAAGCAGGAGATGCAACCTGAAAGAGATTAGAGACTGTAAGGTGGTGGCAGGGGAGAGTGTAGCTCGACAGCATCGATTGGTGGTCTGTAGGATGATTTTGGAGGTGAGGTTGAGGAAGAGAGTGAGGGCTGAACCAAGGACCAGATGGTGGAAGCTGAAGGAGGAAGACTGTTGCGTGAAATTCAGGGAGGGGTGAGACAGGTGTTGGATGGTGGTAAAGAGGTGTGGGACTACTGGCAACCACTGCAGAAGTGGTGAGGAAGATAGCTAGGAAGGTACTTGGTGTGACGTCTGGACAGAGGAAGGAAGATAAGGAGACTTGGTGGTGGAACGAGGAAGTACAGGAAAGTATAAGGAAGAAGAGGTTGGTGAAAAAGAATTGGGATAGCCAGAGAGGATGAAGAAAGTAGACAGGAGTACAAGGAGTTGCGGCGCAGGCGAAGAGAGAGGTGGCGAAGGCTAAGGAAAAGGCATATGGCGAGCTGTATGAGAAGATGGATACAAAGGAAGGGGAAAAGGATTTGTACCGATTGGCCAGACAGAGGACCGAGCTGGGAAGGATGTGCTGCAGGTCAGGGTGATAAAGGACACAAATGGAAATGTGGTGACAAGCGAGGAGAGTGTGTGAGAAGGTGGATGGAGTACTTTGAGGAGCTGATGAATGAAGAAAATGAGAGAGAGAGAGAAGGTTGGAAGAGTGGAGATAGTGAATCAGGAAGTGCGGTGGATAAGTAAGGATGAAGTGAGGACAGCTATGAAGAGTGGAAAGGCGGTTGGCCCAGATGATATACCAGTGGAGGCATGGAAGTGTTTAGGAGAGATGGCAGTGGAGTTTTTAACCAGATTGTTTAATAAAATCTTGGAAAGTGAGAGGATGCCTGAGGATTGGAGAGGAAGTGGACTGGTACCGATTTTTAAGAATAAGGGTGATGTGCAGAGCTGTGGAAATTACAGAGGTATAAAGTGTTAAGCCACACCATGAAATTGTGGGAAATAGTAGTGGAAGCTAGGTTGAGAAGAGAGTGACGATCTGTGAGCAGCAATGTGGTTTTATGTCAGGAAAGAGCACCACTGATGCGATGTTTGCTTTGAGAATGTTGATGGAGAAGTATAGGGAAGGCCAGAAGGAGTTGCATTGTGTGTTTGTGGATTTCTAGAAAGCTTATGATAGGGTGCCAAGAGAGGATTTGTGGTATTGTATGAGGAGGTTGGAGTGGTAGAGAAGTATGGTGGGATCGTGCAGGATATGTATGAGGACAGTGTGACAGCGGTGAGGTGTGCGGTAGGAATGACGGACCGGTTTAAGGTAGAGGTGGGATTGCATCAAGGATTGGCGCTGAACCCTTTCCTGTTTGCAATGGTGATGGACAGGTTGACGGACGAGATCAGACTGGAGTCTCCATGGACTATGATGTTCGCGGATGACATCGTGAAATGTAGGGAGAGTAGGGAGCAGGCTGAGGCGAGCCTCGAGAGGTGGAGGTACGCACTGGAGAGAAGGGGAATGAAAGTCAGTCGGAGTAAGACGGAGTACATGTGTAAATGAGAGGAGGGTGGTGGTATGGCGGTTGCAAGGAGTTGAGGTGGGGAACGTGGATGGGTTTAAATACTTGGGATCAACTGTACAAAGTAACGGAGAGTGTGGTAGAGAAGTGAAAAAGAGAGTGCAGGCAGGATGGAGTGGGTGGAGAAGAGTTTCAGGAGTGTTTTGTGATGGAAGGGTAGCTGCAAGAGTGAAGGGGAAAGTATACCAGCTATGTTGTATGGTTTGGAGGCGGTGTCGCTGACAAAAAGACAGGAAGCGGAGCTGGAGGTGGCAGAGTTAAAGATGCTGCGATTCTCGTTGGGAGTGACGGGGATGACAGGATAAGAAATGAGTATATTAGAGGGACAGCGCAGGAAGGACGGTTGGAGACAAAGTGAGAGAGGAGAGATTGAGATGGTTTGGACATGTGCACAGGAGGGATGCGGGGCATATCGGGAGAAGGATGCTGAGGATGGAGCCGCCAGGGAAGAGGAGAAGAGGAAGGCCAAAGAAGAAGTTCATGGATGCGGTGAGGGCGGACATGCGGGTAGTTGGAGTGACAATGGAAGATGTGGAGGATAGAGTGAAATGGAGACGGATGATCCGCTGTGGCGACCCCTAATGGAAGCAGCTGAAAGAGAAGAAGATGTGGCGTTTAAAGTTGGGATAGTCATTGTTAAAGTAAGTAAACCTGAATAAGAATTGTTTGGGTTTACATGCGGCTCTTCCACCAAGGTAACTTTTAAGGAAATGTAATTATAAAACCCAATAACTCTCTAACTCTCTCTCTAACTCTCTCTCTAACACACTCTCTCTAACACACACACTCTCTCTCTCTCTAACTCTCTCTCTAACACACACACTCTCTCCTCCTCTAACTCTCTCTAACACACACTCTCTCTCTCTCTAAAACACTCTCTCTAACACACACTCTCTAACTCTCTCTCTAACACACTCTCTCTAACACCACACTCTCTCTCTCTCTAACTCTCTAACACACTCTCTCTAACACACACACTCTCTCTCTCTCTCTAACTCTCTCTAAACACACACACTCTCTCTCTCTCTAACACACTCTCTCTAACACACTCTCTCTAACTCTCTCTAAAACACTCTCTCTAACACACACTCTCTAACTCTCTCTCTAACACACTCTCTCTCTTCCTAACACACTCTTAACTCTCTCTCTCTCTCTCTAACACACTCTCTCTAACACACTCTCTCTAACACACTCTCTAACTCTCTCCCTCCTCTCTCTAACTCTCTAACACTCTCTCTAACACTCTCTCTCTCTCTCTCTCGTGCAGCCTGTGGCTGCTGGTTGCATCATTGGTTGGGACGCGGCTGTGCGCCCGCAGTGTCCCCCTTACCAGTACACTGGTACTCATTTTGCGACCTCGGAAGGATGACAGGCTGAGTCAACCTCCTGGTGCTATATTAATTCAGCGGCCAACGGGGCTCGAACTCAGGACCCTAGGATCCCAAACCACCACCAGAACCACTAAACCACCACCATAACCACTAAACCACCACCATAACTCTCACAGCCAACACCAGGGTATAAAACCCAATGGCGGTGTGGGGTTTCGTTGTGCCCTGTTTGGGTTCTCCAAGTGTTGAACCTCGGACTTGGATTGAAGTCATCATTGATAATAAGACCTTCGTTCTATCCGGTTGGAAAGCGGTGAAGTAACCGCAGACACTACGGTCGGAATTGCAGGTTAAAGAAACAAAACATGTAAAAACCCGAGTAAGCGGTGCAAGATGAAGGACACGACGACGTTTCCATGACGCCGGGTCATGCCCGGTCACGCCGGGTTCGCGCGTCCATCACATCCCGTTCGTTACTGACCAGAACATTCCGAACGTTGCCAGTGGGTCCTTGGAAGGACCCCATCAAGGGCACGTCCCTCGATATGCCGGACGAATAATGGACAGGGAAATTCTCAACCTCTACTTTTTCCCGATCACACAAACAAGTATACATTTTGAGTAAGTCGTGCATTTTGTTTAAATTTTTTATTTTTTTTTGAAATACGTCGAACCGGAAGAGCGTTTCACGGCACAGGTGAGGATGGTCATTAGTTTCCTCTTCCTTAAAAAAAAAACAAATTAAAATCTTCGCTAATAATTATCATTGGTATCAAGAATCATTGAGTTGATTCTAAAAACACCCGTTGGTGAGGAAAACACATCATATATGTTCAGATTACGTATGAACTCACTGTACGAACTTCACCGTCATGGCCGACACAAACACCTAGTTTAACATGTTCTTCATGAAAATGTGTTCTCGCCAAGGAGATGAAAACACATAAAGATATAAACAAATATTAAAAGTAAAAACTTCGGACAAACTTATCCGTGGTGTTCCTCGTAACAACTCATTGTATAATAATAATAATAATAAAAAACATAACAAGGAAAGTTTCAATAGTGTTGTGTTTCCGTCAATCGTTTTCCGCCATTGGCATTTCTGGACTGTGTTCAATGACCAATCAGCTTATAGAGCGCTCGCCAAGCGGCTTAAGCACTCGAGCAAGCACTTCAACGACACGTTTCATGAGGAACCAGACGTTTAGCATGTCCGTAATATAAAGGTATCCCGACGAGGCGGATTTTGTCCGCCAAGAAGCGCGTCATCTACGTCATCCACGTCATCCACGTCATCCACGTCATCCACGTCATCCACGTCATCCACGCCACCACGACTCTTTAAACGGAAATTCTCTACACTTGTTTGTGAGCAGTGTTTAGCGGCCATGGCGGTGTCGGTTGAATCAGAAGTTGACATAAAATATTTTCTCCCTCTGATCGTGAAGAAATGTAAACCTATCGGCAATTTCACACATATTTATTGACGTACATTGTGAATTCGGATATTAAGCGCAAATGTATTTTGAGAAGAATGTATAAATTAATTTTCGTGTTTTCGCACGTTCTTCAGTCGGTGCTTTTGTCGGCTTGAGAGGGAGGCTTTGGCCTTGAGTTCGGTGTGTTTGGTGTGTTTGTGAGGTGACGAGGTTACAATGGCTGTGACAGAAATGTTCATGAGCATATACAGAAACCTGGCCGAGGAGCAAGACGTCAGAGAGGTCTGACTTCACTGTCCTTCAGTTCTCTGAAACGTGTGTGTTTGTGTGTTTGTCTCATTTCACTCACAAGTGCAGCTGCACATCCCGTTCCAAAATCCTCACTGCCTTGGATCGTTTTATTTGGTGTTTTGGATAATATCTTTCACTGGTGATTTTTATTTATTTTATTTTACTATTATTATTTTTTGAAAGAGGCTTTAAATCCTGTCATGCCATTCCCTCTTTCATTTTGTGATACACACGGATCAATATACCTCAACCTGTTCAGCCACTTCAGAGAAGAAGATTTTTGAAGGTTTAAAAAAAAAACAACAAAAAAAACAATATGGCTGCTGAATCACGTGACCGATGACGTCATGAGAAATTTTTTCTGTGCACCATTTCATCCCGAGATGACCCTCAAAATTTTCCATACTGATCAAATGTGGCGTTCCACATATGCAATTGTGACGTCATAACGAGGGCACCTATGACTTCATAAAAATCACACTCATTCCCCACGAGGAGTACTTGCTATGTACCAAGTTTCAATTTTTTTCCTTGGTGTGGTTTCAGATGGAGGTCCAAAGTTTTTTTTCCAATATGGCTGCCACACCACGTGACCTATGACGTCATTATCATTAAAACATTCTACGTGAGTCGCCGCACCAATGGTGAAAATTTCGTTTCAATCCGACAAGCGGTTGTGGAGAAAAACATGAAAGTTCTGTGCGGACAAACAGACAAACAAACGGAGCCAAATGCAATTCCCTTTCCGAATCCATTCAGCGAGGGTAAAGGCCCAGTCACACTTTGACGTTTTAGCCAGCGATGGCAACGTATTAAAATGTATGCAAAACGCTGGCTTACGTTGAACTTTTGATGTTTTTTTAAAGATCTACGTATTCATAACGACTTGGTCTTATGCATAACGTATTAGTAATGGACACAGAACGTTTCGTTGTGTTATAGATAACTTATACCAACGAATGCTGAACCTGTTGTCGGCCTTCACAACCTATGCCCAACGATAGTCTAACTCATGCATAGCGCGCTGCACGCATCGCGACGATGACGTGGCGTAGGTTATGGAAAGGCTGCCGCACAACGATTCAAATCATAAACGCCGCAGAAATGGAAGTGTCAACATCGCAGTCACACCTTGGCGATCTTGCCAGCGTATGCCGACCTCTGAAAAATGCGTCTAAAACGCTGGCGCACGTCGAATACGGTATGGGTAAGTTTGGTATGCGTAATAGAACGCTAAAGTACGCTATCATACGTCCTATTAAGTGGAGTACGTCTTGTAATTTTAAGCATTTGAAAATTTACAACGTACTTGCCGTATGACACACGTTCCGTATGTGATGGGAATAAGTTGTACGCACGATATGCGATCGTTGACATACATCGACACACGTACTTGTAAGGTGCTCATAAGTCGAAACACGTCAAGGTAATGGTTAGCGTCAGTGTTCCAGACTCCCTTTGTTTTTCTTCGGTATGACGGTGTTCAGTGTACAGTGCGGTTATGATTTAAATCGTTGAGCGGCAGTCTATTAATTATATTATATTACAACCGCACTAGAAATCGAAGTGTCAACATCACCATCATACCGAAGGAAGGAGAAAAAAAAATTAAAAAAAAAATAAACCAGGGAGTCTGGAACACTGACGCTAACCATTACCTTGACGTGTTTCGACCGATGAGCACCTTACAAGTAAAGTGTGTCGATGTATGTCAACGATCGCGTAACGTTAGTACAACACGTAACTCATAGCTTAGAAATAAGTTTCGGGTACGCTAAACATTACCTCGACGTGTTTCGACTTATGAGTAACTTACAAGTAACGTGTGTCAACGATCGCGTGACGTGCCTACAACTTATGGCGAGCGTTATGTGGAACGTGTGAGTCATACGCTGGCATAAGTCGTAAAATTTCAAGCATGGAAAGCTTTGAGGACAATCGAAAAGTACAACGTTTAAAGCCAGCGTGCAACGACGTATGGCAGTGTTTTTCAGCGTGCTCTCAATGTTATCAAAACTTACCCATAACGTATTCGACTGTGTACCAGCGTTTTAGACAATTTTTTCAAAAATCGGCATACGTTGGCTAAAACGTCAAGGGTGACTGGGCCTTAACAAAAGGTTTTTCAGTGGTTTCTTTACCTGAGTGTTTTAAACGACAGTAAAAAAAGTCTACCAAAGCCTGACCCACGGGGAGTGGGTTAAAACTGGGTCAGTTCCAAGATGGTCGGAGCTGACCCTGAAATCAGGAAGGTGGCTGTAACTTCCTTATGTCACTCTTTCACCATCTCGGTTTAGTCCTCAAAACTGTCCTTGAGTTCCTCTGAAAGCTGCTTGTGTGAATTGTCACAGGACGCAAGTTGGCATGATGCACATGCAGAAGTACATGGAAGCCCATATCTTTTGCAACTGCAACGGGGACTGGGGGGGGGGGTTTGCAGCCAGTTGCAGCAATTGCAATGTACCATTTTCAATGGAGTGTCAGGTGCAGCATTCATATCAGACATTATGGGTAGAAGTTAATTGTCTTCAAGTCTCCAACCCCAGTTCAAAGGATCAATATCACTGTGCATCCCCATCCATGTCAGGGTCTGAAAGTACACCCTGAGACGATGGAATTTGGTGGAAGACTCAGTTGGAGGAAGACGTTCGGGCATAACAAATGATTTTAACGACTTTCTTAGTGAGTTTATTATAACGCAATGCTGCCAGAGAACAATGTACTTTCCCACCAAACATTGCAGCCATCGCTTGGTTGCCGAGGTTTTCGACGTCGGTGCGGTTCTTGCCTGGTAAAGTGAGTGCATTTGCACAGGATTGGAGGACTGGATCACCTTTCACGAGTTTTGGAAGGCTGATTTCTTTCCAACACCAAAAAAACACGGGACGTTGAATCACATCCTGTGAAAGCATGAAGAAATAACAATTGTGCACACAACTGATTGTTGTTGCTTGCTGATTAGTTGTTGCTTGTTGCTTCCCCTTGAAAGGAATTCTTCCTGCTTCCCTTCAAAGTCGGTTTCACTGGTGAAGTTCACAACCGGATAATTGATGTTTTTTTTTCCCCGTCTCTGGTGTGCGTTATCCTTTATCGAGGGACCTGCCGCATACCCGTCAAACACAGCAGTTGCTGCCCCATAGTGCTTCCTTGTAAAGTCAGTTTATATCTTGGCTATTTTAGCATCAGTATCTCCCCTCCTCCACTTCAGCTTGCGTAGTAAGGAGCCTCCGTCAAGCACATATCTTTAAGTCTTCGGGATAGCATCTGATGTCGCTTCACTTGATGGTATCTTGTTACAATGGTCATCGATGGTTTGGGCTAGTTGAGGCTTATTGGCTTTTCTCAAGATTTTTTTTGTCCTCAAATTTCTGTCGATGCTGTTCCTTCCAACGGATTCGTATTCATGCACCTTGACGTCTTCTTTCGCCACCATACTATTGATGATATTTCTCAATGAGGGGTCAGAGTTGAAAGGTGAGCGTAAAATCAGCTTTGTGTTTATCTTCGAAAGGTCTGATGTGTCTCTTTCATTTCTGGCATCAGTTGGATATTTGTATTGTTCACTTTGGTGTATGTGAGATCATTGAACTTCTGTATGGCAGTGTTGAACTCAGACATTATTACAGAAATACAAACATTCAACATTCAAGAAAATAACGCTGAAAGAAGGTCAAAAAATGTAATATTTAATAAAGAAAACAATTAAGCAAAAACCACTGTGCTATATCAAATCGTTTGGGAGTGTTGGCCACAATATTGGCCGCCATCTTGGATTTACGGATTCTATGGACCAAGTCAGAAATCCATTGGCACCAACGAATTCCTTGACCCTTAAAACCATAGGTTAGATACAAAAAATATTGTTCTACACCTAATAATAAGGAAGTTACAGCCACCTTCTTCATTTTTCAGAGTCAGCGGCGGCCATCAGGGTCAGCGGTGGCCATCTTGGAACTGTCCCAGTTTTAACCGACTTCCGGTGATCAAATTTTGGTAGACTTTTTTTCTGTTTTTTTAAACACCCAGTAGGTAAGACAAACACTGAAAAACCTTTTGTTAGAAGTTGCTGAGGGTTAGGGTGTTGTTTTTTTCTTCATGAATTAACTCGCCTATTACTGACTGACTTGTTCACGCACACTCACTCATTCACCTACGGACACTGCTCGATTGCATAAGCCCACCGGATTAAAGTCCAGGTGAGCTAAAATTGGATGGAAGAGTGCTTGTTCGTTAAACAGAAAGCTTTTTTCCCCCCCGTGCTTGGTATCCCCAGGAGAATTGACGAAATGGCACATTACATCAGCCCGTCATTGGGCAAGGAGGCATTGGAGTTCAGCACTTTTTCCATCGCTGCTGACAAAAGCATTGATAAAATGGATACAGCCCACTAGTTATTTTCATCTGAGGAGTCAATGTTGATTTCAGTGTCATCAAGGAACTACTAGCCCTTCAATCAACGAAAGGGATGACGATGGGTGATCTTTTCTCAGAGGTGAAAGCTGCATTCGAGCTCATGTGTGAGAAATTGAGTGGTATTGTAACTGGTGGGGTGAAGGCTATGGTAGGCTCTGACACTGGTCTAGTTGTGCGGATTAAAGCAGAGAACACTGAACGTGGCTTGGATCCTGAATAACTGACTGTCTTCCACCGTGCTACACACCAGGAGAACCTCTGCACCAAGCGAGTTATCGGCCCAGTTGTTACCTGCACATCAATTTCATCAAGCCTCGGGCTTTGAATCTTCGCCAGTTCAGGAATTTCCTTGATGACCTGGATTGGAATGAGCAAGATCTCGTCCGACGTATGTTGGCTCAGGAAGGGTAAAATGTTAATCTGATTCTATGATCTCGGGGAAGAGGTATCAACCTTTATAGACATTAAAGTGAGGCCGATGCTGCAACCGATGTTTTTTTTGTTTGTTTGTTTTTTTTAATTGTTTTTTTTTTGTATTTCTTGTCGAGGCTCGTATGAGAGCTAACACACAACGCACATCGAGGGGGGCATGGGACAAGAGGGGCGGGAGTGGGAAGGACAAAACAGTGGGGAACAGAGACATTAGGAGATCTATGGAAGGGAGAGGGATGGGGTGGGAAACATGGGGTGTACAAGATGGACATTACAGGGACTTTCACGAAGGAAAGCAGGGAGTTTGAAGGAGGTGGGTTTGGGGTAGATTAACGGGGATAGAAAAGATTGAGGATTTGGATGGGGGACGAGAGGTGGTGGTTTCCACAGAGGTGGTGGTGGTGAACAGCCGTTTTGAAGGCCTGGAGGGAAGAATGGGATTGGACAGAGGGAGGGAGTTTATTCCAAAAGTAGGAAAAAAGAGGAATGAAAGGGTGAAGGTGAGAAGTGATTTGTGATTTTGGTAGTTTTACCAGAAGGGGGTTGTTGGCGGACTTGAGCACCCTGCGGAAATATGGTGGGGACAAATCTCAGACAGAGCAGGGTGAGCGAGACCAGCGAGGAGATGGTAGAAGACAGAAAGACCACAGACCGGCCTGTGGTGGGAGAGTGAGAGGTCCAAAGACAGCCTCATCACGGGAGATACCAATGATCCTTAATGCCTTTGTTTCCACAGCATGAAGCCGAGAAAGGTGACAGGCAGGAGCACCAGCCCAGAAGGGAGAGCAGTACTCCATCAGGTTGTGGACGAACGCTTTGTATGTGGTCAGGAGCTCAGGTGGACCGAGGAAGGACTTTGCATGACGGAGGATTCCCAGTCAGCGACTGGCCTTGGAGACCAGGTTGGAAATGTGACTTTCCCAGGAAAGATCATGGCAGATGGTGAGACCCAGAAGCTTGAAAGAAAGGACTTCTTCCAGATGATTGTTGAGAAAGTGGATGGGGAGTGGGGGAGGGGGGGGTCCAAACAGTCCTTTCAGAGAGATATAGTGAGAGTGTGAGATTTGTCCAGATTGAAAGACATGTTCCACGTGTTGGACCAGTTTGTGATTTTACCCAGATCTGCAGAGAACGAAGAAGCTGCTGCTTGCCGGTCTGAGGGATGACAGATGGTACGGCAGAGAGTGGAGTCATCAGCAAGGATATATAGAGGATTTTCCAGAGAGTCGGAGAGATCATTGATGAAAACCAGAAAAAGAACAGGGCCCAGAACGCTGCCTTGAGGAACTCCAGCCTGGACAGGAAGAGGGGATTAAAGAACTCCATTTAGGGCCACACGTTGACTGCGACAGGCGAGGAAGTCCGCGAGCCATGAGTGGAGATGGCCTTGGATACCGTAGGAAGAGAGTTTGGTGATGAGTGGCTTGCCGATGCTTACAAGATGAAGAGTGGCTTGCCGATTTGGCATTTCTTGTCGACGTGACGGCACATTTCAATGACTTCAACATTGAGTTGCAGAAAGGAGGCCAACTGATTCCCGAGTTATACACCCACATGAAATATTTTCAAAACAAACCGGCTGTGACGTTGTGCAACCATGAGTTGTACAATTCACGAGTTTTACAACCACGCAGCTCTGGTGAGACAACGCATCTCACTTCCCAACCCCACTCAATGTCCTCGGGAATGGACTCCAGGGCAAAGGAACAGATTTGCTGCTGAGCTTGATGGCTTGACCCAGGAATTCCGATCCTGTTTTGCTGATTTCGGAAGATAAGAAACCAGCCTGAGAATCTTCTCTGTTCCATTCCATGTTGATGTTGAAGGGCCTGCAGCTCATGTACAGATGGAGCTGATAGAATAGAACTACAAGGGGACCTTGATCTGAAGTTGAAGTTTTAAAATGTTCAGATTCACTACTTTTGTAGCAAATACTTCCCAAGGGACAAGTATCCAAGCCGAACGGAATTTATACTGAATAATATTTTGCTGTTTGGCAGCACTTGTTCATGCAAGGAGTCCAGCCACAGTTCTAGGCTTCCCGACGTTGCCTGAGAGTCGCGACTTCAGACGTCTCTCCAAATCTTGAACGCCTCGTGAAAGGCATCCAAACTCCGGTATCCCACTAAACTCAATTAGAGACGGACTTGATGAACTTGGAAGTCTTTGCTTTGACTCGTATACAAGTCACCATTCCTGACAATGACGGTGTCTCAATTTCCCATCCGCTTTCTGAAGCACTATGAATTCCAAGTTGCACTTTTCATTGCGATTGGTCACAATTTTCCAGGTTTCTCTCTCTACATTGTATGCTGGCATGCTGGAGTTCAGTAAAATATCATGGTTGCCTCTTGCATTGTGAGTGTTGTCCAATGTACATACTGTTACGAATTTGGAAGCTTACTGCACACAACAGCCAGGTCCTATAGATCAGTTATATCGGTAAAGATACACTGTTTTCTAGTTAGGGTCCGTCCCTAGTCTAATGGGAATTAATTGTACGTGCGCTGCGGAGTTATTTTATAGTTAGGATTTTTACATCACTTACAACAACGCCCATCTTCGCTTCACAACAACAACACTCTGCTCGCGGCATTCTTCGCGTGCTCGCCGGCGAGCGAGCGGGTGCGTGGGTGGAGTTTAACATGGGCATGGCGTCCCTCTTTGCCAATCGGCAAGGAGCGGCGTCTCACCCGCCCCGTCTCCCACTCAACACCATCGCCATTACGCACGTGGTCGGAGATGAGGAGGTAGGCGGAGCTACAAACGCCTCCGATCGGGAATCACCCAGAAGGGTGGGAGTTGCCCCGCCTACCGTGGGCCCGTCCAATGGAAGACAGCCAGGGAATCTCGCGATGGTCCGACCAATTCAAGGGAGCGTCGAGTGGCCAGGAGAAGAAGCGGCTCCCTCCAAAAGAGGAGAGAGTGGTTGTCGGGACGAGCGTGGAGAGGCGGAGATCGTGGCGATAGCGGTCTGCCGTCTTGGTGCTGGCAACAACATGTGGGACAGGTACCCCGGCCCGGCTCTACTGATTGAAGACCCACTGAGGTTCATTTTGTGGGTATTTGTGTGTGCGTGTGTGTGTGTCTGTGGGCCCCGTCTATAGATCAGTTATATCGTCCATAGATAAGTAGAAACTGTTAAGTGCCTGTGTTCCTTGTACATTATTTGCCTTGCTATATTCGGATAACTCTGCCCCTTACGTGCTCCCCTCGTTCCCCAATTATTGTTGTAAATAAATTCCCCTTTTGTTGAATGTACCAGCTCGTTCTGTTTCTTTCATTGGCTTAGCATGGTGCATGTTGGAAAATAGCGAAGCAGCAAATTGTTCATTTGTCCGGCGCGGCTCTGGTAACTCCACTCGGTTACGCCGGATCCGAGCCGTTACCTGCGACTCGGATCGGACAGAGTCGGCCGAGGGTGTGGTTCCCTGGTAGTTAGACTGTGTGGGTATTTAGTATATTGAAATTGGCAATTGACCCTATCCCATGTGGTTGACCTATTGCATCCTCGGTCTGATAAGGGGACCCGTTGACCTTTCGGATTTATCTGAAAGGTACGACCTAAATTCCGGGTGTTCGGTGGAGCCGACTCTACTGCTCCCCTCGCCGTCGTGCTCGCCACCGAGACCCGGCCCCACAACAATACCACTCCTGCTTATACGCCGAGATAAATTATTTTGTACTGACCGTCCCTTCTTGTCAGTCGTGTGATGTTACAGCCTTTCCCTCAATAACTCTGCCACCAAGGTTGGATGGAGGTTATGTTTTCACCCCTGTCTTTTTGTTTTTCTGTCTGTGAGCATGATATCTCAAAAATTTATCGACGGGTTATGACAAAACTTGATAAATGAGTTGGGTAGGCGACAAGAACAAGCCGACTACATTTTGGTGAAGGTACACATGCAGATCTGGCCTATCAGTGGGATACAAAACATAAATGTTCATCCTGGTGAAGGTATGCGCTCTACCGAGTGCTTTTCTTGATTCCCTTGTGATTCAGCAGACTGCCCTCCGTCTTACTCCATTTTCCTCATTCTTTTCCACCCTCTCCCCTCAGGAGATCCGTAAGGCAGTCCAACTGCTGGAGCAGACAGCACGTGAGATACTCACACTAATGCAAAGTGTGCATCAGTGTTCAGGCCTGCAGGACAGTAAGAAATATATGAAACACATTTTGTATTTGAGCCGCTTTTTTATGAGATTATTTTAATGCAATTCACAACGAGTGTTACATCGTCACGAACGTAGTTGTTTTGTGATTAAATGTGTTTTGATGAAATACTGATCAATGTCGTCATTGTTGTGTACTATAAATATGGAGGCCTGTTTAGGTGCTGTCATCGAGTGTGACATGCAATAGTGAGGTCTGTTATGCGTGGAGGGGAGGGGATACAGCAATGAGCGCAATATGTTGTAATCTTACTTGCAGAAGGTGGACTTGTACAATAAGTTATTCTGAGAGCTTTTCACATGTTTTCAAATTTGTTCGATGAAGCATTGAGATTTCATGGGATGTGTGTGTGCGTGCGCGCGCACACACACATGTATAAACGCCTCTCTCTCTCTCTCTCTCTCCCTTTCTCTCTCCATTTCTCTCTCTCTCTCTCTCTCTCGCTCTCTCGCTCTTGCTCTCGCTCTCTCGCTCTCTCCCTCTCGCCCTCCTCTCTCTCTCTCTCGCTCTCTCGCTCTCTCGCACTCTCGCACTCTCCACTCTCTCTCGCACTCTCTCTCTCCACCTCTCTCTCGCACTCTCTCTCTCTCTCTCGCCTCTCTCTCTCTCGAATTCTCTCACTCTCGCACCTCTCTCTCGCACTCTCTCTCTCCACTCTCCTCTCGGCACTCTCTCTCGCACTCTCTCTCTCGCACTCTCTCTCGCACTCTCTCTCGCACCTCTCCTCTCTCGCACTCTCTCTCGCACTCCTTCTCTCCTCCTCTCTCCCACTCTCTCTCGCCTCTCTCTCTCTCTCTCTCTCTCTCTTCTCTCTCTCTTCTCTCTCTCTCTCCTTCTCTCTCTCTGCGCGTCTCTCTCTCTCTCTCTCTGTGCTCTCTCTTCTCTCTGTCTCTCTCTCTCTCTGTCTCTCTCTCTCCTCTCTGTTGTCCTCTCTCTCCTCTCTGTCTCTCTGTCTCTCTGTCTTCTTCCTCTCTCTCTCAACTCGCACTCTCGCACACTCTCTCCGCTCTCTCTCTCTCGCTCTCCTCTCTCTCCTCTCTCACTCTCTCTCCTCTCGCTCTCTCTCGCTCTCCACCCTCTCTCGCCCTCTCATGCCTCTCTCTCTCACCTCTCTCCGCACTCGTCTCTCTCGCCACTCCTCTCTCCACTCTCTCTCGCACTCTCTCTCCACTCTCTCTCGCACTCTCTCTCGCACTCTCTCTCTCTCGCACTCTCTCTCGCACTCTCTCTCTCCGCTCTCTCTCTCCGACTCTCTCTCTCGCACTCTCTCTTCGCACTCTCTCTCTCCACCTCTCTCTTCCACTCTCTCTCTCGCACCATCTCGCTCGCACTCGCCCTCTCGCACTCTCTCTCGCATCTCTCTCTCCACTCTCTCTCGCACTCTCTCTCTCGCACTCTCTCGCACTCTTCTCGCACTCTCTCTCCGCACTCTCTCTCCGCACTCTCTCTCGCACCTCTGCACTCTCTTCGCATCTCTCTCGCACCCTCTCTCTCTCGCACACTCTCTCTCTCTCGCACTCTCTCTCGCCACTCTCTCTCGCACTCTCTCTCTCTCGCAACTCTCTCTCGCACTCTCTCTCTCGCACTCTCTCTCTCGCACTCTCTCTCTCCACTCTCTCTCTCGCACTCTCTCTTCGCACTCTCGCACTCGCTCTCTTTCTCTGTCTCTCTCTGTGTGTCCTCTCTCTCTGTGTCTCTCTCTCTGTGTGTCTCTCTGTTTGTGTGTGTTCCTCTCTCTGTGTTGTCTCTCTTGTGTGTGTGCTTGTGTGTCGTCTCTCGTCTCTCTCTCTCTCTCTCTCTCTCGCTCTCGTCTCTCCTCTCGCACTCTCTCTCGCACTCTCTTCGCACTCTCTCTCGCCCTCTCTCGCGCCTCTCTCTCGCACTCTCTCTCGCACTCCTCTCCACTCTCCCACTCTCTCTCGCACTCTCTCTCTCGCACTCTCTCTCTCCACTCTCTCTCGCATCTCTCTCGCACTCTCTCTTCTTCCTCGCACTTCTCTCTCGCACTCTCTCTCGCACTCTCTCTCGCACTCCTCTCTCTCCGCACTCTCTCTCTCGCATCCTCTCGACTCTCTCCGCACTCTCTCTCGCGACTCTCTCTCTTCGCACTCTCTCTCGCTCTCTCTCGCACTCTCTCTCTCCACTCTCTCTCGCACTCTCTCTCCCACTCTCTCTCTCTCGCACTTCTCTCTCGCACTCTCCCCGCACTCTCTCTCGCACTCTCTCTCTCTCGCACTCTCTCTCTCTCCACTCTCTCTCTCGCACTCTCTCTCTCGCACTCTCGCACTCTCCTTTCTCTGTCTCTCTTGTGTCCTCTCTCTGTGTGTCTCTCTCTCTGTGTTCCTCTCTCTTGTTGTGTGTGTCTCTCTCTCGTGTGTGTCTCTCTCTCTCTCTCTCTCTCTCTCTCTCTGCTCTCGCACTCTCTCTCGCACTCTCTCTCGCACTCTCTCTCGCTCCTCTCTCTCCACTTCTCTCTCGCACTCTCTCTCGCACTCTCTCTCTCGCACTCCTCTCTCTCCACTCTTCTCTCTCGCACTCTCTCTCTCGCACGCTTCTCCACTCTCTCTCTCGCACTCTCTCTCTCGCACTCTCTCTCGCACTCTCTCTCGCACTCTCTCTCCGCACTCTCTCTCTCGCACTCTCTCTCGCACTCTCTCTCCCTCTCTCGCGCACTCTCTCTCTCTCGCCTCTCTCTCGCACTCTCTCATCTCTCGCACTCTCTCTCGCACTCTCTCTCTCGCACTCTCTCTCGCACTCTTCCTCTCGCACTCTCTCCGCACTCTCTCTCGCACTCTCTCTCTCTGCACTCTCTCTCCGCCACTCTCTCGCACTCTCCTTTCTCGTCTCTTCTCTGTGCTTCTCTGCCTCTCTTGTCTCTCCGGTGGTCTCCTCTCTGGTTGTGTCTCTCTCTCTGTTGTGTCTCCTCTGCTGTGTGTCTCTCTCTTGGTCTCTCTCTCGTGTCGCTCTCTTCTCTCTCACTCTTCTCCTCTCTCCATCTCTCCTTCGCACTCTCTCTCGCACTCTCTCTCGCACTCTCCTCTCTCGCACTCTCTCTCTCTCGCACTCTCTCTCTCCACCTCTCTCTCCACTCTCTCTCTCTCCACCTCTCTCGCTCTGCTCTCTCTCTCACCCTCTTCCGCCTCTCTCTCTCTCTCTGTCTCTCTCTCTCTCTCTCTCTCTCTCTCTGGTGGTTCTTCTCTCTCTGGTGTCTCTCTCTCTTCTCTCGTCTGTCCTCTCTCTCTCTCTCTCTCTGTGTCTCTCTCTCTCTCTCTCTCTCTCGTCTCTCTCTCTGTGCTCTTCTCCCTGTGTCTCTTCTCTCTGTCTGTCTCTCTCTCTCTCTCTCTCGTCTCTGCTGTCTCTCTTCTTCTGCTTCTGGCTCTCCCTCGCTCTCACTCTCTCGCTCTCGCTCTCTCTCTCTCCTCTCTCTCTCGCTCTTCTCTCGCTCTCTCTCTTCTCTCGCTCTCTTCCTCGCCCACTCTCTCTCGCACTCTCTCTCGCACTCTCCTCTCTCGCCCTCTCTCTCGCACTCTCTCTCTCGCACTTCTCCTCGCACTCTCTCGCACTCTCTCTCTCGCACTCTCTCTCGCACTCTCTCTCTCCACTCTCTCTCTCCACTCTCTCTCGCATCTCTCTCTCCACTCTCTCTCGCCACTCTCTCTCTCGCACTCTCTCTCTCTCTTGCACTCTCTCTCTCTCTCTCGCACTCTCTCTCGCACTCTCTCTCTCGCACTCTCTCTCGCACTCTCTCTCGCACTCTCTCTCCACTCTCTCTCGCATCTCTCTCGCACTCTCTCTCTCGCACTCCTCTCTCGCACCTCTCCACTCTCCTCTCGCACTCTCTCTTCTCTCGCACTCTCTCTCTCGCACTCTCTCTCTCCGCACTCTCTCTCTCTCGCACTCTCTCTCTCGCACTCTCTCTCTCGCACTCTCTCTCTCGCACTCTCTCTCCGCACTCTCTCTCTCGCACTCTCGCACTCTCCTCTCTCTCTCTCTTGTGTCTCTCTCTCTCTCTTTGTCTCTCTCTCTCGTGTTCTCTCTCTGGTGTTTGTTGCTTCTCTCTCTCCTCTCTCTCTCTCTCGCTCTCCACTCTCTCTCGCACCTCTCTCGCACTCCTCTCTCGCCCTCTCTCTCGCCCTCTCTCTCGCACTCTCTCTCTCGCACTCTCTTCTCCTCTCTCTCTCTCCGCTCCTCTCGCGCTCTCTTCCGCTCTCTCTCCTCTCTTCTCTCTCTCTCTCTCTCTCTCTCTCTCTCTGTGTCTCTGTCTCTCTCTCTCTCTCTCTCTCTCTCTCTCTCTTCTCTCTCTCTCTCTCTCTCTCTCTCTCTCTCTCTGCTCTCTCTCTCTCTCTCTCTCTGGTCTCTCTCTCTCTCTCTCTCTCGTCTCCCTCTGTGGTCTCTCTCTCCTTGTCTCTTCTCTTGTCTCTCTCTCTCTCTCTCTCTCTCTCTCTCTCTCTCTGTCTTCTGCTATCTGTCTCTCGGCTCTCTCACCTCGCACTCTCGCACCCTCTCTCTTCTCTCTCTCTCTCTCGCGTTCTCTCTCTCCTCTCTCTCTACCTCTCTCTCTCTCTCGCTCTCTTCGCTCTCTCGCTCACCTCTCTCTCGCCACTCTCTCTCGCACTCTCCTCTCTCGCCCTCTCTCTCGCACTCTCTCTCTCGCACTCTCTCTCTCGCACTCTCTCTCTCGCACTCTCTCTCGCACTCTTCTCTCGCACTCTCTCTCGCACTCTCTCCTGCACTCTCTCTCTCGCACTCTCTTCCCGCGCACTCTCTCTCTCGCACTCTCTCTCGCACTCTCTCTCTCGCCACTCTCTCCTCTGCACTCTCTCTCTCGCACTCTCTCTTCGCACTCTCTCTCCACTCTCTCTCGCACTCTTCTCTCGCATCTCTCTCGCACTCTCTCGACTCTCTCGCCACTCTCACTCTCTCTCGCACTCTCTCTCTCGCACTCTCTCTCTCGCACTCTCTCTCTCTCGCACTCTCTCTCTCTCGCACTCTCTCTCTCGCACTCTCTCTCCTCTCGCACTCTCTCTCTCTCGCACTCTCTCTCTCGCCCTCCTCTCTCTCCGCACTCTCTCTCTCTCGCACTCTCTCTCTCGCACTCTCGCACTCTCTCTTTCTCTGTCTCTCTCTGTGTGTCTCTCTCTCTCTGTGTCTCTCTTCTGTGTGTCTCCTCTTTGTCTTGTGTTCTCTCTCTCTCTCTCTCTCTCTTCTCTCTCTCTCTCTCTCTCTCTCTCTCTCTCTCTCGTGTGTCTCTCTCTCTCTCTCTCTCTCTCTCCTCTCTCTCTCCTCTCTCTGCGTCTCTCTCTCTCTCTCTCTCTGGTTCTCTCCTCTCTTCTGTCTCTCTTCTCTTGCTCTCTCTCTCGTGTCTCTCTCTCTCTCTCTTCTCTCTGTCTCTCTGTCTATCTGTCTCTCTGGCTCTCTCACACTCGCACTCTCGCACACTCTCTCGCTCTCTCTCTCTCTCGCTCTTCTCTCTCTCTCTCTCCTCTCTCTCTCTCGCTCTCTCTCGCTCTCTCGCTCACACTCTCTCTCGCACTCTCTCTCGCACTTCTCTCTCGCACCCTCTCTCTCGCACTCTCTCTCTCGCACTCTCTCTCTCGCACTCTCTCTCGCACTCTCTCTCTCGCACTCTCTCTCGCACTCTCTCCCACTCTCTCTCGCACTCTCTCTCTCTCGCACTCTCTCTCGCACTCTCTCTCTCCACTCTCCTCGCACTCTTCTCTCGCACTCTCTCTCTCTCGCACTTCTCTCTCGCACTCTCTCTCCCACTCTCTCTCGCACTCTCTCTCTCCGCACTCTCTCGCACTCTCTCTTCGCACTCTCCTCTCGCACTCTCTCCGCACTCTCTCTCGCACTCTCTCTCTCGCACTCTCTCTCTCGCACTCTCTCTCTCGCACTCCTCTCTCGCACTCTCTCTCTCTCGCACTCTCTCTCCTCTCGCACTCTCTCTCTCTCGCATCTCTCTCTCTCCACTCTCTCTCGCACTCTCTCTCTCGCACTCTCTCTCTCGCATCTCTCTCTCGCACTCTCTCTCTCGCACTCTCTCTCTCGCACTTCTCTCTCGCACTCTCCCCCTCTTTCTCTGTCTCTCTCTGTGTTGTCTCTCTCTCTGTGTTGGTCTCTCTCTCTGTGTGCTCTCTGTGGTGTTGTTTTTCTCATGTGTGTCTCTCTCTCTCTCTCTCTCTCTCTCTCTCTCTCGCTCTCGCCTTCCACTCTCTCTCGCACTCTCTCTCCTCTCTCTCTGCTCTCTCTCCACTCTCTCTCGCACTCCTCTCCACCTCTCGCACTCTCTCTCGCACTCTCTCTCTCGCACTCTCTCTCTCCACTCTCTCTCGCACTCTCTCTCGCACTCTCTCTCTCTCTCGCACTCTCTCTCTCGCACTCTCTCTCGACACTCTCTCTCGCACTCTCTCTCTCGCACTCTCTCTCGCACTCTCTCCTCGCACTCTCTCTCGCACTCTTCTCTCGCACTCTCTCTCCACTCTCTCTCGCACTCTCTCTCGCACCTCTCTCTCTCGCACTCTCTCTCGCACTTCTCTCTCTCGCACTCTCTCTCTCGCACTCTCCTCGCACTCTCCCTCGCACTCTCTCTCGCACTCTCTCTCTCTCGCACTCTCTCTCTCTCGCCACTCTCCTCTCGCACTCTCTCTCTCGCACTCTCGCACTCTCTCTTTCTCTGTCTCTCTCTGTGTTGTCTCTCTCTCTGTGTGTCTCTCTCTCTGTGTCTCTCTCTGTGTTGTGTGTGTCTCTCTCTCTCTGTGGTCTCCTCTCTCTCTCTCTCTCTCCTCTCGCACTCTCTCTCGCACTCTCTCTCCACTCTCTCTCGCCCTCTCTCTCGCACCTCTCTCTCGCACCTCTCTCGCACTCTCTCTCGCACTCTCTCTCTCGCACTCACTCTCTCTCGCACTCTCTCTCGCACTCCTCTCTCGCACCTCTCTCGCACTCTCTCTCTCTCGCACTCTCTCTCTCACTCTCTCTCCGACTCTCTCTCCGCACTCTCTCTCGCACTCTCTCTCGCACTCTCTCTCGCACTCTCTCTCGCACTCTCTCTCGCACTCTCTCTCTCTCGCACTCTCTCTCGCACTCGCTCTCTCTCGCTCTCTCTCGCACTCTCTCTCGCACTCTCTCTCGCACTCTCTCTCTCGCACTCTCTCTCTCGCATCTCTCTCTCGCCACTCTCTCTCGCACTCTCTCCTCTCGCACTCTCTCTCTCGCACTCTCTCTCGCACTCTCTCTTCTCTCTCTTCTCTTGTGTCTCATCTCTCTGTTCTCTCTCTGTGTCTCTCCTCTGTGTCTCATCTCTGTGTGCTCTCTCTTGTGTGTCTCTCTCCTGTGTCTCTCTCTGGTTTGTGTCCTCTCGTCTGTGTGTGTGTCTCTCTTCTCTCTCTCCGCACTCTCTCTCTCGCACTCTCTCTCGCACTCTCCTCTCGCGCCCTCCACTCTTCACTCTCTCTCTCACTCTCTCTCGCACTCTTCTCTCTCGCACTCTCTCTCTGCGCTCTCTCCTCTCTCTCGCTCTCTCTCTCTCTGTCTCTCTCTCTCTCTCTCTCTCTCTCTCTCTCTCTCTCTCTCTCTCTCTCTCTCTCTCTCCTCTCTCTTTGTCTCTCTCTCTCTCTCTTCTCTCGCCTCTCTCTCTCTCTCTCTCTCCCTTCTCTCTCTTTGTCTCTCTCTCTCTCCTCTCTCTTCTGTTGTCTCTCTCTCTCTCTCTCTCTCCTCTGTCTCTCTCTCTGTGTCTCTCTCCTGTGTCTCTCCTCGTGTCTCTCTCTCTCTCTCTCTCTTCTCTCTGTCTCTCTGTCATTCTGTCTCTCTGGCTCTCTCACACTCGCACTCTCGCACACTCTCTCGCTCTCTCTCTCTCTCTCTCTCGCTCTCTCTCTCGCTCTCTCTCTCGCTCCCTCTCTCTCTCTCTCGCTCTCTCCGCCATCTCTCTCTTGT
>CM068955.1:16416577-16429633 GCA_035128595.1 Eptatretus atami
CTCTCTCTCTCTCTCTGGCGAGCTCTCTCCATCCCTGTGTGTCTCTTCCTCTGTTCCCCTCTCTCTCTCTCTCATCCGTTGTCTCTCTCTCTCTCTCTCTCTCTCTCTCTCCTCTCTCTGCTCCTCTCTCTCTCTCTCTCTCTGTCTTGTTTCTCTCTTCTCTCTCTCCGATGTTCTCTCTCTCTCTCTCTCTCCTGTCTCTCCTCTCTGTGTCTCTCTCCCTGTGTCTTCTCTCTCTGTTGTTCTCTCCTCTCTCTGTCTCTCTCTCTCTCTCTGTCTCTACTGTTCTCTCGTGTCTATGGTCTTCGTGCTCTCCACACTCGCACTCTCGCACACTCTCTCGCTCTTCTCCTCTCGTCGTTCTGCTCTCTCTCTCACTCTCTCTTCTCGCTCTCTCTCTCTCTCGCTCTCTCTCCGCTCTCTCGCTACCTCTCTCTCGCACTCTCTCTTCGCACCTCTCTCTCCTCTCGCCCTCTCTTCGCCTCTCTCCTCTCGCACTCTCCTCTCTCGCACTCTCTCCTCCTCTCGCACTCTTTCCTTCTTTCTCGCATCTCTCTCTCGCACTCTCTCTCTCGCACTCTCTCTCTCGCACTCTTCTCTCGCACTCTCTCTCTCGCATCTCTCTCGCACTCTCTCTCTCGCACCTCTCTCTCTCGACTCTCTCTCTCGCACTCTCTTCTCTCGCACTCTCTCTCGCACTCTCTCTCTCGCGCACTCTCTCTCCTCTCTTCTCGCATCTCTTCGCACTCTCTCTCGCAACTCTCTCTCTCGCACTCTCTCTCTCGCACTCTCTCTCTCGCCTCTCCCTCGCACTCTCTCTCTCTGCACTCTCTCTCTCTCGCACTCTCTCTCTCGCACTCTCTCTCTCCGCACTCTCTCTCTCTCGCACTCTCTCTCTCTCGCCTCTCTCTCTTCTCTGCTCCTCTCTTCTCCCTTCTCCTCTCCACTCTTCGTCTCTCTTCTCTGTCTCTCTGTGTGTCTCTTCTCTCTGTTTCTTCTCTCTTGTGTCTCTCTCTTTCTGTGTTGTGTCTCTCTCTCTCTCTCTCTCTCTCTCTCTCTCTCTCTCTCTCTCTCTCTCTCTCTCTGGTGTCTCTCCTTCCTTCTCTCTCTCTCTCTCTCTCTCTCTCTCTCTGTGTCTCTCTCTCTCCTCTCTCTGTGTCTCTCTCTCTCTCTGTCTTCTCTCTCTCTGTGTTCTCTCTCTCTGTGTCTCTCTCTCTCTCTCTGCTCTCTCTGTCTCTTCTGTCTATCTGTCTCTCTGGCTCTCTCACACTCGCACTCTCGCACACCTCTCTCGCTCTCTCTCTCTCTCGCTCTCTCTCTCTCTCTCTCTCGCTCTCTCTCTCTCGCTCTCTCTCGCTCTCTCGCTCACACTCTTCTCTCGCACTCTCTCTCGCACTCTCTCTCTCACCCTCTCTCTCGCACTCTCTTCTCTCGCCACTCTCTCTCTCGCAACTCTCTCTCTCGCACTCTCTCTCTCTCGCACTCTCTCTCGCACTCTCTCTCGCACTCTCTCTCTCGCACTCCTCTTCTCGCACTCTCTCTCGCACTCTCTCTCTCGCACTCTCTCTCTCGCACTCTCTTCTCTCGCACTCTCTCTCTCTCTCGCACTCTCTCTCTCGCACTCCTCTCTCTCGCCACTCTCTTCGCACCTCTCTCTCTCGCCTCTCTCGCACTCTCTCTCGCACTCTCTCTCTCGCACTCTCTCTCGCACTCTCTCTGCACTCTCTCTCGCACTCTCTCTCTCTCCACTCTCTCTCGCACTCTCTCTCGCACTCTCTCTCTCTCGCACTCTCTCTCTCTCTCCCTCTCTCTCTCTCTCGCACTCTCTCTCTCTCGCACTCTCTCTCGCACTCTCTCTCTCGCACTCTCTCTCTCGCACTTTCTCTCTCGCACTCTCTCTCCTGCACTCTCTCTCTCGCACTCTCTCTCTCGCACCTCTCGCACTCTCTCTTTCTCTGTCTCTCTTTCTCTGTGTGTCTCTCCTCTGTTGTCGTCTCTCTCTTGTGTGTCTCTCTGTGTGTGTGTGTGTGTCTCCTCTCTCTGTGTGTCTCTCTCTCTCTCTCTCTCTCTCTCTCTCTCTCTCTCTCTTTCGCTTCTCGCACTCTCTCTCGCACTCTCTCTCGCACTCTCTCTCGCCCTCTCTCTCGCCCTCTCTCTCGCACTCTCTCTCGCACTCTCTCTCGCACTCTCTCGCCTCTCTCCGCACTCTCTCTCTCGCACTCTCTCTCTCGCACTCTCTCTCGCACTCTCTTCACCACTCTCTCTCTCTTCGCACCTCTCTCTCGCACTCTTCCTCGCACTCTCTTCGCACTCTCTCTCTCGCACTCTCTCTCTCGCACTCTCTCTCGCACTCTCTTCGCACTCTCTCTCGCACCTCTCTCTCCCACTCTCTCTCGCACTCTCTCTCCCACTCTCTCTCTCGCACTCTCTCTCGCACTCTCTCTCTCGCACTTCTCTCTCTTCTCGCACTCTCTCTCGCACTCTCCCTCGCACTCTCTCTCGCACTTCTCTCTCTCTCACTCTCTCTCTTCTCGCACTCTCTCTCTCGCACCTCTCTCTCTTCTCGCACTCTCGCACTCTCTCTTTCTCTTGTCTCTCTCTGTGCCTTGTGTCTCTCTCTCTGTGTGTCTCTCTCTCTGTGTGTTCTCTCTCTGTGTGTGTGTGTGTCTCTCTCTCTCTGGTGTTCTCTCTTCTCTCTCTCTCTCGCTCTCGCACTCTCTCTCGCACTCTCTCTCGCACTCTCTCTCGCCCTCTCTCTCGCACTCTCTCTCTCGCACTCTCTCTCGCACTCTCTTCGCACTCTCTCTCTTCGCACTCTTCTCTCTCGCACTCTCTCTCTCGCACTCTCTCTCTCCGCACCTCTCTCCTCTCTCCTCTCGCCCCTCTTCTCTCTCTCGCACTCTCTCGCACTCTCTCTCGCCCACTCTCTCTCTCGCACTCTTCTCTCGCACTCTCTCTCGCACTCTCTTCGCACTCTCTCGCACTCTCTCTCTCTCGCCCCTCTCACTCTCTCTCTCGCACTCCTCTCGCTCTCTCGCACTCTCTCTCGCACTCCTCTCTCTCGCACTCTCTCTCTCGCCACTCTCTCTCGCACTCTCTCTCGCACTCTCTCTCTCTCGCACTCTCTCTCTCGCACTCTCTCTCGCACTCTCTCTTTCTCTGTCTCTCTCTCTGTGTGTCTCTCTCTCTCTGTGTGTCTCTCTCTCTGTGTCTGCCTCTCGTGTGTCTCTCTCTGTGTGTGTGTCTCTCTCTCGTTGTGTGTCTCTTCTCTCTCTGTTGTGTTTCTCTCTCTCTGTGTGTGTGTCTCTCTCTCTGTGTGTGTGTGTGTGTCTCTCTCTCTCTCTCTCGCACTCTCTCTCTCGCACTCTCTCTCGCACTCTCTCTCGCACTCTCTCTCTCTCTACTCCTCTCGCACCTCTCTCTCTCGCACTCTCTCTCTCTCGCACTCTCTCTCTCGCACTCTCTCTCGCGCTCTCTCTCGCGCTCTCTCTCTCGCTGTCTCTCTCTCTTCTCTCTCTCTCTCTCTCTCTCTCTCTCTCTCTCTTCCTCTCTCTCTCTCTCTCTCTCTCCTCTCTCTCTGTGTTGTGTGTCTCTCTCTCTCTCTCTCCCCCCTCTCTCTCTCCTCTCTCTCTCTCTCTCTCTCTCTCTGTGTCTCTCTTCTCTCTCTCTCTCTCTGTGTCTCTCTCTCTCCTCTCTCTCTCTCTTCTCTCTCTCTGTGTCTCTCTCCCTGTGTCTCTCTCTCTGTGTCTCTCTCTCTCTCTCTCTCTGTCTCTCTGTCTTCTCTGTCTATCTGTCTCTCTGGCTCTCTCACACTCGCACTCTCGCACACTCTCTCGCTCTCTCTCTCTCTCTCTCTCGCTCTCTCTCTCGCTCTCTCTCTCGCTCTCTCTCTCTTCTCGCTCTCTCTCGCTCTCTCGCTCACACTCTCTCTCGCACTCTCTCTCGCACTCTCTCTCCTCTCGCCCTCTCTCTCGCACTCTCTCTCTCGCACTCTCTCTCTCGCACTCTCTCTCTCGCACTCTCTCTCGCACTCTCTCTCTCGCACTCTTCTCTCGCACTCTCTCTCTCGCACTCTCTCTCTCGCACTCTCTCTCGCACTCTCTCTCGCACTCTCTCTCGCCTCTCTCTCGCACTCTCTCTCTCTCTCGCACTCTCTCTCTCTCGCACTCTCTCTCTCGCACTCTCTTCTCGCACTCTCTCTCTCGCACTCTCTCTCGCACTCTCTCTCGCACTCTCTCTCGCACTCTCTCTCGCACTCTCTCGCACTCTCTCTTCTCGCACTCTCTCTCGCACTCTCTCTCGCACTCTCTCTCTCGCACTCTCTCTCTCGCACTCTCTCTCTCTCGCACTCTCTCTCTCTCGCACTCTCTCTCTCTCGCACTCTCTCTCTCGCACTCTCTCTCTCGCACTCTCTCTCTCGCACTCTCTCTCTCGCACTCTCGCACTCTCTCTTTCTCTGTCTCTCTCTGTGTGTCTCTCTCTCTGTGTGTCTTCTCTTCTTGTGTGTCTCTCTCTCTGTGTGTCTCTCTCTGTGTGTGTGTGTGTGTGTCTCTCTCTCTCTCTCTCTTCTCTCTCTCGCTCTCGCCACTTCTCTCTCGCACTCTCTCTCGCCACTCTCTCTCTCGCCCTCTCTCTCGCCTCTCTCTCGCACTCTCCTCTCGCACTCTCTCCTCCACTCTCTCTCTCCACTCTCTCTCTCTCTCGCACTCTCTTCTTCGCACTCTCTCTCTCTCGCACTCTCTCTCTCTCTCGCACTCTCTCTCTCGCACTCTCTCTCTCGCACTCTCTCTCTCGCACTCTCTCCTCGCACTCTCTCTCCACTCTCTCTCGCACTCTCTCTCGCACTCTCTCTCGCAACTCTCTCTCTCTCGCATCTCTCTCGCACTCTTCTCATCTCTCGCACTCTCTCTCGCAACTCTCTTCTCGCACTCTCTCTCGCACTCTCTCTCTCGCCACTCTCTCTCTCTCGCACTCTCTCTCTCGCACTCTCTCTCTCGCACTCTCGCACTCTCTCTTTCTCTGTCTTCTCTCTGTGTTGTCTCTCTCTCTGTGTGTCTCTCTCTCTGTGTGTCTCTCTTCTGTGTGTGTTGTGTGTGTGTCTCTCTCTCTCTGTGTGGTCTCTCTTCTCTCTCTCTCGCTCTCGCACTCTCTCTCGCACTCTCTCTCGCACTCTCTCTCGCCCTCTCTCTCGCCCTCTCTCTCCACTCTCTCTCTCGCACTCTCTCTCTCGCATCTCTCCGCACTCTCTCTCTCTCGCACTCTCTCTCGACTCTCTCTCTCTCTCGCACTCTCTCTCGCACTCTCTCTTCTCTCGCACTCTCTCTCGCTCTCTCTCTCGCACTCTCTCTCGCACTCTCTCTCTCGCACTCTCTCTCGCACTCTCTCTCGCACTCTCTCTCTCGCACTCTCTCTCGCCACTTCTCTCTCACTCTCCTCGCACTCTCTTCTCGCCACTCTCTCTCGCACTCTCTCTCGCACTCTCTCTCTCGCACTCTCTCTCGCAACTCTCTCTCTCGCACTCTCTCTCGCCACTCTCTCTCGCACTCTCTCTCGCACTCTCTCTCGCACTCTCTCTCGCCACTTCTCTCTTCTCGCACTCTCTCTCTCGCACTCTCTCTCGCACTCTCTCTCGCACTCTCTCTCGCACTCTCTCTCTCTCGCACTCTCTCTCTCGCACTCTCTCTTTCTCTGTTCTCTCTCTCTGTGTGTCTTCTCTCTGTGTGTCCTCTCTCTCTGTGTGTGTCTCTCTCTTGTGTGTGGTGTCTTCTCTCTCTCTTGTGTTGTGTGTCTCTCTCTCTCTGTGTGTGTGTCTCTCTCTTCTGTGTGTGTGTCTTCTCTCTCTGTGGGTGTGTCTGTGTGTGTCCTCTCTCTTCTTGTGTTTTGTTGTCTCTCTCTCTCTCCCTCTCTCTCTCTCTCTCTCTCTCTGTGTCTCTCTCTCTGTCTCTCTCTTATCTCTCTCTCTCTGGCTCTCTCACACTCGCACTCTCGCCACACTCGCACTCTCGCACTCTCTCTCTCTCTTTGTTCCTTATGCACAAGAAACATCTTTTAAGTTGCAAACTCCAAACTTGGAGTACAAATACAACTTTGTGTGAGGGGCAACATTGGCTATGTTGCCGCGGCCTCAAGTGGGTTGTGGGGGTGGGGAGGGGGGATAATTTCTGGTGTAAATGTGTACTGTGTAGCGCCACCTGGTGGTGGTGGCAGAGGGTATTACAATTTCCTTTTTACCTGGACAATGCTGAGTTTGAAGCACACTCCGCACGGGTCAATTTTTTCCCTTACTTCCACCTCCCCCTAAAAAAACAAAAACGGAGGGGCCTGTCAAAGCCTGTCATCGTGTATTTATAGTGGGAAGGGACATCAGTACGAATGGGGGGAAAGGGGCGGGGCTTGCGTTTAGGGGTTAAAGCACTGTGGGGGGGGGGGTGTAAGGGCGAGGGGTTGAAGCACTCTCTGCACGGGTAAATTGTCTTCCTTTCCTTCTCCTCTCACCCAAAGTTTTTGGCAAATACGACGACTAATTGCTCCATCAATGAAGCGAGAGGAGGTCGAGGGGAGCGGGACGTGAGGACAGGAAGCGGGGGAAGGGGAGGGGGGAGGTTGGCATGAGGGTGAGGGTTTAAAGCACTCTGCATGGGTAAATCTGTCTTCCTTTCCTTCTGCTTCTCACCCAAAGGTTTGGGCAAATACGACGACTAATTGGTCCATCAGCGAAGCGATGGGTCAGCTCTGCTAGTATTGTTATAAAAGATCACATTCATTGATTAGAATGAAGAGGAAGGCTCAGGTGGATGTGTGTCGGTAGACAGGTAAAACATTGGATGAAATAAACAGGATGTTCACCTCTTGCTCTGATGAAGGGTTAAAATTTGAAACGTCAGCTTTTCCTTGATTCCCACTGCATTTATCATAACTCTATCAACTTCCTGTTGATTTAATCCGGCATTCATTAATTAGGCTGGTATGTGATGTTGTGCAGTGTACTTCTTGTACCATTGTCTTGGATGTAAACAAATGTTCTATTGGTGAAGGGACTTTCCATTTGGCCATGGTTGGCCCTCTGTTATTTTGGGTACAACTGCAGACTATTGCTGCAAGCAAGACTCCATGGATACTTGGGAATGTTAAAAATTCAATGTGTGCAAAGAGGCAAGCACGGATGAAGCTAACTTTGCAACCCTCTGGAGTGGTAAGCAAAGTGAGATGGTGAATGTGAGAGAGGAAGCGTTGTTGTTGTGGCATGCTTTGTTGAACCCCCTTGTGACCTGAACCCCCTTGTGGCATGCTTTGCATACAGGTCCATTGTTTGAAAACAGTTAAATCTGGGCAGAGCTAGACAAGAGGCAAACATTACGCTTCGCTTGGTTTAAGCAAACTTCAGTAAGGCTGTCCTCAGGTTACAAGATGATCGAGGCAGCCCAACATCAGGAATCCAGCTTTGAAAGTACGGATCTGCTGCAGGGATGAGATCCAGGTGCGATTGAGCACCACAAACACTGTTACCGCCAGTGGATCTGCACTTCCATGTGCCTACGACCGTCATTGCCTGGCACTAAGCCCCGTCGGTATCAGTTTTTTTTCCTGATATCGATATATCGGTCGGCTTATACCAGTATATCGATATCAATATTTTTTTTTTTTTAAATGCAGGTTCCAAAAATACGTAATGGTCCATTACGTATTCATATATGATGTACACATCATTGACACCCGGTAATTCATGGCATACATCATGCACTCAATCTTTACAATTTATGGCAGATAAAGAATTTGCTTGGTAGAGAGAGTGAAAAAGGGTTCAGGTTTGTCGTTCACTTACTTTATTCTTGCAGGGTAATTTCTAAAGATGATAGTCGATGACAATTATTCGAAGGTAGCAGGTGAGTGCTCGCTTAACGAACTCAGTAAAAATTGCCATTGCCCTATCGCACTCTCGTGATCACGCAGGACCGGCCTGTGAGTTCGGGCTATAAAGCACGTGCTTTGTTTGATAGAGCCGTTGTTCTAGGTATGATTGGTGGATATCACGAGAGGGACTGCATGCGGTGCAATCAATGCGGCGATCAGTGCATGCAATGAGACCACAGTGACGGCTGGTAAGGCCGCCGTGCATTTCACGTTGGCATGCTGTGTGTGTAAAATACACACACAGCGTACACATGCTTCTCACTAAATAAAATGTACGGTCTTACTGACTGCATGTGTGCTGCTCAGCTTTTATTGGCACATGCGATGACGACATGTATAGGTTCGACATCGGTAATTGGCACAGACCAGCATCGGTATCGGCAATCCAGGCTTTCCAAAGCACATAAAATAACTGATTGCTTTATAAACGGCCAAGAGGCCAAAGGAAAACGACATCGCTCGTACGTTGCTGAGGTTAAAAGTTAAAACCTACTGTACCAACTTCCTTGCCAAGTCCGTCTTTACGCTATACATTCCAGGCACACCCGAGTCCGTCAAAGCGTCAGTTATGTTTGTTGTTTTTCACATTTGATAGGTGGGCTGACAGTATTCTGTGCCCCCGAGCAATCAAGGAGCACATTTCACATGCAGTGTTTAGCAGCCCCATTATATTGTTACGGATTTGGAAGCCATTTACACACAAACGACAGCAGTCCCCAAGCTTAGTTATCTCGATAAGTATGTGTTTAAGTTAGGGTCCCTACCTGTTTCTAATGGGAATTACATGTGTGCGCTGCGAGTTACTTTTTTAGTCAGGGTTTTGCAATACAAATCGAGCCTCCACCCAACCAAAACCATCACTCCTTCACTTCGCACATCGCGCCATTACACACGCGTGTCCAGCCACGTACGTGGGCGGAGATTTCCATCGCCCCATATCGAGACTCGCCAGAAAGGCAGGGGCGTGCCCCTTGTCCAATCACGCACAGAGGGCGACTTTCCCACGACACCCCGGCCAATGAGGGTTGAGATTGCCACAGAGGGCGACTTTCCCATGACACCCGGCCAATGAGGGTTGAGATTGCACAAGAGGCGACTTTCCCACGAATCCCCTGCCAAGAGGGTTGAGATTGGCAAGGGCGACTTCCCAACCCTGGCCAATGAGGGTTGAGATTGCCACAGAGGGTGACTTTCCCACGACACCCGGCCAATGCGGGTTGAGATTGCCACAGAGGGCGACTTTCCCATGACACCCGGCCAATGAGGGTTAAGATTGCCACAAGAGGCGACTTCCACGATCCGGCAGAGGTAGATGGCACAAGAGGCGACTTTCCCACGACACCCTGGCCAATGAGGTTGAGATTCCAGAGGTGACTTCCACAAACCCGCCAATGAGGGTTGGAGCCTCAGATGGCGATTTTCTCACCCCGCACAAGAAATGAATAAAGGAACGCCAGGCCCGGAGCGCTGGTCTTGGGGGTCGCGGGTCTTGGTGCTGGCTGGTTCGTCTGGTCCTGGGTCATCGTCGTCTCTGGTCTTCTCCTTGGTCTTGGTTTGTTGGTGCGTGGCTGGTTATAGAGGCGGTCCCTGTGCTTGGTGCGGCGATGAAGGTGTGGGTTCGAGTCCCCCCCCCCGAACCAGCTCGTCTCGACCAGACCGCACGAGGCGGAAAGGTGCCCGACCGGCCCCATTTTTTTGGGTGTGTGTGTGTGTCTGTGGGCCCAGTCTGTAAGTAGAAACTTTTAAGTGCCTGTGTTCATTGTAAATTGCATTTCTGATAGTCGGTTTAACTCTGCTCTTTTTGTGCTCCCCTGCCCCATTATAAATAAACCCCAATTGTTCAATGTACCAGCTCATTGTTGTGCTTCTATTATTGACCCAGCGGTTCGTGCTTGAGAACCAGTAAGCCGATTGGGCTGGAAGTTGTCGTTTGGACCGACGGATTTGGTAATGCGCCTCGGTTATACCGGACCGAGGTCGCTAGAGCGACCCGGTTCACAGAGTCCGTTGAGGGGTGACTTCCTGGTAATTTGAGACGTGGGTACTTAGTATATTGAATATTGGCTATTAACCCTACCCCAGGCCGTCAGAGAATTGGCGAGCACGGTCCTTAAGTGACCCGTGACCTTGGAGTTGTTCGAAGGTTATGACCTGCAATTCGGGTGTTCGGTGAGAGACAGCTCTACTGCTCCACCTGGCCGGGGGGGGAACCGTTCCTCGCCACCGACCCCCGGCCCACAACAATATAACTCGTTAACTAAAAGGAAAGATTGCTCAGTGCTGCTTGAGCAGCACACGATCACATAATCGACTGTCTTTCATCTGACAAGGCAGAGAAACTCATCTTTCTCAAAACGAATCTGAGCTTTGTGGACTTTAAATATAAAACTCTTAAACGTGGCATTTTCCTGATTTTGAACGATGCCAGCACAGGTAACAAGATAATTGTTGGTCTCCCGCTGAGCTTGTAAAACCAATGGGTGAGTAGCCCCCACTTGTGTGCTGATGTCACCACTTCTACCACCGAGTCAACGGCCGATCAATTCACTTGTTGTACAAACGATTGTTTGGAAAGGAATCCACTTGTAACCCAGGGGCTCCTTGTGTTGTATTTTGTATAAAATTTTGCTTTTTTTTTTTCCTCCAATATCGGTTATATCGGTATATCGGTATATCGGTATATCAGTATATCGATATAAAATTTATACCGATTATATCACCAGCCCTTGCCTGGCACCCAGTGTTTTGATGTACGACGATGCGGGAGCTGTGACGTAAAGTTTGCCAATTCCACCCGTTTTGGCCTCTTCATCTGCTTTAGCAGTCGTGCTGTCGATGTATTGTGGCCAAGAGCTTAGGAAAAGAACAATGCTCTGAAATTACAATGCCTTCTTGTGTTTAAGAAACCTCTCATTTTTGCATTTGGAAATCTTGCAGAGTTTCTTTTTGTTCTTTTTTGTTTTGTGATTATAGGCATTGAAGGATTGTATGAGTACATTGCTGGGTTAACGTCTTGTGTGATTATAAAACAATTGTTAACTAAGCGAGTATCCCAAGCTTCAGAAATCACGTTTAATCCATCAAATTTAGTCCCATTTATTCGTCTGATTGCAACATGTGTATAGTTTAATTGTTGTTTTAATATCTTGTAGCTGGACTTGTCCCACCCTTCGTTGTGCATATCCATGGTACAGATGACCATCACATCGGGTATATTAAAAAAATGGGGGAGTGCGGAGGTGGATATTCCAATCGCTTCCGTCTGTCCATCCGACATCCGTCACACTCTCTTCTCCGAAACGATTGTGCAGAAGTTCCCCAAACTTGTCAAGAATGTGTGAGAGCAGTATAATTTATTGCCCTTGCTCCCTGGGGGCCCTGGGCAGGGACAAAAGGCCAAATACCAAAAGATGCAATTTTGGGCACATTTTCAAACATTTTATAATGAAACTTTATAGATGCAATCAACATTGGGGGACACATGAAATACGTAATGATCTTTTGGGATTTGATCCCCAGTTCATGCCCCAAGTGGTGGGGACTTGGGGTCCCAAGGTTCAATACAGAATATATTTTTTTCTTTTTTAAACAAACTCAAAATTTGATATTGGGTCAATCCTGTTTGAAAACTGCGATTGCAAGGGATTCATCCACTTGGCCATTCTTGTGATCGGGACATTTGGAAGCATTGGAGACATGGTAGTCAATTGAATATCCTTCCCCGAGAATCCCAGATAGTCAATTTGACCTCTGGAACCATTCTCTGCCCCTGGCTGGAGATAGGCCCACACATGGTGGTCCATGTCTCCACCTCCCTTACCCCTGGTTAGTTGGTAAATAAGTTTATCTGGTTAGTTTGCTCCATCTATTGACAGTAATGTTCATCAGGTCAGGAATGAGAGCATGTGCCGGAGCAGCTCGTCGCTGCCTCCACTTTCCGCCGGTACTCCAGGGGCCTCTGTCTGGCCATCCCCCAGGCAAATACCTGACCTATCCCCATCTTCTTGAGATGCCGATCAAGCACACCACGCGATGCACATCGTGGGCCCATTGGCCTCTTCCACTCACGAGGCTCCCTCGCTGAGGGACTCTGGTGAGCAGGATCAGCATCAGGGGAAACGCCACATGTCCATACAGCCGCAGCTGACGCTCACGGACGATGCAGGAAACAATTTCATTTGAGTCTCTCTCAGCAACCGCTCGTTGGACACAATGACCAGCGATAGCCAAGGATTCTCCGAAGAGCCTGGTACCAAAGGAATTAAGTCTCCATCTCAGATCCCTGGTCAGAGTCCAAGTCGCACATCCGTATAGCAAGACTGGAAGCACACTCGGACTTTCGTCCTCCCGCACAGGTACCGGCAGCGTCACACCCCATGATCCACTGAATCCATGACTCCTCAGGCCCGACCCAGACGTCTATTGACCTATGGCTCATAGCCAGCAGACTTGAATATCACTGCCAAAAAAAGTGAATCTCTCTGTGACCGCAAAATCCTCATCACAAACGGGTACAGACAAGATAGCAGCATCCAGTATGTCATTGTCATCCAGTAACAACTAGAAATAAGCCGGAGATGGTATCACCACATCTCACAACACTCTCAGTACCAGAGCATAGTTCAGACATCAGATCGATCAGTTTTGGTGGCACCCCACCAAGACCAAGAATCCTCCAGAGGGCATCCTGATTCACTGAATCGAAGGCTTTGCACAGCTCAACATAGGCTCCAAGCAGCCCCTGCTGAAACTCATCTGCTTTTGGTGAGGATCCAAAGAGCAAGGATACGGTCAATCATTGACCTCTTTGGTGTAAAGCCTGACTGCTCTTGGTGGTGGTGCTCAAGCAGATGGTGAGGAACCCCATCAATAATTATCCAAGCAAAGACCTTTCCCAGCACCGAGAGCAGCGTCACCCTTTGGTAGTTGTTGCAGTCCTGGCAATCACCCTTCCCTTTCCAGAGAGGGAGAACAAGGCCCCTCTTTCAGTCAGTTGGGATGATGCCTGTGTTTCAGGCAGAGCACAGAACTGCATGTAACGACATCAGTACAGCATTTCCACCACCCTTGAGAAGTTCAGCATGGATGCCACAGATCCCAGGAGCTTTACCCCCATTTCAATCGGTTCACCGCAGCCTGTGTTTC
>CM068955.1:16437156-16450251 GCA_035128595.1 Eptatretus atami
CTGTACCTGTTTGTGGTGAGGATGTTGAGGTCATTGAGAGATTCACTTACCTTGGCAGTGATATTCATGTCTTCCCATGTTGTGAGCCAGAGGGCAATAGACATCTGGGTTAGGCCTGGGGAGTCATGGATTCACTGGATAATGGGGTGTGGTGTTGCCGGTACCTGTGCGGGAGGACAAAAGTCCGAGTCTTCAGGTCCTTGGTGCTTCCAGTCTTGCTCTGGATGTGAGACTTGGACACTGACGAAGGATCTGAGATGGAGACTTAACTCCTTCGGTACCAGGTCTCTTTCAGAGAATCCTTGGCTATCGCTGGTCAGACTTTGTGTCCAACGAGTGGTTGCTGAGAGAGACTCAGGTGAGATTTGTTACCTGTATTGTCCATGAGCGTCAGCTGCGGCTGCGTGGAAATGTGGCTCATTTTCCTGATGCTGATCCTGCTTTCGAGATTCTCTCAGCAAGGGAGTCTTGTGAGTGGTGGAGGCCAAAGGGCCGACCACGTGCCTTATGTTTGCAGCAGGTTGATCGGCATCTCATGGAGATGGAGATGGGGATGGGCCAGGCATCTGCCTGGGGGATGGCTAGACGGAGGCCCCTGGAGTTCCGTTGGAAAGTGGACACAGTGACACGCTGTTTCGGCGCATGCTCCCATACATGATCTGACTTGTGATGAGGTGACTTAGTTTTAGATTGATAAGATGACCAAGTTGTACCAGTTTGTTGCCAATTTATTTATTTATTTTGTGGGGAGGGAGGGGTGGTGGAGGGGATTGTTTTTGTCCAATATTTTCATGAAAAAGCAAAAGCAAGAGTCAGTGTGCATTTGTAGGATTTTTTTTTTTTCGTACAAGGTAGACAAGATGTACCCATTTCCTTTCCTGCCGCTCGTTGCAAAGTACAGACATTGCATACGTATCGCTGTTTTCCTATTCCCCTTTGATCGTCTGTCAGCGAACCTGCTGCCCTTTCATTTAACTCCTCTATGACCCTCAATGTCTTTATTTAAATGATGCGTTTAAGTGCAGATACTGTGTGATGTCACGTTGAATGGAAGAGGTTCAAAAACAGTGCAGATCCCAAGTTGTACAGTTGGTATATTACTCACTGACAAATAAAACCCGTCGCTTCGCTGATGGTGGTATTGGGGAAAGAGGATGGAGGAGGAAGTGGGTGGGTGGAGGAGGGTGTGGGCGGGTGGAGGAGGGGTGGGCGGGTGGGAGGAGGGCGTGGGCGGGTGGAGAGGGGCGTGGGCGGGTGGAGGAGGGCGGGGCGGGTGGAGGAGGGAGTGGACGGATGGGGTGGGATCGGGGTGAGAGAGAGGGAGAGTGGAGAGTGCGGAGGGAGAGAGAGAGGAGGATTCCAGTAGATGTGACACCCAGTTTAACGTCCATCCGATAGATAGCACACACATTGATTGACGAATCACCCTGCCTGTGAAACCCAGGGATGACTAGTGAAAGCTGGGTCAGGATTCAAACCCAGGTGAGACAGCTTAGAGTGAGTGCGCGTACCTCTCGGCTATCCTACCAGATCTGGTGATTCAATGCTTTATAAAAACTGAATTGATCCGAGCAGCAGTTACAACTGCGAAAAGAAAAAAAAACCCGTTTATTTGTCCAATTTGCACATTGTTTGACAGGCCTTCCTCTCCTCGGCCTCACGAGAGTTGTATGGTGGTGGAAGGGGTTTGTCAGCAGGATAGCGTAAGGGGAATGGAAGGCAGCATGAGAGAATGGCAGCGTGAGGGGAGGGGAATACAGTGTGGGGGGAGGGGAGGGGAAGGCAGCTTGAGGGCAGGGGAAGGGAAGGCAGCATGAGGGGAGGGTCTGTGCAGACAGAGAGAGAGGGGTGGAGGAGTGAGGTGGTAGGGAGACTGCAGACAGAGAGAGAGGGGTGGAGGAGTGAGGTGGTAAGAGACTGAGGAGGGGTGGGGGAGTGAGGAGGGGTAGGGGAAGGGAAGGCAGTGTAAGGGGAGGGGAAGGAAGTGTGAGGGGGCAACGGAAGGCAGCGTGAGGGGATGGTCTTTCCGGGCAGAGAGAGAGAGAGGGGGTGGGGAGCGAGGATGTAGGGAGACCGAGCAGCAGGGGTTATGGAACGAGGATGTAGGGAGACTGAGGAGGGGTTGGGAACGAGGACGTAGGGAGACCGAGGGAGGTTTTGGGGAAGGGGAGGGCAAGGTAAGGCAGTGTGAGGGGAGGGCAAAGTAAGGCAGTGTGAGGGGAGGGCCATCAAGAGAGAGAGAGAGAGAGAGAGACACAGATATATATATATATATATATATATATATATATATAATATATATATATAATATATATATATGTTCTCTCTCCTCTGTCTCTCTCTATATATATATAGAGACAGAGATATAATATATTGTTGCGGGCCGGCGGGGTTGGGTGAGAAGACCACTAGGTGGGGAAGCTATGTCGATTCCCACCAAACTCCCCGGAATTGTAGGCCGTCGCTCACAGATAATTCCATGACACCGCGGGTCGCTTAACCGACCGTGGACACCAATAACTCACCGCGTGACCTAGGGTCCTCCGCCTATGGAATCGGGTTACCGAATTGACCACGCGGTTTAACCACCGGGGAACCACACCTCGGTACTTTGTCCGAACCGGATACTCTACTGGATCGGATCATCTTTCCGGATGGGATGCAGCCGAGCGACACTGCCAAGGACGTACCGGCTCGAAGGAACGGACCGTTTGGAATAAAGACCCGGCTAAACCTGGATTCGAACCATGCTGGACCAATGAGGGAAGGACAAGGGAGCTGGGAACATTTCCACAACAATTATTTATTTACAGTAAGCGAGGAAAAGCATGTGGCATAACAAAGGTTTATTGGAATGTAGCGCAGGGAAAGAGGAGAGGGTGTGGGGGGGGGGGGTGCGACAATTATACAAACAACTTAATAAAGCAGACACAGTGTAGACTTGATGCGAGATTATTCACAGTAACAACAATAAAAGATCTTCTACAGGCTTACTTAACAGACAGGTGCCAGCACACTCAGACACACACACAGAAAAGGAAACCCCAATGAAAAAGGACTTCTCAGCCAGGGAGGGAGGGGGTTGAGGTTATAGTTTTGGTACCTGGGTGTTTCGGGGAGGGATGCTCCATGGTGTGGCACCCAACACTGGCCGCGTTGTTCTGGCCACAGCCGCACGTGTGGAGATCGTGTTCCGAACAGGAAGAGCTTGAATGGAGAAGGGAGGAGTCCAGAGGGCGAGGGTGGAGCAGTAGGCGGGACCAGGCAGGAGGCTTGGTCGAAAAGCAGGAAGCGAGGTCGTGTGGGTGGAAACGAGGAACAGAAGACGGGCCGTCGAGGCGAGACGTGGGCGGAGTCGAGGACAGGAGACACAGCGTGAAACACACACTCACTTACATAACCACCTCTCAACACCACCTTACACAGAGGATTTCTCCGTGTTTTATAGAGCTCGGGGGAGGGGCCATGCCGAATCCAACATCATCGCCCGAGTCAGGCGTTCCGACTGTCTCCGACCCCCGACATGGCCCGTCAGCCTGGGCCGGGCACAGCCCGCCCACATGGGTGCAAAAGCGTACATGACTCCGTCGCACCTGTCTGGTTTCGGGTAGACGGTGGAAGCTCAAAGCGCTAGTCCAGCCCAAAGTGCACGTCGGATTTGCCTCAGAAGTGGTGGTGGTGGTCGTATGGCAGTTAGCTGCCAGGGTAGCTATCATTTCTTGAAGCGCGACTGTGTCGCTGATGCAGTGCCCCTCTACCAGTACACACACTGGAACTGGTACTCATTTCGCCGACCTCAGAAGGATGACAGGCTGAGTAAAACCCTGGTGTATTAATTCAGCGGCCGACGGGGCTTGAACTCAGGACCCTAGGATCCAAGCCGCCACCTTAACCACTGAGCCAACACCAGGCTTACGCCTCAGAAGTGATCGTTGGGGAGGGTACCGTGGGTGGTCATTGCTGTGGTAAGCGAGACGAGGGGCAAGCGAGGCAGATTTACCTCAGAAAAGAAAAGGTGGGAATAAAATAATAGGGAAAAATGATTTAATAATCTTAACTAATAGCCCATCGCAACGCACTCCCTTGTCCTCCCACTACACAAAAGGAAGGGGTCTATCTGCAAGTATATTAATGGCATAACTGACTCGGGACAACTATCTGATGTATGCATGCGGTTTCGAGAACCACAACAATATATATATAGAGACAGAGATAGAGGAGGGTCGTGAGAGAGAAAGATGTGGGAGGAGGGTACTGCATTGTATCAGCAAGGGGTGGAGTGAGGATGGGACAAAGATAGAGAGAGAGGGGGGGGGAGTTAGTAGAAAGAATGTTATACTTTATGAAACACACACACACACACACACACACACACACACACACACACACACACAATCATAATCGTCATGTGACGGGTGGAAAAAAATTTGGTTCTGTAATTTAGAAAACCCGTTAACGTGACGAACAGCTTAGAAATCGGGTGTTTTCTGTATTAGGAAGCAGGAGTGTCTGTCTGCCCGTCTGTCCCTGAACTACTCACTCAGTTTTGGGGCTAGTCTTGCCAAACCTTCTGTGGGACGATTTTGGGTCCCAGCCGGTGTCTTGAGGTGAGTGGGGAGGTTTCATAAATACCTCGATACAATTATGATTTTGACTTTCTATCATCCGTACGAAGCTGCTCCCGATCCGGATGTAAGCTCAGAATGGCGTTTCTCATCGTTTAACTCACTCGTGTTAACTAGTAATATCGTTTTTTGTTATAATAATGATATAGTATTAATTTGTGATTGGATTGATGCTGTGTGGAATGAAAATATAGAGAGATTGAGTGTAAAGCAGAATGAGGAAATCGTATGAGGGGTTCCACCCGTGACATTCACAGATTCATCGTTTGTAGTTTCGTCATTTCTTGCCCAAATCCTTCACGAACCGGCTGTCCAGCCATTCCCATGTATAGCACGGTCGAGTACCTCGTTCATCAAATATATTTTGCTTTGCAACTCACAAAGAGAAACTATGTAACTCTTATAAGGAATACCCGAGTCATATAAAATAACAAATTCTTTAGAAAGTCACGAGGACAAAGGAAAATGTGATCACTCGTACGCTGTTGAGTTGAAATGTTAAAACCTCCACCACACATCATCATGAGATACGGAATGAAACTTTGCCACTACGGTGCCTGTAATCAGGCATACAGGCACACGCATACACGCGCGCGCGCACACACACACACACACACACACACACACACACACACACACACACACGGAGAGTCCCTTACAGATCCAAATCTACTCATATGTTCCACGTACCACTACCTTGTAGCAACTGCCGACTGTACATCCCGATCGGGACACGAGCACGAACTGCACCGCCATCAACTGTGGTAGTGTAGGGCGCGCTTGGCATGTGTCTTAAGCACTCCAGTTAAATTGTTGATAAGGAATGGCTGGCTTGGCAAGCGATAGCAAGCTGATTGGTAATGGCACATACCCACAAAAAAAACGAAACCTCTGATTTCTTCACATTTTCAGATTTCACTCCAGATTTCGAGTTATGTTATATAGTCCACATGATCTGATCCTCCAAGCTCATCGTGTATGTCGATGATATACTTTAATTAGTCCGTGAGAGTAGATCGTGGAAAATCACATCATACAGAATAATGTATGAAATCGCTCTAAGCTCCGAATTTGAAAACCATAGCAGTTACAAAAGCGATGTATACAACGATTCATAGGTATGTAGATGAGGCTTACGATGATGTGAGTGAGGAAAGTGAATAAAAACATTTTGAACACTTTTTTGTTAATGAACCATTGTGGCCTGTTCCAACGAATTAGGACCCCAGCGAGGTTACTGAGGTCACATGCGCCTTAAGCAGCGTTGAGGGAGCGAGGTGTCCGAAGATGCGCCTGATAAGGTCGTTAATTCTCTTCAAAAGGGATGTTTTAATGAACCCAAACACCCAGTTTTCACTCTTGCACTTCCTTGGAGTTCCCTTAGTTTTCATGCAAAGTTTCAGGCTGCTAGGTTTCATGGCATTGGAGTTATGGAGGAGACACACACACACACACACACACACACACACTGCCACACAGTGACACACACACACTTTTTCTTGCTGAACTTCAACTGCACACAAGAAGAGGTACAGTATACACTCACACACACACTGCCATTTATTAGTATAGATTTAAACAGGTAGAGTAGTTGTTCTTGGAGTGCATAATTTTGTATGCTGCATTTACCACCCCTTTCCTGTGCAGCCATGCTATGCCCAGCTACCTCTCTCTCTCTCATAAAGTGTCCTCACCGCTGTATTATAACACAGCTAAATGAAATCCCATGCCGAGTGATAATGTCCCACCCCAAAACGTGGTGGTGGTGGTGGTGAATGAAGCAGCAATTGCTATACTCTACCTCTTCTTGTGTGCAGTTGAAGTTCAGCAAGAAAAAGGATTTCACCTAGATTTGGATGACTACCTGTCAGGTCTACTCATTCTGGCAAATGAGCTGGTAAGTGCTCAGCAACAAATAGCTTTTGTATCTAATTGGATGTTGCAAATTAAATAAGTAACCAGAACATGATTTGATGTCCACATGTTATCTAGGTGCGGCTAGCGGTAAACAGTGTGACAGCTGGAGACTACAACAGACCACTACGTATTGCCTCATTTGTGAATGAATTGGATTCGGGCTTCCGCCTCCTCAACCTCAAAAACGACGCGTTGCGGAAACGCTACGATGGGCTAAAGTATGATGTGAAGAAAGTGGAGGAAGTTGTCTACGACGTCACCATACGAGGGTTAGCATCAACCGGACGACAACCTCAGGCCGTGGATACTGGCGATCGACCAGATCCCACGGGCCAGTCAGAGGAAGACAAGTCTTGAATTCAACAGTTTTATCTAAGTGATCGTTTACTGCCACATGCTGATAATTTTATTTTGCATTCTGCTTCTTAAAAGCCGGTCCGATGTACAGGGGGAAAGGGGCGAAAAAGGGTTGTCAGGGTTGAGGGTTAACATTCATTTTTGTGAATGTGTTGCATACACTTTTCCATGTTCTTCACGATACTTGAAGTCTGGATTTCCACTCAATGAAACTGGAAAAACAAAAAATTTACTCCAGTTGGACGTCTAGCTTTTGGGTAGCATGTCGTAATGTGAATAGCTCCTCACTCGGAAAACCGGATAAACTTTTGATGGTTTGAATTTTGCACCTGTGTCGAAACATTTTGCTTGATGTTGTTGTTAAAGTTTTCCATTCTGTTTTTACGAATGTGGCAAAACGTTTTTGTTCTTTTTCGTGGATATGGGGTGGTGGCCGAAGAAATGATATCAACAATTGGCATATAAAAAGCAGACATCATTTTGTCGGCCACCCGCTATAAGAGAATGCATGCTGTTCTGGTCAGGAGCTGGAAACCAAGTTCAACAATGAAGGAACACACGAATCATCATGGGAAGTTAAGTGAAGCTAAAGTTTTGGGCATTACCCCTTCATCAGAGCAAGAGAGGGATGTGAAGGTGGAGAAGGGTTTATATATTGGGTGTGGTATTGTTTCTCTTGATGTAGAATCCATACGTTCCCACCCAACAACATATAGACCCTCATATCCAACTTTTGCGTTGACGAAGGGCTAATACCCAAAAACCTGCTTTACTTTGCTTCCCATGGCGGTTTGTGTTTTATTTTAAATACATGGTCTAGGCTCGTGCATGCTTGCATAGAGAACAGGACACAACATAACAAAAGCAACAGCAGGAGAAAGGGGAAATGGCAGTGTGAGAAGGTAGACAGAGCTAGACAAACAAGGGATGCAGGTAATGATGAGGGGTAGGGGAGAACACAAGGGGTGGACAAGATGGATGCATTCGCCAAATTTTCGAAGGGGTGGGGGTGGTTTAACAAGTGTAGAAAAGATCATGGATTTGGATGGAGGATGACCTGAGATGGTTGTAAACAGCTGTGTTGAAGACCCTGTGGGAAGAATGAGATTGAAGAGAGTATAAAAGGTGGTTCCACAGGTGGGAAATGAGTGTAGATGAGCAGTGATTCTGGATTGAGGCAATTTTACGAGGAGGGGGTTGCTGGTGGACCACGTGTGTTCTGCTGAAACTTGGGGGAGGAGGGGACAGAGCACGGAAAGGGCAGAGGGTGCAAGACCAGAAATGAGGTGGAAGAAGACAGCGACCACTGACCTGTTGGTGATGGCGAAGTGATAGACCCATGGACTCAGCTTCATTGCGAGAGATTCCAATGATCTTGAAAGCCTTGGTTTCCACGGCATCAAGCTGAGCAAGATGTGAGGCAGAGGGGAGAGCAGTACTCCATCAAGCTCCGGATGAAAGCCTTCTCGGTAGTTGGTGGATAGAAGCTCAGGTGTGCTAAGGACTTTGCACAACAGAGGATGCCCAGTTGGCGTCTGGCTTCGGAGGCCAATTTTGAAATGTGGCTTGCCCAAGAGCAATTATGACCGAGTGAGACCCATGAGTTTGAGTAACTGAACCTCTGAGAAGGTTATTGAGAAAGTCGATGTAAAGGTTTGCGGTGCGGTCCTTTTGGCAAGAGAGAGTGAGTGTGTGGGATTTCTTAGGATTGAAAGACATGTTCCAAGTATTTGACCAGATTGTGATTTTGTGAAGGTCTGATGAGAGGAAAGAGACTGCTGCCTGTCTGTCAGAGGGATGAGGCATGTCAAGGCAGAGTGGATTCGTCAGCAAAGAGATAGGATTTTCCAGTCAGCAAGATCATCGATGAAGATTAGGAATAATATGGGGCCTAGAACACTGCCTCGTTTTTGCTTTTAAATTTTTCTTCCGATTAAAGAGGCTCAGAGATATTTTGCAGCAGTGATGTATTTTGAATGAGTATATTTGTCATCCAAGGTACTCCAGCTTTGACAGGGAGAGAAGAAAGGGTTCCGTTGAGAGCTTCACGTTGGCGATGAGAGGGAGGAAGTCAGTCATCTGAGAGTGGAGTTGGCCTTGGATTCCATCGGTTGAGAGTTTGAAGAATAGGGCAGGAGGCCAACTGCTTCAAAAGCTCTTGACAGATATGCAGAGAAATGGCCCTAATCTCAAGCCTGACACCGAGGGCCTCCATCCATTGGTAGAGTAAAAGCAGCATGTCCAAGGTGGAGTGACCAGGTTTAAATCCGAATTGATCTGAGATGAGGACTATGTTGTCTGAAGCCTTCAACATTTAAAAAAACAACAATAATGCAATCAATATTGGGGGACGCATGAAATATGCAACGATTTTTTTATTATTAGTATTATTTAAACCCGGTTCATGGCTCCAAGGGCTGGGGACCTAGGGTCACAGACAGAGGTTGAAACGGAAAGAATATTTTTTTTTTTTTTAAACTCGTGATGGCATGCCATCAACTTCTCTCTAGTTTTTTTCTGCCTCCACAGCTGAAGGCACCAGAGGCATTGTTTTCAGGTTATTCGTCCAGCTGTGCGTTTGTCCATCCGTGCTGCGTAGCAGATTTTCATTACGGTAATAACTTGTGAACCGCTGAAAGGATTTTGACCAAAATTGGTCCAAGTATGTACTGGGATACGAAGATGAACCGATTCAATTTTGAGTTCAACAGGTCAAAGGTCATGTGTCCTTTTTTTCACATCATAGGTCAAGGTGGAAGCATGTGATGTTTTTTTTTCTCCTCTACATCTCTTATTCTTCCTCTCCTCTCCTCTCTCTCATTGAGATCAAATGTAACAAGGGGCTGACAGCCAATGCAGACCGAGGCATATCCATTGACGTATTCATGTCAAATTCCATTTTAAAGTTATTGGAGTTTAACTTATGCCTGGTGTTGGCTTAATGGTTAGGGTGGTGGGCTTGGGATCCTCGGGTCCCGAGTTCAAATCCCGCTCAGCTGTTGAATTAATACCAGGTGGGGTTGACTCTGCCTGTCATCCTTCCGAGGTCGGCAAAATGAGTGCCAGCTTGCTGGTATCCTGTGTCAGAGTGGCGACCCGTCCAGGATTGTGTCTAATAGCCAAGGATACTGCTTAAGCAGCACCAACGCTCTGCACAGAGTATGGTCCCCATGGATGGATGGAGTTTAACTTCAGTTTTAGCCAAGACCTTTCTGGAGTATATCAAATGTCAAAGCTGGCTTAAAGACATAGATCGCATCCACTGCAAGGTCGCCCTTTTTCCTGGTATTAATCGCAAGCATTTGTGAATGTGAGTTAATCCATGAAGTACAGCTAACTCCTTTGGGTTGGAATCCCAACCTCTCACCTGGTACTTGATGCAATTGAGTCCATTGTTACTGAGGATTGTTGACATGTCTTCATCTAAAATAGATGGTGAGGCACAGGGCATGGTCCTCTCACACTGCTGGCATGTTATAGTCTTTTATGTAGTTATTTTCATCTGGGAGGGGAGGGGGGAGAAGTTGGGTGTCTCCACTGGGCTACAAACAACCTGTCCAGGGTTTTGGTTTAACACATTAACCCACCCTTTGTTTCTCAGCTGAAAGGTCACCTCCCCTCCAATATTTCAGATTCGGCACAATTCATTCGTTTTTGGTCCCTGCTCACCACTGCATCAACAAATCCGATGTCAGTACCTCATCTGTTTGGATATTGAGCTCTTCCAGGAGCCAAGACAGATGTATGACAACCCACTTGTACCAAGGTTTAATAACGAGTACCTTTTTAGGCCTAAATGTTTCTTAATTGATATAAGAACCCACACCATATGACTTAAAAGGTGATTTCCATTTTATTACATAGCAAATGACTGTTATGAAACCAATTTTAATTGGATGACAAAATATACTCATTCAAAATTCATCACTGCTGCAAAATATCTCTGAGCCTCTTTAATCGTAAGAAAAATTTAAAAGCAAAAACGAGTTCATAGTTGTGTACACAAGGAACGTTTAGGCATATTCAGTCATACAACTCACAGGTCAAGGCCAAGAACCAAATATGTTCTTTCATGGAAGTCCTTTCTGCCCAAGGCAGGCTTGTTTATGCATCCATGTCCGAGCTCTCACTGGGAGGCTTTTAATCGAGCGACGACTCCCGATGCAGGTCTCCGATATGTACCTTGCACAAATACCCGGTCAGCCTCCAGTCCTTCTTTCGGGTTGACCGTTTTGCCGAACACGTATTCATTGCTGACCTCCAGAAAGCCGGCGTCGTTGAAGAGCTGTGCCACAAGTTCTGTGCAGACCACAGCTTGCCGTTTTAACAACGAATTTTCTAACGGTGTTCAAATCTACACATTGAACTAAAATAGCCACAAGCAAAAGAATGCAAAATGGGTTGGACTCATCTCGTACTGCTTTCACGTGGGAGAACAATTCATCCTGGAATGGGTAATTGTTTTGGTGAGAAATTGAGATTATGGTTGTATGCGTTGCCTGGTTACCGATATATTTCAAAGTGGTACATGCCAATTAAATTACCACGCCTGTACTTAAAATAAATAATACCCCACCCAATAATCAAAGCAACTTGGATTTTAAACAATCAAAGAAACTTTTATTAAAACAGACTCTGTCGCGGAATGGTCAGTGTCCGCTCCGAGTCTGGGAGGGCAGTGGTTCGAACCCCAGCTGAGTCTCATACTAAAGACTTCAAAAATGCTACGTGCTGCTTCGTTACTTGACACTCGACATTTCAAAAAGGATAGAACACGGACAATCAACCATAGCTTGGTAATAATGGTCTCCTGCGTCGAAGTTCTTGAAAGGGAACTCATATTGTATTTTAAAGTATGAGGTTGCACTGCACCACAAAATATTTAAATTTGCAAATCAAAAGAAAAAATTAAATCGATTTTAGCCAGCAATGCATTTCATAAAGCTTGGTGGCCTCATAGTTAAGATATTGGTTTAGGATCCTAAGATCCCGAGTTCAAGCCTCACCAAAATAACACTTGGCTGGTCGACTCAGCCTGTCATCTTGTCGAGGTTGGCAAAATGAGTATCAGTTTCCTGGGGGTCTCTCTCTTTCGAGTGCAGCCTTATGGCTGCTAGTTGCATCATTGGTTAGGGACGCGGCTATGCCACTGCTGCAGTGTCCCTATTACCAGTACATTAGTACTCATTTTGCCGACCTCGGAAGGATGACAGGCTGAGTCAACCCTACATGGTATTAGTTCAGTGACAAACGGGGCTCAGGACCCTAGGATCCCAAGTCAGCCACCTAAACCGCTGAGCCAACACCAGGTTTTTTTTCCAAGGGGTAAGCTATTCGAGTATCCTGCATCTGTCCGCGAGTAATTTTGATTAACCAGATCATCAAAGGTCCCTAAATAACGCAGGCAAGGGTCAAAAAAAGTAGAACAATAGTGCTGACCTCGAGAAAAGAAGAAAGCACGGGTTCCATCTTGCCGCACGTAAAAGTTCTCGGACAGCTTGCGGCCGGGCTTGAAGCGCATCATGGCGTGGTCGTACATTCCGTAGTCGCGAAACAGCAGTTTCCCATCAGGATGCAAAACCTTTGTGTGATTGCAAGACGATAATCAGGCCTGAAGGGACATTTTAACCTCTTAAATGTAGACATTTAATACACGGAAACTCGTTTTTTTTTTTACGATGAAGAATCCATAACCATAACTTGCAGTGAATACATAAGTAATCTGTACTTTCATTTTGTTTGGTAGAAAGGTGGATACGATTAAAACATTCATACCAAAGCGAATGTGGATCGCACGCCCAAATCGCCGCCGCCGGAGATATGAATAGCTCCCCCCCCCACGACCACTCCCAGGAATAAATGTGTTTCCGCTCCTTTCTTCCTGATGAAGTCACCGACTGGGCATCCTCCGTCATAAAGAGTCCTTCCTTGGCACACCTGAACTCTTAACCACCTACAAGGCCTTCATCCGCAGCTTTATGGAGTATTGCGTTCCCCTCTGGGCCGATTCCCCTCTCTCACACCTTGCTCGTCTTGACAGTGAAAACCAAGGTCTTCAAGATCATTGGAATCTCCTGCGCTGAAGTTGAGTCTGCAGGCCCACCACATTCCCATCGCAGACAGGTCATTGGTCTCTTCGGCTTCTACTCCCTCCTTTCTGCTCTTGCACCCTCTGCTCTTGCCATGTACCCAACCA
>CM068955.1:16473550-16491945 GCA_035128595.1 Eptatretus atami
TAAAAACAAGTGCGAAAACAGAATCCCACAACTATAGACCAATCGGCTTCTCCTATCAGCAAGGTGTTGGACTCATCATCGCTTCTGACATTAATCCGTCCTCTTCTCCAATGCTTGATTTCCGAATCAATTTGGATTCAGACCAGGTCACTCTACACTGATATGCTGCTTCTGCTCTCCCAACAATGGATGGAGATCCTCAATGCCGGACATGAAATCAGAGCCACATCCCGACATATCGCGTGCTTTCGATACGGTCTGGCACTCTTCCCTGCTCACCAAACTCTCTTTCCTATGGTAGAGGAACTCCTATGGTAGAGGAGCCACTCATGGCTCAGACTTCTCCTGTCACAGCCAACATGTGGCTCTTAATGGAGTTCTCTCATCCCCTCTTCCTGTCCAGGCTGGAGTTCCTCAAGCAGCATTCTGGGCCGTTATTTTTTCTGGTTTCATCCATGATTTCTTCGACTCTCTGGGAAATCCTCTTTATGTCTTTACTGATGACTCACCCTCTGCCGTACCATCTGTCATCCCTCAGATCGGCAATCACCAGCTTCTTCACTCTCTGCAGATCTGGATAAAATCAGAAGCTGGTCCAACACGTGGAACATGTCTTTCAATCCTGACAAATCTCACCACGTCCTCTCTGAAAGGACCGTTTTTTGAACCCTCCCCCCCCCAAATATACTTTTTCAACAATCCTCTTGAAGTCCTTTCATTCAAGCTTCTAGGTCTATCATCCATGACCTTTCCTGGGAAAGTCACATTTGCAAGCTGGCCTAAAAGCCAGTCGCCCACTGGGCATCCTCCGTCATCTTTGGCACACCTGAGCTCCTGACCACATACAAAGTTTTCATCCACAGCCTGATGGAGTACTGCTCTCTCCTTGGTCGGTTGCTCCTGCCTCTCACCTTTCTCGGCCTCACGCTGTGAAACCAAGGCATTTAGGAATTATGGCATCTCCCGTGATGGCTGTCTTTGCGTCTCTCACACTCTCACCGCAGGCAGTTGGTGTCTTTGTCTTCTACCGTTTCTCTCCAGCCTCACCCCCCCCTGCTTTTCTGATGTCGTCCCCTCACATTTTTGCAGGGTGCTCAAGGTCCTCCAGCAACCCCCTTCTGGTAAAACTACCAAAATCAAGAATCACTGCTCACCTTCACTCTTTCATTCCTCTTTTCCCTCCTTTGGAACAAACTCTCACTCTCTTTCATCCCATTCTTCCTCCAGGTCTTCAAAACAGCTGTTCACCACCATCTCTTGTTTTCTCCCATCCAAAACCACAATCATTTCTACCCCCGTTAATCCACCCCAAACCCACCTCCTTCAAATTTCCTGCTTTCCTTCCTGAAAGTCCCTGTAGTGTCCATCTTGGTTACCCTGTGTACCCACCCCATCCCTCTCCCTTGCACAGATCTCATGTCTCTGTTCCACAATGTTTTTTTTCCTTCACTCTCTACCCCTCTTGTCTCCTGCTCTCCTTGTTGTGGCGTTTGTGTGTGTAGCTCTATACGAGCCTCGACGGTGATATAACAAAAACCCCAAAAAACTAAAATGGTGTAAGAAAGACAACTTGATGGGAAGATATTCCATATTGTTGCAATACTATGTATTCTGCAGGCTTGAGAGTGGCACTAAAGCCCAATCAGTGGGTGGACTTGTAGGATCTGGACCTGTACCTGTTCAAGGACAAGGACAAAGCCAGGGCCGGAGTGCCACCAAGGCCAGTACTGGGCAGAAAATGTCCCCCGTCAAAGACAAGCCATCTCCAGACTTACCCTTGGAAGACATTGAGAAAGGTATGCTGATAAGATCATGTCAGATTAGTAATTGGGTTTGATCTAAGTTTGTAAACCTCAGGAGGAAAATTGTAGGTTGATCATTTATTTGGTCAGAATTGTAAAAGCACTGCATGGAAGGTTATCGCTAAACCGTGCCTTGTAATCTGAATTTTAGCAAGATTTCATCTGTCCTTGTCCTTGCACACCTCCACTCTTTGCAATGCATTTTTGAACAGAGCTTCGGGCAGATGCAAGTGTCATTGAAGCAATGAGCAAGTAGTAGTCCTCCGATTCTGGGAATTCATCCTCCACGCGACAGCTCGAGTTCGGACTCGGAGACCCCCAATCAGCAATCTCCAGCCCCAGCACCTGCCACCGGTCACACCTTCAGCCCAGGCACAGTCCACCAGCAACCCTCTCACCTGCAAGCAGCAAAACGGCACTGTCGTGCTAACCTGACTGCTCGGTACATCAACACCACTCAGTAAGCTCCTGCAGGCATATACCCTCCCTGCTCTTAGCTGTTGTTACTTGATAACTGCTGCTGGTAGAAATTTAGCTTTCAAATCCGAGTTATACAGGATTGAAAATTATGTTTTTTTTTTCCTACTTATGCCATCTGTGGTTGTCGTCTGTTTCCCACAATGCTCTTTTTCTCTTCCCTGTGCCTACAGGAAATGATCTGCAGCTGAGCGAGTCAGGAAGCGATAGTGAATGACAGTTTCACCGGTGAATGAAGTATAGATTTTTGGTGAGAATGAAGCTTACCATTACAAGCTGGTGATTGCAATTTAGAGAGTTTTCACTGTCTGCATTCTTCATGTTTCTTTGGGAATGCAAAATCTGACCCTGAAATCGAATTGCTTAATATATTATATTATATATAAATCAAACCTTCGAGGTTTGCTCCTGCTTTTCACCATTTCATTTCTGTTCCACAAAGGAGATTATCCAAATCAGCATTCACAATGAGAACAAGAGTTACCTATCTAATGTTCGATTTCTTTTTAATGGAGAAGGGGGTGGGTTTTGTGTTTTAGTAAAAGTGGTTGAACCACTCTGCTTCTTTTGTTAAAAGCCATGGATCTTTTCCTCCACATGAGCTGCTGGTGAAAGCTCCACTCAATTACTCTTCCTTTCCTCCAACATTTGTGAAGTGTTATTATTGATGAGAGAAAAAACTTGCTCGACTTATATAATTGCTGTCAACTACATCCTGGGTACTTCAGTGGTTTTAATGCAATCTTATCTGAGCAGTAAGGCTTCAAAGGGAACTAAAGGCGTTATTTTGTTCAAACAAAAATATTAAATAAAAAGGAATCAAACTTTAATTAATTACCTCTTCCCCCCTTTCCTGACCAATTCAACTGATGGAACTTTCTGCTTTTAAATATCTTTAAGTTTATTGCCAACCATTATACATTTGTATGAAATAATTATAGACTTAAATTTCTCGTCAGTAATGCTTATGGATTCTTGTTTTAAACTGGAGAAAACTTTCATTTTGTGAGTGGAATACCAGTTGGCATGTGATCAGAACTTGTAGCTATTTATTTGTTTGTTTGTTTTTCACTCGTGTTCAAAATTCCTAAACCATGCAGAGTAAATAAAGCTGAAAAGTAAAGATTCAAATATGACTCGAGTTTTGTCGATTTGAACGGGCACTGACATCGCTGCCTAAACGTATGCAAACGCCCTCCATCGATGGTGTGCTGTCGTTCATGGGCCAATCTTTTGGAGACGAGTATCGTAAGCGATTTCCAATGGAAATCGGAACATTAATTGCACTGCCGTGCCGATCAAGTGCTGAATGGAGTTTTATAATTATAAAGGAACTTTCAACCAAGCAATGCACTTTTAGAATGGACAAGCTATGCTGAAAAGACCAACTCCTCTTGGGATATGGTTGAAGTAATGTAATCTAAGGGTGACAACAGATATTGAATTAAATCATTGAAAGAAGCACCTGCACCACTTTATTGCAAATCTTGGTATTGTTGGTATTAAAAAGTTCCAGCAATTACTTTGCATGCAGAAAAATTCAAATTATCTGACATGTTTATAGAACTCAGTTGTACTCGCAAACAAGTATATTTAGAGAGAGAGAAAAAAAAAAGTTCTACAGAAACTTTTAACTGTTTTAAATTGTAGGAAATAGTTATGAAAGAATAAACTTTTTTTTTTTTTTAATACTTGGAAATGTGCAGAATCAACAATCAAATAAAACAACAAAAGTGTGAAGCAGGTCGAGGCCAGAAAGCACCGCCATTAGTCATGTGTGAGCCTCTTGGGGTCACGAGGAAACAAGGAGGCTTGGCGAATGTTGGGCAACCCTAAGTAGAGCATCGTCACTCGTTCTAGGCCTAGAGGTTGGACGGAGGGGGAAAAAAATAGGCCCAAGTTCATAATCATGGGCTTGGCATCATCTCAGACAAATGACATTGATTGGTGATGTCTTTAAAAAATATATATAAAACCAAAGGACTTCTCATGCACAATCCACTCCATACTCACCAATGCCCCCTCCAGCATGGGGCGGAGCACCGTAACGGAGAGTCGATGTAAGCTTTAATTTTCTCCAGATCTGGAAACAATAAGGAACTCGGTTGCATAATAAAAACGAAGGTCTCACTTCAAGTTTTGGTTTCTTTCCTCCCAAAATGATGCAGTCGTGTTTTACTGCAAACCCACCCACAACCTCCAAATTTCGCCTCATCTTACCGATTCCATGTATGTCGAGCTCTCTCAGTTAGGAGGTCGGGGTCGTGCACTCGCTGAGCTCCAGACAGAATCTCTTCGCCTCGCATAAACATGTCATAAAGAATTTGAAGCGCGCTAGGAAGTAAAGCCACACGACGTATGGTCACGTGAGTAAAGGAAGCTGTGTGGAAACATGGTCAGGTGGCATGGTTGTGCCACAGCATACAATTTATAAACTGAAGTGCTGCATTACTTACTGGGTTGTTGGGTCTGGCATAGTGATAGAAGGGCCGGACAGCACAGTGGGTATTTGTCAGAATGTAAAATCAGTTCATACTGGAAAATAAAACAAAATAAAGTCTGGTTATAGAGAAGATAAATTTGCTTATGACGGCTTTCAAAAATCTTGCAGAAGTGTCGGGCTGACCTTTTCTTTTATGAGACGACCAAAAGTTTCTCATTCGGGTGCTGAAAAGATGAGGTAAAATATTTATAATTCGGGACATCATTTTTGCCCATTTTCGATTACAGAACAGTGGAAAGAAGTAATTCCTCCCAGATCGTTGAATCTGCCTTCCAAGTTGACTTAAAGCTTCAGATTTTATGAGTACAGCATCACAATCAATTAATCATCTCGTCTCCGGTGCACCTGAGATCGTCCTCGTCACCCATTTCTAGCCAGGCATCTCGTAAATGGCAACTCCTTCCTGGAACTCTGCCGAGCGTTGGCTCGAGAAAACGAACGCTCTGCAGGGTACTGTTTTCTCACAGTACTCGATCTCCGTCTGGAAGCTGCAAAAGCCGGCAGGTGGAATGGAAGTGTGCATAGTGATGCAAAAAAAGATGAAGAGGAGAGGAAAGGGATGGGGTGGAGGACGAAGAGCAGAGAAAGAAAAGGGAACAGAGGAGAAAGAAAGGGTAATGAAACGATCTCTTCAATCACGACTTCCTCCCAATCGTAAAAACACTTACGAACAGAACCAGCTGTAATCCGGCACAGACGTTCACATTCACTCATTTTAATTGCCCACTCATCACTATTGAAAAGTCCATCTTACACAACCATGACTAGTTTGGAAGCTCACTTGTCCCGCAAAGCCTTTGAAAGATCTGCAACCAAGGTGTCGGCATGCTCTCCACCACCTCATGGTCAGTGGTAGTTGAAGACCATCTCAATGTCAAGCCCAACAAACTCCGTAAGGTTCGATGCGTGTTTGAGTCTTCAGCGCGGAAACACTGGGTACAGGGAAAGCCGATTCGATTGTGGACGTCAATTTTCACAGACCTAAAAAAAAAACATCACAAATGATAAACTGGAATCTTTATTTTGGTTGGACAAAACAGGGCATTTATTCCAAACAAATTGTATCGTGGAGAGCGCTTTTAAAGTTTATCCCATAAAACCTTTCATGGGCCAGTACGATGAGGTTCAAAGAAATCTTGGAAAAAAATAAGGATCCAATTTTAGTCCTGAAATAAATAAACTCGTTAAGATCTTTGCTGAAGGATCACTCTTGTATTATAAACAGCCAGCAGAAAAGCCAATCAAAATGATGGGCCACCCTTTCATATTATTTTACACCACACAGCCTTGATAAACTTGCCAGGCTAAAACCAAAACCAAAATTACGCACAAAAAACCTTCATTTATTATTACACAAATATTTGGGCGTGTATATGTCACGAAACGTTGCCGCATCGCTGCCGAAAAAATAACCTGGGTACGTACATGAAGCAAAAACACTGTGTACTTCTTATGTGCATATAAAATACATTGTGGTTATATAGCTCGATTGATTCCAATTGCACTGGCCATGGCTGACTGCACCAGAGGCCTGAGGCCTATGCAGCCTCACAAAATGGTGGCTATCACAATGGTTTTTTTGTTGTTGTTCAGGTTACAATTGTGGGTAGAGTCAGGCCAGCTGTCCAAACAATGGGGCGACGGCAGTCCGTCCACACGTAACATGGTCCAAAAACGAAGCTGCTTTGATTATATATATATATATATATATTGTTACGGCTGTGGAAATTCGCAAACATCATAAAGGTCCCGTAGATGAGGTATTTCTGAAGTACATGTGTAGTTAGCCCAAACCCGTTGTATAGAGGGAATTAATGTGATCATTCGGGCTGCGATACTTTGAGTTAGGGTTTTTCTGTTCTGCTTTATTTTCGAACCAACAACGCCAACCACACTTCAACGCCAACAACAACGCCAACCAAGCCACCACTCCAACAACGCCAGCACCGCCACCTCACAACACGCCACCAATCTCAACCACGCTACCTACACCAGACGAACGCCATCCTCAGCGGTCTACGTACGACGGTTTGCGCGTTTGCAAGCCGTCGAACGCGGAGAGGGGAGGGGAGAGTCCCCAGGGCGGGACGTCGTGTTTTCCCCTGTTTTTCCTTCCTTGCCCGGCGCCAGAACGGCTTCGCCTCGTCCCCCACAAGCCGGAGGTGGGAGGAAACGAGAGGGAACGCCCCTTCTCGAAGCGCCTCGAAGGAAGGTGGAGCCGAGAACGGGGCGTGGCGCCGGGCATAAGAAGCGAGCAGGCGAAAGGGTTTTTCTTTGGTCTCTCTGCTCGCTTCTCGGGTTTCGGCACGGAGAGAGCTCGCGGGCCACGGCGAGTTCGCGCGCAGACTCAACCACCTCAGGGAAGTCGACTTCCATTTCTTTTGGTTTTGTGTGAACGTTGTGTGTGGCGCCGTGTCTCGCGAGTAGGATTGTGTAAGTCGGTCCGGTGTGTCACGATTACGGTTGTAGCTCTGCATTGTGGGTTGTCTTTTATATTTGATATATGTGCAATTGCTTTATTCTGACTGTTTTGCTTTATGTGTGCTATTCGTTGTTGTGTTGTAAATAAAATTTGTGCTTCTGTGATTCTTCCCCGTGTCGCTGCGTCCTTCCTTCGTTGGGTCTCCATCTTGTTTCACGTAAAGGTTCGTCGTGGGCGCGGGCGCCCGATAATTAATCAGGAACCGTCAAGGCCGACGATAACACCGCTCGGTTACCCGTTAGCACTGGAACAGAGCCGCTTAAGCGGATCGTGTCCGAAGTCGGCCTGTGGCAAGTACAACCCCTCGGTAGGTTACCGTGCGGGTACTGGTATATCGACTTTCGGCGATTCACCCTATTCCGCGCGGTAGAATGCGGACTGGGTTGTGGTAGCCGAAAGGTCCACCCGTGACTGGATCCCGGCGTTAGCGGGAGTCACGACTGAATTGTCCGTCCGGTGGCGAAGCGGCCGCGATTCGAGTCACGTGGCCGATCGCACGCCGACCGGGCGCGAATTCGCAACACTGGTGGTCAGAGAGCGGGAAAAAATACCCTCCTGCCTCCAAGCTAAATTCACAGGGAATCGGCCAGGGTGAGAGGAGCGACCCCGATTCCCTCTAATTACGAGCGAGCTAAATTAACCCTTACGTGGAATAGATGCGTCTCAAGGCAGAGCGGGACCGGGGTATTAGGAATGTATATGTGTAGTGATGTAGAATCCATGGTCCAGGATGTCGACCCAGCAGGACATTGGTGTGCAGGAACAGTTTCCCACCAAACCAGAGCCGAAATGGGTGCGGCGCGGCAGAAGGCCGCGGTGTATAACACCTCCCCTCCCCTCTCCACCAAAACCCCCGATCCTGGCCGAATCGGCTCAGCCGAGTGCACTTAATATGGCCCAGCATTTCGCCATGCTGGCAGAAATGAACGGAAAAAAATGGATGGAATGAAAAACGAAATAAAGGAGTGAACAAGCAGATGGAAAAAACACAAAAAAAAATGGAAGGAATGAAATAACGAATTGAACGAAAAAAATGGATGGAAACGCACTCAGAATGGAAACAAACACAAACGAAATGAAAAACGAAATGAAGGAAGAATAAAAGAAATGCGGGGGTGAAACGCAGCAAATGGGCCGGAGCCTGCGGCGGGCATGAAGGCCACAACAGCAAAGTGCGTAATGGCGACGCACGTGGGAGCAACGAGTGGAGGGGGGCAACGGTTGTCAGGCCCGCGGTGAGCGGGTGAGGAAAAAATAATTCGGGAGACGTGTGGGCGAGAAGTGTGGAGGTGACGGAAAAAGTGACGGTAAACCGAGAGGGAAAAATAATTGGGGTGACGGAGACGATGCACGAAGGAAATAAAAATATGGAGTGTGAGAAAAGACTTCAAGACATGACGAAGAGAGTTGATAAGCTGGGACTGGAGGTAAAAACGAGACAGAGGAACTGGGAAGACGGATAGACAAACACAAGAGGGAACCGGAAGGACAGTTAGAAGCAAAGCAAGGTCGGAGGCGTGCGAGATGAGAAAGGAATTGGAAAAGAGAAACTGAGTTACAGAAACACCAAAACAAAGAGACGAAACTACAAAACGAACTGAGAGTGTTAAAAGAGGAACAAGAAAGAGTCCTGAAAGAACCAAGATTACGACAGGAGAAAGAAATCAGTCAGTTGCAAGGAAATAACGAGTTTGCAGAACGAGGAACAAGAAAGACAGTGAATAAAAAACTGAAGAGTATGAATTTGAAACTGAACGACAAAGAAGGAAAAAAAAAGTTGGAATACGGAGAGAAGTTGAGGAGCAACGAATGAAGCAGGAAGGAGAATGAAGGAGATTGAAGGACACAACGAGATTGGAGAGGGAAAACGAGAGGAACAATGGGATAGAAACAAAAGGAACATGAAGCGAGGTTGACCAATTGAAAGAAAAGGCAAGGCTGGAGTCGAAAGAGTAGAAAAAGAACAGCGATGAACACAAAGGGAAATTAACACATGAAGAAAACCATGAACTGCAGAAGGAAGGGCAGGAGAAGAAACCAAGGAAGAGTATAATGAGGAACAGCAGCAAATGAAACACAAGAAAGAGATTAACCAAATGAAGCAAACATGAAACTGGAGAAGGAAGACAGGAAGGAAGCAAGGAAGGTAATGAGAGAACAGCGAATGAAACACAGGAAGGAAATGAGCCAATTGAGAAGAAACGATGAGATTGATGTGAGAAGCATGAGGAACTTGTGGGAAGAAACAAAAACTGTACGAGTTTTGAAATTAATGAACTGAAGGGAGAGTAAAATTGAAAATCCAGAGAGATGGAGGAACTCCAGCAAGGAACAAGATTAAATTGTATAGAGAGCGGAGGGAACAGGAAAAAAGTAGGGAGAGACTGCACGATAAAGACGGGGGGTAAAGCGACAGACACACCACACACAGAGTAGTGGAGGATAATGGGGGTGAGACTCGCGGAGCGTGTGGGACCCGTGGTGCGAGCAGCGGGTGGCCGCCTCCAGGAACGAGGGAGGGAGTATGCCCCCTTGAGGCGAATCACGACCAGGTGGGTTCGGTCGTGCCACGCGGAGTTGAAGGGATGAGTGCTGTGGATAGGTGCACGTGCAGCTTGGGGGTATAGAGGCCCCGGGAACCCTTGTGGGACACGAATCCCCAGTGTGGTTGTGCAGGGGTGTGCGTTTGCGATGTGCGTAGATGCGTGCTTCCGCACGCATGGTGTGAGTGAGACCCCTGTTGCAAGTGAAAGGTTGGGTTGTGAGTGAGAGGGTCCGTGTGAGAGAGACAGTGTCGTAAGGTCTCCTGTATGTGAGGAGATGACGGTCGGCATGCGGGAGCATGCAGCCGCGTCCCCGGGGTGAGTGTGTTGAGTGGAGTCTGTGCGTCGTGACATGCAGTGTGCGTGGTGGAACGGAGAGACGGCGACAGAGGGACAAAAGCCGGGTAGCGGCTGTAGCTATTGTGGGACCGCGCCGGGTTCACCAGCAGCGAGCGCGAGGTCCGTGTGTGCAACGCACAGACCCCCACGTGCTCGCTTCGGGAGTGAAGCCCGGTCCGGAAACGCCAGCGGTGGATTTGCCGATCCCGCGGACGACAAAGTCTAGGCAGGTAAACGATTGGCCGGACGGGTTCTCCACGCGAGCTTGTGTTAGCCTCCAACGGGCAGAGCACATGTGTTCGCGTGGGAGCCCCTCGGAGTGCGAGGTTGTTTTTGGGGTGCGCAGGGTGACGTCATGCTGCACGTAGGGGTTGGAATCCGGCAGGAGGGTGAATCCCTGCGGATGGTACCGTCAATGAGGGACGAGGTCGCGTGCAGCTGCATGACGTCACGGGCAGGTGCAAGTGCACAGGCTGTGAGTTGCCGCGCTGGTGCTGCGCATAATTGTGAAATACAAAATTAACGAAAGCAAGCCTCGCTTTCGGGTAACAGGATCCCTGGCAAGGGGTGAAAGACCCCTTACAGGGCACAGGAAGATACTACTAGGGAAGGGTTAGTGTAGTTAGACCGCTCCATTGGGCAGGGTAAGTCCTCATGGCGCCGTGAATGGATTAGGTAGAGGATTTAGATGGATTTAGGGAGGAAATGATTTTGGGATATTTTTGAGACGGTACAACTGTGAGTGTGTAGGGGACGTAGTTAGCTACGGTGTTGAAAGGAAGCGTGCCTATAGTGTAAGGGGATGAACGTGGACACGAGTGGAGTTTGGGGATGTAGTTGAGGGATGCGGCAATTCAGCGATGTGTTGTGTTGGTGAATTGAGTGGAAACATGTATTTTTGGTGGTGAGTGAGGCCAGCGGTCTGTGTGAGTGGACTGCGAATGGGGAATGCATGGTGCGTGAGTTGATTGGGGGGAGGAGTGACTTCGCCGCCCAAGGGCAAACCGGGGTCAGTGTAGAGTGAGTTAGTGGGTTAGTTAAATTGACAAAAGGGAGGTCGTTTTGCTGTTGGTGGGAGGTAGGCTCAACCTGTTTGGAGGGTGCAGGAGCCCTGTTTGACGGCTCGGGAGCGTGCTGGAAAGTGAGTATCGCTGAGTGGGTTACCCGGGGCACGGGCTAGTGCCCAGTGGTAGGCCAAGGGCCATGGGGGGCCGGGTGAGCGTGAGTGGGCACGTGGTGGCCCGCTTTGTGCGGGGGGCCCGGAGCGCCGTGGCCGCGTGGGCAGTGTCTGTGGGACACGGGGACCCTCGGCAAAGGGGCCGCGGGCGCCAGCCTGCCACTGGTTGGCCGCCCCGTTTCAGGATTGGCCATGGGGCACTCCCCGTGTTTAGGGAAGTTGGTGGCTCGAGGCAGTGTAGTGCCCGGGCGGGTGCCATCGTTGGGAATCGGAGGGTCCGTGCCTGCCAAAGGGAGGCCACGCAGTCCCACCACGGAACCGATGCAAGGGGCACGAGAGAAATATTGTGAGGGCGAGGCCGCGAGAATCCGTCAGGACAACCAACACAGGCGACGGGAATCTGGGTTTTTAGAACCAATAGTTTAAGCGCGTGAGCGCCTTGTTGAAAGCCGGGTAGTTTAATAGTAAATGGATAGGGGTAGATTAGAAGTGTACGCCCTCCAGCACCCATCCCATCCTTCGCTCTTCAGCTTGTGGGCGCGCTGCGAGCCACTTTGGGTCTAGATCGCCTTGAAAGTCTGGGAGGCCATCTGAGGCTCGAGTTGGGACTCGAACACAGGCGCTAGCCTCCTTATTCCCCTCCGGGGAAGGGAACGTAGGGTTGGGAGTTGAGGCTAGGTACAGATAGGTTAGCCGAACCAAGGACGATAAAACAGGAGTGTTTAGGGACGATTTATAGTGTGGGGAAGTGGAAAGTAAAGATAAAACAAAAAAAATAAAATAATTAGTTGGGGGCTAAATTTGGGGTTTTAACAAATTAAGGGGGTGGGTTGGACAGTGACAGGCAAAGGCGATAGCGTGCGAGGGAGACCGGTAGGGTAAGGTCCAGCCCAGCCTTCTTGCGATGGCCAGCACCACCGCACTCCCTCCACCACTCGCATGATGGCAGAGGCCCGGCCAACTTCATCGGCCTGCTGCGTTTTGCGCGAGGCCTTGGTACGCCGATCGTCAGCTAGTTGTTTTGGCTGCACAGCCTTGTGCCGGTCGGATTCGTCCGACGGGCTGTTTTTCTGCAAGGCCCTGTGCCGGCCACATTCGTTTCGGCTGTGTGCTTGCTCACTGCACTTTGCTTTGCGCCAATGCCCACTGCCACATCGTCATTTGCCCCCGTTCTATTTGTTCTTTGCCCCCCCCCCCCCCGCGGTTCATTTCCGATGCGCGCCAGGCATCCGCAAGGCAAACAGTTTGCAGCTGCAGGAAGCTGTCCTGTTGGGCGCTGCAACACGGCCTGCAGGGTCGGCCGTTGCACCGTTCTCTTTTTGACTCTCCTTCTGTTCCCTGCAGCAAGGTCCATTGATCCTGGGCACATGGTTAGGTAAATATAAGGTTAAAGGCTAAGTTGTTATGTGTAATGTAAATATGATTTCGCCCCCGGCATGTCTGATTAGCGCCTCGGCAATTTTATTAAGTCGTCTGATGAGTGAGTTTGTAGTTAGTTACTCAGCCCTCAATTTATTTGGGAACGAATACCATGAATGTCGCCTCAGGGAATCCGTAGGTAAAACGTACTAGGGGAGAACTACACTGATTGCACACGATAATTTTGACGACTCGGGACGAGTCTGTAAAGGGGAGGAGTGTTACGGCTGTGGAAAATTCGCAAATTCATAAGGTTCCGTAGATGAGGTATCTGAATACATGATGTAGTTGCCCAACCCGTTGTATAGAGGATTAATGTCTATCATTCGGGTGCGATACTTTGAGTTAGGCGTTTTTTTCTGCTTTATTTTCGAAACCACACACCACCAACCCACTTCAACGCCAACAACAACGCCAACAAGCCACCTCCAACAAGCAGCACGCCACCCTCACAAACCACGCCACATCTCACCCACGCTACCTACCCACGAACGCCATTCCTCAGCGGTCTACGGTACGACGGGTTTGCGGTTGCAAGCCGTCGAACGCTGCTGAGAGGAGGGAGAGGTCCCCAGGCGGAACGGCGTTTTCCGCTTTTTTTCCTTCTTGGCCGGCGCCCAGAAACGGCTTCGCCTCGTCCCCACACGCCGGCAGGTGGGAGGGGGACGCCCCCCTTCTCGAGCGCCTCGAAAGGAACGGTGGAGCGAGAAACGGGGCGTGGCCCGGGCGCATAAAGAAGCGGAGGCGATTGAGGGTTTTGTCTTTGTTTCTCTTGCTCGCTTCTCGGGTTTTCGGCACGAGAGAGTCGCGGCCACGGCGAGTAACGGTCGCCGAGGACTCAACCACTCAGGAAGTCGACTTCCATTTTCTTTTGGGTTTTGTTGAACGTGTATGTGTGGCGCCGTTGTTTGCGAAGTAGAAATTGTGTAAAGTGGTCGTGTGTCGGTATCTCGGTTGTAGCTCTGCATTGTGGGTTTTGTTTTTATTTGATATATGTGCCATTGTTATTCTGACTGTTCTTTATGTGTGCTATTCGTTTGTCGTGTTGTAATAAAAATGTGTTCTGCTTAATTCTTCCCCCGTGTCGCGTTGCGTCCTATCCTTCGTTTGGTCTCCTCTTGTTTCACTAAAGGGTTCGTCGTTGGGGGCCCGAAATAAATCAGAACGTTCAAGGCCGACGATAACACCGCCGTTATCCGTTAGCATGGAACGAGCCGCTTAAGCGGATCGTGTCCGAAGTCGGCCTTGTGGAGGTAAAGCCTCGGTAGGTTACCTGGGTACTAGGTATATCGACTTTGGCGATTCACCCTATTCCGCGGGGTTAGAATGCGGACTGGGTTGTGGTGAGGCCGAAAAGTCCACCGTGACTGGATTCCGGCGTTTAGCGGGAGGGTCACGACCTGAATTGTCCGTCCGGTGGCGAAGCGGCCGCCGATTCGAGTCACGTGGCCGATCGACGCGGACGTGGCGAATTCGCACAATATATTACATAATATACATTCGAGATTAGTCTTATAAACATCCTCAATTGGCAAAATCCATCCAGTGCTATGAAAAAGCAGGACATTAATTGTGACTCCAAATCGCTCTTTACAGCACATGTCACAAGCTTTATCTCATTCCCTGGACAACACAGAGGACCTTTTCAAAGTCACCTGCATCAGAATTGATTTGTACAGCTGCGTGACTGTGCCAAGTACGCACTTCGTTCTTGAAGTAGGACACTGTTAACACAGGTTTGCTCCACCCTCACTGGCAGCTACGGGGGAAGAAGGAATATTCCGAGTTGTTACAGTTGTGGTACACTCAAATGTTTATGATGTCTTTGGCCCACGTATTTGTTACAAGCCGTTTGAACACACATCGCATCCGACACATGATTAGGTGATAACATTGGACGAATGCCAACGCTGATGACCATGAAAGACCCTCTATCGATTCCAGAAAGAAGTCTCCAACGCCTGTTCTATTCCTCTCCGAATGAAATATGTTAGTAGACAGACAGATTTGGGAAATGGAGATCTGAAACATTGACTGAAACAACAGTTTCTAAGTGATTGGTTACAGTGCAGGATGAGGGTTGATCACCAATAAGAGGGGCCAAATGGAATGGCTGCATTACAGCTACGAGGGTTTCATGCCAACAAATGAGGGGCAGCCCACAATTTGATTATACATTCAAAATAAGGGTCACAGTTATTATGATTGATTTCTTTTTCTCTGGCACAAAAGGTGAGACAGAAAAGAAAAACATTCACAGATTATACTATGGGGTCTGAATCTCACAAACCATTCCTGATGAGGTGGTGCGGAAGAGACTGCAAACACCAGCTTGGAGAGCGGGAGATTGCCTGGTGGTTGTTGTCTGGTGGAAATAATGTGACAAAGTAGAAAAAAAAAACAAAAAAAAAAAAAAAAAAAAAAAAAAAAAAAAAAAAAATGGAGGCTGTGGGGGGGTTAAGCGATAGAGTTCCAGCTTACACTGTTACCTCAATTGCAAAGACACTTACCCGGATGTCAATGACCGATTGTCATTTAGATCTTTGATTCACGGTCACTCGGCTCTTCCTGACACACAATGCAAGGTTTTAATGAACAGGAAACAAAATTGGTCTGAAACTTAATCAATCATAACATGTGTGAAGCAACATCAACAGATGCAAGCGATGTGTTGCTACATTGCGATATTTCACTGCAAAGACCAGAGGAAGGGTTTGAAGATTCCTCAAACGAAAAACCAGTTTAGGGCACAACTTTATTGAAAAGCGAATACGGAGAGACGGGCCCAGAAACGGAATCTCGTCCGATCGCGCATCACAGGCTTGAAAGCAGGATCTGGCTCACTTTCAATCTCTTGATGGGCCGGCTAGCATGTTCCAGTTGTAGCAGGCAAGCAGGTGGCTAAACTCACCACAAACCCTGTAGGAATGCAGAAAGCTCTCAGGCCTAGCTAAGGAACTTACCAAAGAAGACGTCATCAGCCAAGGACTGAGCCCCACCATTGATTGAACCATGTATGTGACAATTTCTTTAAAAAATGTCATACAAACATGGAACTCAGGGCAAGATCACAAACTTCAATATGGTACTGTACAGTGATCTGCACAAAGAGCATTTATCTCTAGGCAACATATTGAGAAATTTATCCATTTAAAAGAGAGAAAGTGCTTGGTGACAGGAAGGTGTGCTGACTGAGTGATGGATGATGAGGATTCAAAACACCTTATGGTCCAATTTAAAACATGTGACCATTTACAACCAAATTCATACTTTTTTCAGGTGGCAGCTCACATCTGCGAGTCGCAGCTCTTGATCTTCTGGTCCACCAGCCTGGACAAACTCCTTCCACATCTACGAGCTCTCCTTCGGAATGCTGATAGAATGATAAAACTGGTGGATCATCATATTATAAAGGAATCTCTTGCACATTGATATGTTAAGTTTGAAGGGGTAGAATTATGTAGATGACAAGTTTGGTGGGCTTAGAGTTTGAGGCTAAATATTTCCCTGTAATTAGGGACCCAGAGGAAGAGTGGTCTGCCCATAATATATATATATATAGGTATATGCATGAAGGCGGCAGTTCACAGACAATCCGTGGGAATTTATTCGTTTTTGACTCTTTGAACAAGGCGAGCACCATGCTCGGGTGTTACCAGAAGTTGATATTGATAAGTTTGGCATCCGTGGCAGGTGACTGTATTCGGGCACCAATGACGCAGCATTCGTCTTAGACGTCACTCTGGAGTGCGACAATCTTCAATATCGGTACGGACTGATGACAAGGGGGACGCCTCGGGCCATTTGGAAGTAGATAAGGATTGCCCAAGGGAGAGGAGGCTGTTGGAAGAGGCGTGGTCGTGCGTAGTCAGGGTTGTAAAGCCCACAGGGCCGTACACGTGCTGTGTGGCTCTCTGCACTGGCGCTTTCTGGCTTCTTGGCGCTTCAATTTCCCACTCCAACATTGAGCTTAGCCTCCCCGCTCTCACATTGGCGCCACTTTTCTCCCTGCTGCGTTACAAGCTCGATGTGCTTTGCTCTCTGCCTCATGTGCACAGTGAGACCTTTCTGGTGGAGCCATTTCGATCCAGTACAGGTATTCTTTTAATTTTGAAAATATTGCCTTGCCTGTGAATGAATGTAATGCTCCTGGCACCAAAGGTTCTTTCCTTAGCATCAAGGCTTTTCATTTATACAGGTTATTTATTATTTGCTTGCATTCTGTCGTCGAGCTTATTGTCTCCGGAATTCCGTCCTTTTTATCTCTTGTGCCCATTTAAATAAACGTATTCCACAAGGACACGTTTTTCGTGGTGACCCTCCTAGCAAACCTCAATGGGAAAGAAATGTTTGGTCAGCTTTGGATATTTCTGTGGAAGGTTAAAATTGGTAAATGTGCTAATTAATTTCCAACCATGAGCGCACGTTATGTCAGCCGGGTCCCTTCGTGCAGATTCGGTATTCTCGAGATCAATTGAATTTCCGTTTGTTAAGCAGGACAGACGCGACAATAAATTTTGAGTCTCTGTCGACTATACCGGAATAAAACAACCAAAATATAAAATATTTTTTTCGTAGAGCTTACAGAAAATATGTGATGGTCCAATGTCCATAGTATTCATCTTTGCGTACCACATCATTGATACAACGTTCATTTTTTCAAGCTTATTCCCCACATTTAATTACTGGTATATCGATATGAAAATAATATATCAATTGTTGAGTCCCGGGCAGTCGGCGCTGAGCACGGCAGCCCAAGGTGGAGCAGTAGATAGCGGCTCCACCGAACACCCGGTAATTAGATCGTGTCCTCGGAGAACTCGAAAGCACGGGCCTTACAGGACGTGAATCGCCAATAATTCGGCCGTGGAATAGGGGTGAATTGCAATTCAATATACTAGTATCCACCGGCAAAGCTCCGGGGGAATTCCACCCTCGCGCCTCGAGCGAACGAGCGTTATCGTGCTCGAACATACGTACCCGACGGGGTTACCAGGACCGTGTCCAAATGCACAATTACCGTTTCCCATTTCCAACACGCACCATCTAAGCCAATGAAAGAACCACAAGAAACAGCTGATACATTCAACAATAAGGTATATTTACAAGGCAGGGAGGAACACACAAAGAGCACAGCTATCACACTCATAAGAAATGCAAGTTTACACACAACACTTATACAATTGCTACTTAAAGAGGTCACACACAGACACACACACCACACACCAGAAATGGACCCCGTCGGTCTTCATGAAGCTCCCAGTTGAGGACAGGTACTGGAGACCAGAGCCTGTGCTTGCCTGTCCACCTGTGTGGTCTTCGACATCCGCTCGGCGGGATCGAACCCGCACAGATGCCGCTCCCAGCACCAGCGTACCCGACCATTCTCGTTTCTTCTTAATGGAGTTCTCTCATCCCCTCTTCCTGTCCAGGCTGGAGTTCCTCAAGGCAGCATTCTGGGCCGTTATTTTTTCTGGTTTTCATCCATGATTTCTTCGACTCTCTGGGAAAATCCTCTTTATGTCTTTACTGATGACTCCACCCTCTGCCGTACCATCTGTCATCCCTCAGATCGGCAATCACCAGCTTCTTCACTCTCTGCAGATCTGGATAAAATCAGAAGCTGGTCCAACACGTGGAACATGTCTTTCAA
>CM068955.1:16491970-16523656 GCA_035128595.1 Eptatretus atami
TCCTGACAAATCTCACACTGTCTCTCTGAAAAAGACCGTTTTGACCCCTCCCCCCCCCAAATATACTTTTTCAACATCCTCTTGAAGTCCTTTCATTCAAGCTTCTGGTCTATCATCCATGACCTTTCCTGGGAAATCACATTTGCAAGCTGGCCTCAAAAGCCAGTCGCCCACTGGGCATCCTCCGTCATCTTTGCACACCTGAGCTCCTGACCACATACAAAGTTTTCATCCACAGCCTGATGGAGTACTGCTCTCTCTGGGCTGGTGCTCCTGCCTCTCACCTTTCTCGGCCTCACGCTGTGGAAACCAAGGCATTTAGGATCATGGCATCTCCCGTGATGAGGCTGTCTTTGCGTCTCTCACTCTCACCGCAGGCAGGTTGGTGTCTTGTCTTCTACCGTTTCTCTCCAGCCTCACCCCCCCTGCTTTGTCTGATTCGTCCCCTCACATTTTTGCAGGGTGCTCAAGGTCCTCCAGCAACCCCCTTCTGGTAAAACTACCAAAATCAAGAATCACTGCTCACCTTCACTCTTTCATTCTTCTTTTTCCCTCCTTTGGAACAAACTTTCACTCTCTTCAATCCCATTCTTCCCTCCAGTCTTCAAAACAGCTTTCACCACCATCTCTTGTTTTCTCCCATCCAAAACCACAATCATTTCTACCCGTTAATCCACCCCAAACCCACCTCCTTCAAATTCCCTGCTTTCCTTCCTGAAAGTCCTGTAGTGTCCATTGGTTACCCTGTGTACCCACCCATCCCTCTCCCTTGCACAGATCTCATGTCTCTGTTCCACAATTTTTTTCCTTCACTCTCTACCCCTCTTGTCTCCTGCTCTCCTTGTTGTGGCGTTTGTGTGTTTAGCTCTCATACGAGCCTCGACGGTGTATACAAAAAACCCCCAAAAAACTAAAGATGGTGTAAGAAAGACAACTTGATGGAAAGATATTCCATATTGTTGCAATAACTATGTATTCTGCAGGCTTGAGAGTGGCACTAAAGCCCAATCAGTGGGTGGACGTGTAGGATCTGGACCTGTACCTGTTCAAGGACAAGGACAAAGCCGCGGCCGGAGTGCCACCAAGGCCAGTACTGGGCAGAAAATGTCCCCCGTCAAAGACAAGCCATCTCCAGACTTACCCTTGGAAGACATTGAGAAAGGTATGCTGATAAGATCATTGTCAGATTAGTAATTGGGTTGATCTAAGTTTGTAAAACCTCAGGAGGAAATTGTAGGTTGATCATTTATTTGGTCAGAATTGTAAAAGCACTGCATGGAAGGTTATCGCTAAACCGTGCCCTTGTAATCTGAATTTTAGCAGAGTTTCATCTGTCCTTGTCTTGCACACCATCCACTCTTTGCAATGCATTTTTTGAACAGAGCTTCGGGCAGATGCAAGTGTCATTGAGCAGATGAGCAGTAGTAGTTCCTCCGATTCTGGGAATTCATCCTCCAGCACAGCTCGAGTTCGGACTCGGAGACCCCCAATCAGCAATCTCCAGCCCCAGCACCTGCCACGGTCACACCTCAGCCCAGGCACAGCTCCACCAGCAACCCTCTCACCTGCAAGCAGCAAAACGGCACTGCTCGTGCTAACCTGACTGCTCTGGCTACATCAACACCCTCAGTAAGCTCCTGCAGGCATATACCCTCCCTGTCTCTAGCTGTTGTTACTGATAACTGCTGCTGGTAGAAATTTAGCTTTCAATCCGAGTTATACAGGATTGAAAGATATTGTTTTTTTTTTCCTACTTATGCCATTGTGGTTGTCGTCTGTTTCCACAATGCTCTTTTTTCTTCCCTGTGCCTACAGGAAATGATCTGCAGCTGAGGAGTCAGGAAGCGATAGTGAATGACAGTTTCACCGGTAGGATGTGAAGTATAGATTTTTGGTGAGGAATGAAGCTTACCATTACAAGCTGGTGATTCAATTTGAGAGTTTTCACTTGTCTGCATTCTTCATGTTTCTTTGGGAATGCAAAATCTGACCTGAAATCGAATTGCTAATATATATATATATATATAATCAAACCTTCGAGGTTTGCTCCTGCTTTTCACCATTTTCATTTCTGTTCCACAAAGGAGATTATCCAAATCAGCATTTCACAATGAGAACAAGTTACCTATCTAATGTTCGATTTCTTTTTTAATGGAGAAGGGGGTGGGTTGTGGTTTAGTAAAAGTGGTTGAACCACTCTGCTTCTTTTGTTTAAAGCCATGGATCTTTTCCTCCACATGAGCTGCTGGTGAAAGCTCCACTCAATTACTCTTCCTTTTCCTCCAACATTTGTGAAGTGTTATTGATTGATGAGAGAAAACTTGCTCGACTTTATTAATTTGCTGTCAACTACATCCTGGGTACTTCAGTGGTTTTAATGCATCTTATCTGAGCAGTAAGGCTTCAAAGGGAACTAAAGGCGTTATTTTGTTCAAACAAAAATATAAATAAAAAGGATCAAACTTTAATTAATTACCTCTTCCCCCCTTTCCTGACCAATTCAACTGATGGAACTTTCTGCTTTTAAATAACTTTAAGTTTATTGCCAACCATTATACATTTGTATGAAATAATTATAGGACTTAAATTTCTCGTCAGTAATGCTTATGGATTCTTGTTTTAAACTGGAGAAAACTTTCATTTTTTGAGTGGAATACCAGTTGGCATGTGATCAGAACTTTAGCTATTTATTTGTTTGTTTGTTTTTCAGCACTCGTGTTCAAAATTCCAAACCATGCAGAGTAAATAAAGCTGTAAAAGTAAAGATTCAAATATGACTCGAGTTTTGTCGATTTGAACGGGCACTGACATCGCTGCCTAAACGTATGCAAACGCCCTCCATCGATGGGTGTGCTGTCGTTCATGGGCCAATCTTTTGGAGACGAGTATCGTAAGCGATTTCCAATGGAAATCGGAACATTAATTGCACTGCCGTGCGACGATCAAGTGCTGAATGGAGTTTTATAATTATAAAGGAACTTTCAACCAAGCAATGCACTTTTAGAATGGACAAAGCTATGCTGAAAAGACCAACTCCTCTTGGGATATGTTGAAGTAATGTAAATCTAAGGGTGACACACAGATATTGAATAAAAATCATTGAAAGGAAGCACCATGCACCACTTTATTGCAAATCTTGGTTATTGTTGGTATTAAAAAGTTCCAGCAATTACTTTGCATGCAGAAAAATTCAAATATCTGACATGTTTATGAACTCAGTGTACTCGCAAACAAGTATATTTTAGAGAGAGAGAAAAAAAAAAGTTCTACAGAAACTTTTAACTGTTTTAAATTTGGTAGGAAATAGTTATGAAGAATAAACTTTTTTTTTTTTTAATACCTTTGAAAATGTGCAGAATCAACAATCAAATAAAAACCAACAAAAGTGTGAAGCAGGTCGAGGCCAGAAAGCACCGCCATTAGGTCATGGTGTGAGCCTCTTGGGTCACGAGGAACAAGAGGCTTGGCGAATGTTGGGCAACCCTAGGTAGAGCATCGTCACTCGTTTAGGCCTAGAGGGTTGGAGCGAGGGGGAAAAAAAAAAGTAGGCCCAAGTTATAATCATGGGCTTGGCATCATCTCAGACAAATGCATTGGATTGGTGATGTCTTTAAAAAATATATAAAACCAAAGGACTTCTCATGCACAATCCACTCCATACTCACCAATGCCCCCTCCAGCATGGGGCGGAGCACCGTAACGGAAGGAGTCGATGTAAGCTTTAATTTTTCCAGATCTGGAAACGATAAGGAACTCGGTTGCATAATAAAACGAAGATCTCACTTCAAGTTTTGGTTTCTTTCCTCCCAAAATGATGCAGTCGTGTTTTACTGCAAACCCACCCACAACCTCAAAAATTTCGCCTCATCTTACCGATTCCATGATGTCGAGCTCTCTCAGTTAGGAGGTCGGGTCGTGCACTCGCTGAGCTCCAGACAGAATCTCTTCGCCTCGCATAAACATGTCATAAGAATTTGAAGCGCGCTAGGAAGTTAAGCCACACGACGTATGGTCACGTGAGTAAAGGAAGCTGATGTTATCTCTCTCTGTGTCTATCATCCATGACCTTTCCTGGGAAAGTCACATTTGCAAGCTGGCCTCAAAAGCCAGTCGCCCACTGGGCATCCTCCGTCATCTTTGGCACACCTGAGCTCCTGACCACATACAAAGTTTTCATCCACAGCCTGATGGAGTACTGCCTCTCTCCTCTGGGCTGGTGCTCCTGCCTCTCACCTTTCTCGGCCTCACGCTGTGGAAACCAAGGCATTTAGGATTATTGCATCTCCCGTGATGAGGCTGTCTTTGCGTCTCTCACACTCTCACCGCAGCAGGTTGGTGTCTTTGTCTTCTACCGTTTCTCTCCAGCCTCACCCCCCCCTGCTTTGTCTGATGTCGTCCCCTCACATTTTTGCAGGGTGCCAAGGTCCTCCAGCAACCCCCTTCTGGTAAAACTACCAAAATCAAGAATCACTGCTCACCTTCACTCTTTCATTCCTCTTTTCCCTCCTTTGGAACAAACTCTCACTCTCTTCAATCCCATTCTTCCCTCCAGGTCTTCAAAACAGCTGTTCACCACCATCTCTTGTTTTCTCCCATCCAAAACCACAAATCATTTCTACCCCGTTAATCCACCCCAAACCCACCTCCTTCAAATTTCCTGCTTTCCTTCCTGAAAGTCCTGTAGTGTCCATCTTGGTTACCCTGTGTACCCCACCCCATCCCTCTCCCTTGCACAGATCTCATGTCTCTGTTCCACAATGTTTTTTTTCCTTCACTCTCTACCCCTCTTGTCTCCTGCTCTCCTTGTTGTGCGTTTGTGTGTGTTAGCTCTCATACGAGCCTCGACGGTGTATACAAAAAACCCCCCCAAAAAACTAAAGATGGTGTAAGAAAGACAACTTGATGGAAAGATATTCCATATTGTTGCAATAACTATGTATTCTGCAGGCTTGAGAGTGGCACTAAAGCCCAATCAGTGGGTGGACGTGTAGGATCTGGACCTGTACCTGTTCAAGGACAAGGACAAAGCCAGGGCCGGAGTGCCACCAAGGCCAGTACTGGGCAGAAAATGTCCCCCGTCAAAGACAAGCCATCTCCAGACTTACCCTTGGAAGACATTGAGAAAGGTATGCTGATAAGATCATGTCAGATTAGTAATTGGGTTTGATCTAAGTTTGTAAAACCTCAGGGAGGAAATTGTAGGTTGATCATTTATTTGGTCAGAATTGTAAAAGCACTGCATGGAAGGTTATCGCTAAACCGTGCCCTTGTAATCTGAATTTTAGCAGAGTTTCATCTGTCCTTGTCCTTGCACACCATCCACTCTTTGCAATGCATTTTTGAACAGAGCTTCGGGCAGATGCAAGTGTCATTGAGCAGATGAGCAGTAGTAGTTCCTCCGATTCTGGGAATTCATCCTCCAGCGACAGCTCGAGTTCGGACTCGGAGACCCCCAATCAGCAATCTCCAGCCCCAGCACCTGCCACGGTCACACCTTCAGCCCAGGCACCAGCTCCACCAGCAACCCTCTCACCTGCAAGCCAGCAAAACGGCACTGCTCGTGCTAAACCTGACTGCTCTGGCTACATCAACACCCTCAGTAAGCTCCTGCAGGCATATACCCTCCCTGTCTCTAGCTGTTGTTACTTGATAACTGCTGCTGGTAGAAATTTAGCTTTCAAATCCGAGTTATACAGGATTGAAAGATATTGTTTTTTTTTTCCTACTTATGCCATTGGTGGTTGTCGTCTGTTTACCCACAATGCTCTTTTTCTCTTCCCTGTGCCTACAGGAAATGATCTGCAGCTGAGCGAGTCAGGAAGCGATAGTGAATGACAGTTTCACCGGTAGGATGTGAAGTATAGATTTTTTGGTGAGGAATGAAGCTTACCATTACAAGCTGGTGATTGCAATTTGAGAGTTTTCACTTGTCTGCATTCTTCATGTTTCTTTGGGAATGCAAAATCTGACCCTGAAATCGAATTGCTAATATATATATATATATATAATCAAACCTTCGAGGTTTGCTCCTGCTTTTCACCATTTTCATTTCTGTTCCACAAAAGGAGATTATCCAAATCAGCATTTCACAATGAGAACAAGTTAACCTATCTAATGTTCGGATTTCTTTTTTAATGGAGAAGGGGGTGGGGTTGTGGTTTAGTAAAAGTGGTTGAACCACTCTGCTTCTTTTTGTTTAAAAGCCATGGATCTTTTCCTCCACATGAGCTGCTGGTGAAAGCTCCACTCAATTTACTCTTCCTTTTCCTCCAACATTTGTGAAGTGTTTTATGATTGATGAGAGAAAAACTTGCTCGACTTTATTAATTTGCTGTCAACTACATCCTGGGTACTTCAGTGGTTTTAATGCATCTTATCTGAGCAGTAAGGCTTCAAAGGGAACTAAAGGCGGTTATTTTGTTCAAACAAAAATATAAATAAAAAGGAATCAAACTTTAATTAATTACCTCTTCCCCCCTTTCCTGACCAATTCAACTGATGGAACTTTCTGCTTTTAAATATCTTTAAGTTTATTGCCAACCATTATACATTTGTATGAAATAATTATAGGACTTAAATTCCTCTCGTCAGTAATGCTTATGGATTCTTGTTTTAAACTGGGAGAAAACTTTCATTTTGTGAGTGGAATACCAGTTGGCATGTGATCAGAACTTGTAGCTATTTATTTGTTTGTTTGTTTTTCAGCACTCGTGTTCAAAATTCCTAAACCATGCAGAGTAAATAAAGCTGTAAAAGTAAAGATTCAAATATGACTCGAGTTTTGTCGATTTGAACGGGCACTGACATCGCTGCCTAAACGTATGCAAACGCCCTCCATCGATGGTGTGCTGTCGTTCATGGGCCAATCTTTTGGAGACGAGTATCGTAAGCGATTTCCAATGGAAATCGGAACATTAATTGCACTGCCGTGCGACGATCAAGTGCTGAATGGAGTTTTATAATTATAAAGGAACTTTCAACCAAGCAATGCACTTTTAGAATGGACAAGCTATGCTGAAAAGACCAACTCCTCTTGGGATATGGTTGAAGTAATGTAAATCTAAGGGTGACAACAGATATTGAATAAAAATCATTGAAAGGAAGCACCTGCACCACTTTATTGCAAATCTTGGTTATTGTTGGTATTAAAAAGTTCCAGCAATTACTTTGCATGCAGAAAAATTCAAATTATCTGACATGTTTATGAACTCAGTTGTACTCGCAAACAAGTATATTTTAGAGAGAGAGAAAAAAAAAAGTTCTACAGAAACTTTTAACTGGTTTTAAATTTGGTAGGAAATAGTTATGAAGAATAAACTTTTTTTTTTAATACCTTGGAAATGTGCAGAATCAACAATCAAATAAAAACCAACAAAAGTGTGAAGCAGGTCGAGGCCAGAAAGCACCGCCATTAGGTCATGGTGTGAGCCTCTTGGGGTCACGAGGAAACAAGGAGGCTTGGCGAATGTTGGGCAACCCTAGGTAGAGCATCGTCACTCGTTCTAGGCCTAGAGGGTTGGAGCGAGGGGGAAAAAAAAAAGTAGGCCCAAGTTCATAATCATGGGCTTGGCATCATCTCAGACAAATGACATTGATTGGTGATGTCTTTAAAAATATATATAAAACCAAAGGACTTCTCATGCACATCCACTCCATACTCACCAATGCCCCCTCCAGCATGGGGCGGAGCACCGTAACGGAAGGAGTCGATGTAAGCTTTAATTTTCTCCAGATCTGGAAACAGATAAGGAACTCGGTTGCCATAATAAAACGAAGGATCTCACTTCAAGTTTTGGTTTCTTTCCTCCCAAAATGATGCAGTCGTGTTTTACTGCAAACCCACCCACAACCTCAAAATTTCGCCTCATCTTACCGATTCCATGATGTCGAGCTCTCTCAGTTAGGAGGTCGGGGTCGTGCACTCGCTGAGCTCCAGACAGAATCTCTTCGCCTCGCATAAACATGTCATAAGAATTTGAAGCGCGCTAGGAAGTAAAGCCACACGACGTATGGTCACGTGAGTAAAGGAAGCTGTGTGGAAACATGGTCAGGTGGCATGGGTTGTGGCCACAGCATACATATTTATAAACTGAAGTGCTGCATTACTTACTGGGTTGTTGGGGTCTGGCATAGTGTAGAAGGGCCGGACAGCCAGTGGGTATTTGTCAAGAATGTAAAAATCAGTGTCATACTGGAAAATAAAACAAATAAATGTCTGGTTATAAGAGAGATAAATTTGCTTATGACGGCTTTCAAAAATCTTGCAGAAGTGTCGTGGCTGACCTTTTCTTTTATGAGACGACCCAAAAGTTTCTCATTCGGGGTGCTGAAAAGATGAGGTAAAAATATTTATAATTCGGGACATCATTTTTGCCATTTTCGATTACAGAACATGTGGAAAGAAGTAATTTCCTCCCAGATCGTTGAATCTGCCTTCCAAGTTTGACTTAAAGCTTCAGATTTTATGAGTACAGCATCACAATCAATTAATCATCTCGTCTCGGTGCACCTGAGATCGTCCTCGTCACCCATTTCTATGCCAGCATCTCGTAAAATGGCAACTCCTTCCTGGAACTCTAGCCGGAGCGTTGGCTCGAGAAAACGGAACGGCTCTGCAGGGTACTGTTTTCTCACAGTCTCGATCTCCGTCTGGAAGCTGCAAAAGCCGGCAGGTGGAATGGAAGTGTGCATGTGATGCAAAAAAAGATGAAGAGGAGAGGAAAGGGGGATGGGGGTGGAGGACGAAGAGCAGAGAAAGAAAAGGGAACACAGAGGAGAAAGAAAGGGTAATGAAACGATCTCTTCAATCACGATTCCTCCCAATCGTAAAAACACTTACGAACAGAACCAGCTGTAATCCGGCACAGACGTTCACATTCACTCATTAGATTGCCCACTCATCACTATTGAAAAGTCCATCTTACACAACCATGACTAGTTTGGAAGCTCACTTGTCCCGCAAGCCTTTGAAGATCTGCACCAAGGTGTCGGCAATGCTCTCCACCACCTCATGGTAGTGGTAGTTGAAGACCATCTCAATGTCAAGCCCAACAAACTCCGTAAGGTGTCGATGCGTGTTTGAGTCTTCAGCGCGGAACACTGGGTACAGGGAAAGCCGATTCGATTGTGGACGTCAAATTTCACAACTAAAAAAAAAACATCACAAATGATAAACTGGAATCTTTATTTTTGGTTGGACAAGAACAGGGCATTTATTCAAACAAATTGTATCGTGGAGGCGCTTTTAAAAGTTTATCCCATAAAACCTTTCCATGGGCCAGATACAGATGAGGTTCAAGAGAAATCTTGGAAAAAAATAAGGGATCCAATTTTAGTCCTGAAATAATAAACTCGTTAAGATTTTGCTGAAGGATCACTCTTGTATTATAAACAGCCAGCAGAAAAGCCAATCAAAATGATGGGCCACCCTTCTATATTATTTTTACACCACACAGCCTTGATAACTTGCCAGGCTAAAACCAAAACCAAAATTACGCACAAAAACCTTCATTTATTATTACACAAATATTTGGGCGGTGTATATGTCACGAAACGTTGCCGCGATCGCTGCCGAAAAAAATAACCTGGGGTACGTACATGAAGCAAAAACACGTGTACTTCTTATGTGCATATAAAATACATTGTGGTTATATAGCTCGGATGATTCCAATTGCACTGGGCCATGGGCTGACTGACACCAGAGGCCTGAGGCCTATGCAGCCTCACAAAATGGTGGCTATACGAATGTTTTTTTGTTGTTGTTCAGGTTACAATTGTGGGTAGAGTCAGGCCAGCTGTCCAAACAATGGGGCGACGGCAGTCCGTCCACACGTACATGGTCCAAAAACGAAGCTGCTTTGATATATATTACATACATATACATTTGAGATTAGTCTTATAAACATCCTCAATTGGCCAAAATTCACATCCAGTGCTCATGACAAAAGGCAGGAATTAATTGTTGACTCCAAAATCGCTCTTTTACAGCACATGTCAAAGTTCATCTCATCTCACCTGGACCAACACAGAAGACCTTTTCAAAGTCACCTGCAATACAGATCTGTTTGTACAGCTGCGGTGACTGTGCCAAGTACGCACTCGTCTTGAAGTAGGACACTGTGAACACGTTTGCTCCACCCTCACTGGCAGCTACGTGGGGAAGAAGGAATATGTTCGAGTTGTACAGTTGTGATGTACAACTCAAATGTTTATGATGTCTTTGCCCATCCGTAATGTTTTACAAGCCCGTTGCAACACACATCGCAATCCGACACATGATTAGGTGATAAACATTTGACGAATGCAACGTGATGACCATGAAAGACCCTCGTACTCGATTCCAGAGGAAGTCTCCAACGCACTTTTCCTCTCCGAATGAAATATGTAGAACATGACAGATTTGGGAAATGGAGATCCTGAAACAAGTTGACATGAACAACAGTTTCTAATGTGATGGTTACAGTGCAGGATGAGGGTGCATCACCAATAAGAGGGCCAAATGGGATGGCTGCATTACAGTACGAGGGTTCATGACCAACAAATGAGGGGCAGCCACAATTTGAATTATACATTCAAATAAGGGTCACAGTTATTTATTGATTGATTTCTTTTTCTTGGCACAAAAGGTGAGACAAGAAAAGAAAAACATTCACCAGATATTATCTTTGGGGTCTGAATCTCCACAAAACCATTCCTGATGAGGTGGTTGCGGAAGAGACTGCAAACACCAGCTTGGAGGCGGAAGATTGCCTGGTTGGTTGTTGTCTGGTGGAAAATAATGTGACAAAGTAGAAGGAGGCTGTGGGGGGGGGGTTAAGCGATAGGTTCCGCATTACACTGTTACCTCAATTGCAAGAAACACTTACCCGGATGTCAATGACACGATTGTCCAGTTTAGTATCTTGATTCACGGTCACTCGGCCTTCCTGACACACAATGCAAGGTTTTATGAACAGGAAAACAAAATTGCTGAACTTTAATCAATTCATACATGTGAGCAACATCAACAGATGCAAGCGATGGTGTTGTACATTTGGGATATTTCCACTGCAAAGACCAATGAGAGGGTTGAACGTATTCCTCAAACGAAACAACCAGTTTAGGTGCCACAACTTTATTGAAGCGATACGGCAAGAGACCGGGCCCAGAAACGGAATCTCGTCCCGATCGCGCATCACAGTGGGTTGAAAGCAGGATCTGGCTCACCTCTTCAATCTCCTGATGGGGCCGGCTAGCATCGTCCAGTTGTAGAGGCAAGCAAGGGCTGGCTAAACTCACCACAAACACCTGTAGGGAATGCAGGAAAGTCTCAGGCCTAGCTAAGGAAATTACCAAAGAGAGGTCATCACCAAGACTGAGCCCCACCATGATTTGAAACCATGTTGTTGACAATTTTCTTTAAAAAATTGTCATACAAAATGGAACTCAGGGCAAGATTCACAACTTCAATATGGTACTGTACACGTATCTGCACAAAGGCCATTTTATCTCTATGCAACATATTGAGAAATTTATCCATTTAAAAGAGGAAAGTGCTTGGGGTGAAGGAAGGTGTGCTGACTGAGTGAGGAGGTGATGAGGATTTCAAAACACCTTATGGTCAATTTAAAACCATGTGACCATTTACAACCAAAATCATACTTTTTTCAGGTGCAGCTCCACATCCTGCTGAGTGCAGCTCTTGATCTTCTGGTCCACCAGCTGGACAACTCCTTCCACATCTACGATGCTCTCCTTCGTAATGCTGATAGATGATAAAACTGGTGAGCATCATATTATCAAAGAGAATCGTCTTTGCACATTGATATTGTTAAGTTGAAGGGGCTACGAATTATGTAGATGACAAGTTTGGTGGGCTGTGAGTTTGAGTTGGCTAGAAGATTTCCCTGTAATTAGGGACCCATTAGGAAGAGGTGGTCCTGCTCATATATATATATATATATAGGTATATGCCATGAAGGGCGGCAGTTCACAGACATCCGGTGGGAAAGTGTTATTCGTTTTTGACCTCTTTGAACCAGGCGAGGCACCATGTCGGGTGTTACCAGAAGGGATATTTTTGGATCAGTTTGCATCCCGTGGCAGGTGACGGTTCGGGCGGCACCAATGACGCAGCATTCGCTTAGCGTCACTCTGGAAGTGGCGACATACTCCTTCAATAGTCGGTTACGGACGATGAGCAAGGGACGCTCGGGCACATTTGGAAGTGATAAAAGTGATTGCCCAAGGGAGAGGAAGGCTGTTAGGAAAGAAGGCGGTCGTGGTAGTCAGGGTTGTAAGCCACAGGCCCGTACACGTGCTGTTTGCTCTCTTGCATCTGGCGGCCTTTCTGGCTCTCTTGGCCTTCAATTTCCACTCCACATTTGAGCTTAGCCTTCCCCGCTCTCCACATGTGGCCCACTGTTCTCCCTGGCTGCGTTACAAGCTCTTGTGCTTTGCTCTCTGCTCTGTGCCACAGGCTGGAGACCTGTTCTGGTGGAGCCATTTCGATCCAGTACAGGTATCTTTTAAATTTTGAAAGATATTGCCTTGCCATGGTGAATGAATGTATGCTCGTGGCACCAAAGCTTCTTTCCTTGCATCAAGTGCTTTTCATTTTCGTTATACCAGGTGTATTTATTTATTTGCTTGCATTCGTGTCCGTCGAGCTTTTGTCTCGGAATTCTCCGTTTTTATCGTCTTGTGCCTCATTTAAATAAACCTGTTATTCCACAAGGACACGTTTTGTGTGGTGACCCTCCATAGCAAACCTCATATGGGAGAAACTGTTTTGGCTCAGCTTTGGATAAATCCCTGGGGAAGGTTAAAATTGGTAATGTTCGCTTAATTAGCATTTCCAACCAGAGCGCACGAGTTATCGTTCCACCCGGGTCCCTCGTGCGATTCGGCCTATCCTCGAGAGTCAATTGATTTCCGGTGTTAGCAGGACCAGACGCGACAATAAATTTTGAGTCTCTGTCGATATACCGGAATAAACAACCAAAAAATAATAAAAATAATTTTTTTTCCGTAGGTTACAAAAATATGTGATGGTCCAATGGTCCATTATGTATTCATCTTTGACGTACACATCATTGATACACGGTCATTTTCAAAGTATTCCCACATTTAATATACTGGTATATCGATATGAAAAATTATATCAATATTGTTGAGCCGGGCGTCGGCGGTGAGCACGACCGCAAGGTGGAGCAGTAGAGTCGGCTCCACCGAACACCCGGAATTTAGATCGTGCTCCTCGGAGAACTCCGAAAGGCACGGGTCCCTTACAGGACCGTGAATCGCCAATAATTCGGCCGCGTGGAATAGGGTGAATTGCCAACTTCAATATACCTAAGTATCCACACGGCAAAGCTACCGGGGAATTCACACCCTCGGCAGGCCTCGAGCGGAACGAGCAGTTATCGTGCTCGAACCATACGTAACCCGAGCGGATGGTTACCAAGACCCGTCGGTCCAAATGCACAATTTACCGTTTCCCAATTTCCCAACAACGCACCATCTAAGCCAATGAAAGAAACACAGAAACGAGCTGATACATTCAACAAAAGGGATATTTATTTACAATAGGCAGGAGGAACACACAAAGAGCACAGCTATCACGACTATAAGAAATGCAAATTTACACACAAGCACTTATACAATTGCTACTTAAAGACGGGTCACACACAGACACACACACACACAGAAATGGACCCCGTCGGTCTTTATGAAGGCTCCCAGCTTGAGGACAGGTGGGCTGGAGACCAGAGCCTGTGCTTGAACCTGTCCACCTCGTGTGGTCTTCGACGATCCGGCTCGGGGGAATCGAACCCGCAACACGATGCCGCTCCAAGCACCAGGTACCGCACTCTCCAACCGGCCACGCACCAATCGACCAAGACCAAGGAGAAGATCAGAGATGACGATGACCCAGTGACGACGACGACGACCACGACCTCAGAATCGTTCCACGAGCTCTCAATCTGGCGTTCTTTTATATTTATTTTTCCTCCGGGGTGAGCAAATCGCCATCTGAGGCGCTCGCCACCCTCATTGGATGGGCGTCGTGGGAAAGTCGCTCTCTGTGGCCATCTCAACCCCCATTGGCCGGCGTGCCGTGGGAAAGTCGCTCTCTGTGGCCATCTCAACCCCCATTGGCCGGCGTGCCGTGGGAAAGTTGCTCTCTGTGGCCATCTCAACCCCCATTGGCCGGCGTGCCGTGGGAAAGTCGCTCTCTGTGCCATCTCAACCCTCATTGGCCGGCGTGTGTGGAAAGTCGCTCTGTGGCCATCTCAACCCCCATGGCCAGCGTGCCGTGGAAAGTCGCTCTCTGTGGCCATCTCAACCCCCATTGCCGGCGTGCCGTGGGAAAGTCGCTCTCTGTGGCATGATTGGACAAGGGGCACGCCCCTTGCCTTCCTGGGCGGAGTCCCGGTCTGAGCGATGGAAATCTCCGCCCACGTACGTGGCCGAACGCACGTGGCGATGGTGTCGGTGTGTGGAGTGAAGTGAAGAGGTTTGTTGTAAACGAAACTCCGCAGCGCACACATGTAATTCCGTTTAGACACAGGTAGGGGGGCCCTAACTATAAACACACACTTACCGATATAACTGTTCTATAGGGACCTGAATGTTGAGTGCCGTAAGTTTCCAAATTCGTAACAATATATCTCCGCACCCTGACTTCAACAATTGAGCGTCAGAAACAAGCTCCTCCATAAGCCTCAACTTTGTACTTTTGTAATCCTTTTACATCCATATAGAAAGGTGATATAGCTCGTCCGCACCACTGTAGCTGGCACGTGATTGGTCGAAAGGAGAGAAACCGTTTAAAAAGCCATCTGCTTCTCGGACACTCACCCGGCCACAAACTTCACCATTTGCTTGCTGATGGTTGCCGACACAGACACAAGTCCCTGCACATTGAACTGCTGCTGCCGAAGGACCAAGAAGCACTGCTTTCCTAAGGAGATTCCGAAATCGAAGATAAAAGGTATAAAATGAGGAGTTCACAAAAGATATAAACTACCAAATTGCATATCCATGGAGTCATTGTGAAAATCTTTGGTTAAAAACTATTTGCAAGGAAAAGTTGGACCATGGTGGGAGGGTTTCAATGACCCAAATTAATCCCACCTTCTTGTCGGTTATTTACGTGAGGCTTTCCCCCTTCCACACCCCTCGAGCCTGTGGACCCTCTCTGCATCCCACACCACCTCAACTTTGGTCTTCACCTTCACCTCCTCCTACCAACCAATCCATATCAAAGTCTCAAAGTCCTACCACACCACATCCCTCCCTCCCTCCGAAGCACACGCCCCCAACCAACACAGATGTGACTCCCGTGCCTTTTTACAAATGTCCCTTTACTCCTACCTATCTCTTGACACTTCCCTCAGATCCCCAAATCAACCCTCTCAACATTCACATCTCCACCCTTACAATCCATCGTTAAAAAAGAAATAATAATAAAAAATAAATAAATACAACATTGTAATTACATCGTCAGATTGCAAACAGTCCCCTTGCGTCACAAGATGGGTCAACAGTATGAAGTGGTGCTTTTCAAACCTTTGCTTCGACTTGTGTGCAGACGTGCACGCACCCACACCACCTTGTTTGCCTTCTCTTTGGCGAGCTCAGACACACGCACCAGCGTCCGATCTGAAAAGCCAGTGAGCAAAACCGCAGATTTGGAAACAAAGGATGGCCATAATTGCTCAGAGAAAGCAAAGGGTTGTTTGGTCTATCGTGCTTGCAAGTGTTGCATCCCAGCATTTACACACCAGGTAACTCGCAGGTATAAAGTACGGTTGAGACATTTCAAACACCCAAATGTCCATGGTGATCAAACGTTAAACAAGTTGCAAAATGTTTGCGATTTTCAAACTACGGTACTGTACATGCAGAAGTCTGCCGGATAACATCCTTCCCGAGCATATCCAACACGTATAAAGCATGAGCTTCGGAATTACCCCGCAAGCGGGTACTCAAAAGCGGGGTTAAACAATTGGTTCACTTTGTCTGTTCCGATCGTGCATTACACGTCCCGGTCCCTTGGACGGACTTTAAACTGGATGTCCCATCTGCCACAATCAGTTTGTGGACGTCAAATATTTCACGGTGTCCTTCGTGAAGAGTAGGCGAGCTATCGCCATCACCCGAGCCAAATTCCAAGTTCCTGCTCCAACCTACAGGGGGGCACTGCATCAGCGGCACCGCTTCGACCACAGCAAATTATGCGATTTGCAGCTATGTGCTGCATACCAAAGAAGAGGAATAATTGGAAAGGTAAATAATACTCATATCATTTGGAGGGAAGCCAATGAGGCCAGAGAATAGAAGTGAACAAAGCACCGCCTCGATTAGTCGGCCGTGCAAAGCAGGGGAGATTCTGTATTATGCCGTTTGCACACCAAAATATTCCTATCGCCAAGACATGCTAAATGACACAATATGTCACGGCCATACATCCAACAACTAAATCTCTGCTTACGTCCTCGTTCCATCAACCACGATCATTTTTTGACTCTGTCTCTGAGTACCTTTGGTTCACAACAAGGACCGAAGCCCCTTATAAATGCGTGCACCCTCCGACACTTCATACCTATCTTTTCTCGAGACTGAATTAAGGGAAGAATTCCGTAGCTCTCTTTGGCAAAGTCCTGAAAACACAAAACATACAGTCCATTAATTTCATTTTTATTTTGGGAAACAATAGGGCTTCGGAATTGCTGCCTGTTAGTTTGACTTCAGTTGTGGGGAAGGTGTTGGAGATATTAATTCAGAACCAGGCGAGGAACCATTTAAATAAATACAAACTAATTAAATGTAGTCAGCATGGGTTTACCAAAGGTAGTTCCTGTTTAACAAATATTTTAGAGTTCTCTGAGGCAGTGTCTGATTGGGTGGATGAGGGAAAGGCAGTGGACATAGTACATCGAGACTAAAAGAAGGCATTTGATAAGGTACTACATCAGAGGTAGTTAGCCAAAGTGACGGCTTGTGGAGTGGCTGGTCAGGTAGCTAATTGGATTGCAAACTGGCTTAGTGGTAGGAAGCAAAGAGTGGCTGTGAGTGGGAGGATGTCTTGCTGGGAGGATGTAAGTAGCGGGGTACCTCAGGGATCAGTACTCGGACCATTACTATTCATTATTTAAATCAACGATTTGGTTAGTGGGATGAAGAGTAGGTTTTCCAAATTTGCAGATGACACAAAGCTTTGAGGTGAGGTGGATAGCAGAGGGAGTGGTGATCAGATTCAGGAAAGTATTGATACTTGTATAGTTGAGGCAAAAAGATTGGCAGATGTAATTAACCTGAGCAAGTGTAAGGTGTTGGGGATGGGAAAGAACAATGAAAATAGAGATTACATGATGCAAGGGGTAATTTTGGAGCGTGTCACACAGGAGAAGGATCTGGGGATGGTCATAGATATGGAGGTAAGCAGCAGCACAGTTCCAGGCAGCTATAGGTAAGCAAATAGCGTTTTAGGTTGTATAAGGAGGGGATATTTAGCTACTAGATTGATCCGGGCCTCGCTAGACTCGGCTCTGAGGAGCGGCGGAAGGAGACAGGGCTTTATACACTAGAAAGGAGGTGTTACGAGGAGATATGATAGAGATGTTAAGATAATGAAAGGTGGAGATATAATAAGTGAAGATGAATTATTCAACAGAGTCGACAGTGATAGGACCAGGGGCCATAGTTGAGAGTAAAGAGAAGGAGAGTTAAGATGGTAGTAAGGCAGGGAGGGGACTTTTACTCAGAGAGTAGTTAATCATGGATGGTCTCCCTGGAAAGGTAGTGGCAGCAAGAAACAGTGGACTAAGTTTAAAATTGGAATTAGATAGGTACCTGGAAGTTACGGAGATCGAGGGGTATGGGGATGTTGGCAGGACTTTAAAGTAGCTTGAGCATTGATGGGTGGTTGTGTACATGTGTACAGAGTGCTGTTGGTGGGAGTCACGTCAAGGGGTGTTGTGTGGTTGATGTCTGTTTTTAACTGAGTTTTTTGTGGATGAGTTATGACAAAACTGGGTGGATGAGTTGGTTAAGTGACAAGAACAAGAGGATTTGATTTTGGTCTAATTCCGGATCCAGATCCGGCCCATCAGTGGGATACAAAACGTAAACACTGTACAGTCGAGTGGAGGTATGCGCTCCAACATACATATAATTTCTTGTTGAGGGGGGGGGGGGGGGTGGGATAGCTTAAAACCTTGTCCAGATACTTAAGTTCCTACACCCAAATCTGGGCCTCGAGGTACTACGGTTCGCCATGAAAAAAAAAAAACGTACAAATAAACTAGAACAGCACTCGGTGGAGCGCATACCTCCACTCGACTGTACAGTGTTTACGTGTTTTGTATCCCACTGATGGGCCGGATCTGGATCCGGAATTAGACCAAAATCAAATCCTCTTTTCTTGTCACTTAACCAACTCGTCCACCCAGTTTTGTCTAAACTCATCCACAAAAGACTCAGTTAAAAACAGACATCAACCACACAACACCCCTTGACGTGACCCCCACCAACAGCACCTGTACACATGTACACAACCACCCATCAATGCTCAGCTACTTTAAAGTCCTGCCAACATCCCATACCCCTCGATCTCCGTAACTTCCAGGTACCTATCTAATTCAATTTAAACTTAGTCCACTGTTTCTGCTGCCACTACCTTTCCAGGGAGACCATCCATGATTAACTACTCTCTGAGTAAAAGTCCCCTCCCTGCCTTACTACCATCTTAACTCTCCTTCTCTTTACTCTCAACTATGGCCCCTGGTCCTATCACTGTCGACTCTGTTGAATAATTCATCTTCACTTATTATATCTCCACCTTTCATTATCTTAACATCTCTATCATATCTCCTCGTAACCACCTCCTTTCTAGTGTATAAAGCCCTGTCTCCTTCCGCCGCTCCTCAGAGCCGAGTCTAGCGAGGCCCGGATCAATCTAGTAGCTAAATATCCCCTCCTTATACAACCTAAAACGCTATTTGCTTACCTATAGCTGCCTGGAACTGTGCTGCCTGCTTACCTTCCATATCTATGACCATCCCAGATCCTTCTCCTGTGTGACACGCTCCAAAATTACCCCTTGCATCATGTAATCTCTATTTTCATTGTTCTTTCCCATCCCAACACCTTACACTTGCTCAGGTTAATTACATCTGCCAATCTTTTGCCCAATCTATACAATATCAATACTTCCTGAATCTGATCACCACTCCTCTGCTATCCACCTCACCTCAAAGCTTTGTTGTCACTGCAAATTTGGGAAACCTACTCTTCATCCACTAACCAAATCGTTGATTTAAATAATGAATGTAATGGTCTGAGTACTGATCCCTGAGGTACCCCTCTACTTACATCCTCCCAGCAAGACATCCTCCCACTCACAGCCACTCTTTGCTTCCTACCACTAGCCAGTTTGCAATCCAATTAGCTACCTGACCAGCACTCCACAAGCCCTCACTTTGGCTAACTACCTCGATGTGTACCTTATTCAAATGGCCTTCTTTTAGTCTCGATGTACTATGCCACTGCCTTTTCCCTCATCCACCCAATCAGACACTGCTTCATAGAACTCTAAAAGATTGTTAAACAGGAACTACCTTTGGTAAACCCATGCTGACTACCTTTAATTAGTTTGTATTTATTTAAATGGTTCCTCGCCTGGTTTCTGAATTAATCTCCAACACCTCCCCCAACTGAGTCAAACTAACAGGCAGCAATTCCCGAAGCCCTATTGTTTCCCAAATAAAAATGAAATTAATGGACTGTATGTTTTGTTTTTCAGGACTTTGCCAAGAGAGCTACGGGAATTCTTCCTTAATTCAGTCTCAGAAAGATAGTATGAAGTGTCGGGGTGCACGCATTTATAAGGGCTTTGGTCCTTGTTTGTGAACCAAAGGTACTCAGAGACAGAGTCAAAAAATGATCGTGGTTGATGGAACGAGGACGTAAGCAGAGATTTAGTAGTTGGATGTATGGCCGTGACATATGTGTCATTTAGCATGTCTTGGCGATAGGAATATTTTGGTGTGCGAACGGCATAATACAGAATCTCCCTGCTTTGCACGGCCGACTAATCGAGCGGTGCTTTGTTCACTTCTATTCTCTTGCCTCATTGGCTTCCCTCCAATGATATGAGTATTATTTACCTTTCCAATTATTCCTCTTCTTTGGTATGCAGCACATAGCTGCAAATCGCATAATTCTGCTGTGTCGAAGCGGGTGCCGCTGATGCAGTGCCCCCCTGTAGGTTGAGCAGGAACTTGGAATTTGGCTCGGGTGATTGGCGATAGCTCGCCTACTCTTCACGAAGAGACACCGTGAAATATTTGACGTCCACAAACTGATTGTGGCAGATGGACATCCAGTTTTAAAGTCCGTCCAAGGGACCGGGACGTGTAATGCACGATCGGAAAAGACAAAGTGAACCAATTGTTTAACCCGGCTTTGAGTACCCGCTGCGGGGTAATTCGAAGCTCATGGTTTATACGTGTTGGATATGCTCGGGAAGGATGTTATCCGGCAGACTTCTGCATGTACAGTACCGTAGTTTGGAAAATCGCAAACATTTTGCAACTTGTTAACGTTTGATCACCATGGACATTTGGATGTTTGAAATGTCTCAACCGTACTTTATACCTGCGAGTTTACTGGTGTGTAAATGCGGGATGCAACACTTGCAAGCACGATAGACCAAACAACCCTTTCTTTCTCTGAGCAATTATGGCCATCCTTTGTTTCCAAATCTGCGGTTTTGCTCACTGGCTTTTCAGATCGGACGCTGGTGCGTGTGTCTGAGGCTCGCCAAAGAGAAGGCAAACAGGTGGTGTGGGTGCGTGCACGTCTGCCACACCAGTCGAAGCAAAGGTTTGAAAAGCACACTTCATACTGTTGACCCATCTTGTGACGCAAGGGGACTGTTTGCAATCTGACGATGTAATTACAATGTTGTATTTATTTATTTTTTATTATTATTTCTTTTTAACGATGGATTGTAAGGGTGGAGATGTGAATGTTGAGAGGGTTGATTTGGGATCTGAAGGTAGTGTCAAGATATAGGTAGGAGTAAAGGGACATTTGTAAAAAGGCACGGGAGTCACATCTGTGTTGGTTGGGGGCGTTGTGCTTCGGAGGGAGGGAGGGATGTGGTGTGGTAGACTTTGAGAACTTTTGATATGGATTGGTTTGTTGGAGGAGGTGAAGGTGAAGACCAAAGTTGAGGTGGTGTGGGATGCAGAGAGGGTCTCACAGCTCGAGGGGTGTGGAAGGGGAAAGCCTCACGTAAATAACCGACAGAAGGTGGGATTAATTTTGGGTCATTGAAACCCTCCACCATGGTCCAACTTTTCCTTGCAAATAGTTTTTAACCAAAGATTTTCACAATGACTCCATGGATATGCCATTTGGTAGTTTATATTTTGTGAACTCCTCATTTTATACCTTTTATCTTCGATTTCGGAATCTCCTTAGGGAAGCAGTGCTTCTTGGTCCTTCGCAGCAGCAGTTCAATGTGCAGGGACTTGTTGTTCTGTGTCGGCACCATCAGCAAGAAAATGGTGAAGTTTGTGGCCGGGGGAGTGTCGAAGAGATGGCTTTTTAAACGGTTTCTCTCCTTTTCGACCAATCAGTGCCAGCTGCAGTGGTGCGGACGAGCTATATTCACCTTTCTATTTGATGATGTAAAAGGATTACAAAAGTACAAAGTGAGGCTTATGGAGGAGCTTGTTTCTGGCGCTCAATTGTTGAAGTCAGCGGTGCGGAGATATATTGTTACGAATTTGGAAACTTACGGACCAACATTCAGTCCCTATAGAACAGTTATATCGGTAAGTGTGTGTTTATAGTTAGGGCCCCCCTACCTGTGTCTAACGGAATTACATTGTGTGCGCTGCGGAGTTTCGTTTACAACAAACCTCTTCACTTCACTCCACACACCGACACCATCGCCCACGTGCGTTGGGCCACGTACGTGGGCGGAGATTTCCATCGCTCAGACCGGGACTCCGCCAGGAAGGCAAGGGGCGTGCCCCTTGTCCAATCCTGCCACAGAGAGCGACTTTCCCACGGCACGCCGGCCAATGGGGTTGAGATGGCCACAGAGAGCGACTTTCCACGGCACGCTGGCCATGGGGGTTGAGATGGCCACAGAGCGACTTTCCACCACACGCCGGCAATGAGGGTTGAGATGGCCACAGAGAGCGACTTTCCCACGGCACGCCGGCCAAGGGGGTTGAGATGGCCACAGAGAGCAACTTTCCCACGGCACGCCGGCCAATGGGGGTTGAGATGGCCACAGAGAGCGACTTTCCCACGGCACGCCGGCCAATGGGGGTTGAGATGGCCACGAGAGCGACTTTCCCACGACGCCCATCCAATGAGGGTGGCGAGCGCCTCAGATGGCGATTTTGCTCACCCCGGAGGAAAATAAATATAAAGAACGCCGATTGAGAGCTCGTGGAACGATTCTGAGGTCGTGGTCGTCGTCGTCGTTCACTGGGTCATCGTCATCTCATGATCTTCTCCTTGGTCTTGGTCGATTGGTGCGTGGCGGTTGGAAGAGTGCGGTACCTGGTGCTTGGAGCGGCATCGGTTGCGGGTTCGATTCCCCCGAGCCGGATCGTCGAAGACCACACGAGGTGGACAGGTTCAAGCACAGGCTTGGTCTCCAGCCCACCTTGTCTCCAAGCTGGGAGCCTTCATAAAGCCCGACGGGGTTCATTTCTGTGTGGTGTGTGTCTGTGTGCCCGTCTTTTAAGTAGCAATTGTATTAAGTGCTTGTGTGTAAATTTGCATTTTTATAGTCGTGATAGCTGGTCTTTGTGTGTTTCCTCCTGCCTATTGTAAATAAATATCCCTTTTGTTGATGTAATCAGCTCGTTTCTGTGTTTCTTCATTGGCTAAGATGGGTTGCGTGTTGGGAAATTGGGAAACGGGTAAATGTGCATTATTGGACCGACGGGTCTTGGTAACCATCCTCGCGCGGTTACGTAATGGTTCGAGGCACGATTAAACTGCTCGATCCCGCCGAGGCCTGCCTGAGGGTGTGAATTCCCCCGGTAGCTTTGCCGTGTGGATACTTAGGTATATTGAAGTTGGCATTCACCCCTATTCCACGCGGCCGAATTCATTGGCTATTTCACGGTCCTGTAAAGGGACCCGTGCTCTTCGGAGTTGCTCCGAGGAGCAACATCTAAATTCCGGGTGTTCGGTGGATGCCGATCTACTCGCTCCCACCTTGCGTCGTGCTCACCGCCGACGGCCGGCTCAACATATTGATATAATTTTCATATCGACGGTATACCAGTTTATACTTAAATGTGGGAACATACTTTGAAAATGACCGTGTATAATTGATGTGTAGTCCAAAGATGAATACATAATGGGCCATTGGACCATCACATATTTTTGTAAGCCTACGGAAAAAAATATTTTTATTATTTTTTGTTGTCTTATTCGGTATATGCGACATAGACTCAAAATTTATTTGGTCGCGTCTCGGTCCTGCTAACACCGGAAATCCAATTGATCTCGAGGTAGGCCGAATCGCACGAAGGACCCGTGGATGGAACATTAACTCGTGCGCCGTCTGGTTGGAAATGCTAATTTCAGCGAACATTACCAATTTTAACTTCCCAGGGATTTATCCAAGCTGAGCACAAAAAGTTTCTCCCATATGAGGTTTGCTATGAGGGTTCACCACACAAAACGTGTCCTTGTGGAAATAACAGGTTTATTTAAATGAGAGCACAAGCGATAAAACGGAGAATTCCGAGAACAAAAGCTCGACGGACACGAATGCAAGCAAATAAATAAATACAACCTGGTATATACGAAAATGAAAGCACTTGATGCAGGAAAGAAGCTTGGTGCCACGAGCATAGATTCATTCACCATGGCAAGGCAATAATCTTTTCAAAATTAAAAGATACCTGTACTGGATCGAAATGCTCCACAGAAACAGCGTCTCCAGCCTGTGGTAGCAGAGCCAAGAGGCAAGCACAAGAGCTTGTAACGCAGCCAGGGAGAACAGTGGGCCACATTGGAGAGCGGGGAAGGCTAAGCTCAAATGTGGAGTGGAATTGAAGGCCAAGAGAGCCAGAAAGGCCGCCAGATGCAAGAGAGCAAACAGCCGTGTAAACGGGCCTGTGGCTTACAACCCTGACTACCAACGACGTGCCTTCTTTCTAACAGCCTTCCCTCTCCCTTTAGGCAGTCACTTTATCATCCTTCCATATGTGCCCGAGCGTCCCTTTGCTCATCGTTCGCGTCAACCGACTATTGAGGAGTATGTCGCCACTTCCAGAGTGCGCTTAAGCGACCATGCTGCGCTTCATTGGTGCCGCCGCGAACCGTTCCACCTCCACGGGATGCAAACTGATCAAAAAATATCCCTTTCTGGTAAAACCCGACATGTGCCGCCATGGTTCCAAGGGTCAAAACGAATACACTTTTCCCACCGGATGTCTGTGAAATGCGCCTTTCATGGATCATATACCTATATATATAATATATATATGAGCAGGACCACCTCTTCCTAATGGGTCCTAATTACGGGAAATCTTCTAGCCAACTTCACTCACAGCCCACCAACTTGTCATCTACTATTCGTTGCCCTTCAACTTACAATATCGGCAACCGTTTCTTTGATATATTGATGCCTCACCAGTTTTATCTCTTCAGCATTCGAGGAGAGCTCGTAGATGTGGAAGGAGTTTGTCCAGCTGGTTGGACCAGAGATAGAGCTGCATCAGCAGGATTGTGGAGCTGCACCTGAAAAAGTTTGATTTTTGTTTTAATTGGTCACATGGTTTTAAATGACATAAGGTGTTTTGAAATCCTCATCACTCCTCACTCAGTCAGCACACCTTCCTTCACCCAAGGCACTTTCCTCTTTTTAAATGGAATTTCTCAATATGTTGCATAGAGAGATTAAAATGGCCTTGTGCAGAATCGTGTACAGTCCATATTGAGTGTGAATCTTTGGCCCTGAGTTTCCATTTGTATGACATTTTTTAAAGAAAATTTCAATAACATGGTTTCAAATCATTGCGGCTCAGTGTTGGTGATGAACCTTCTCTTTGGTTAATTCCTTAGCTAGGCCTGAGGACTTTCCTGCATCCCTACAGTGTTTGTGGTGAGTTTAGCCAGCCCTTCTTTGCCTCTACAACTGGACGATGCTGCCGCCCCATCAGGAGATTGAAGAGGTGAGCAGATCCTGCTTTCAACCACTGTGTGCGCGATCGGGCGAGATCCGTTTCTGGGCCGGTTCTCTGCCGTATCGCTTCAATAAAGTTGTGGCACCTAACTGGTTGTTCGTTTTGAGGAATACGTTCACCCTCCCTGTCGGGCCTCATTTGGTCTTGCAGTGGAATATCCAAATGTACAACACATCGCTTTGGCTCTGTTGATGTTGCTCCATGTATGGAATTGTTAAAGTTTCAGCAATTTGGTTCCCTGTTCATAAACTTGCTTGTGTGTCAGGAAGGTCCTAGTGACCGTGAATCAAGATTACTAACTGTGGACAAATCGTGTCATTGAATCTGGGTAAGTGTTTTCTTGCAATTGACGGTAACAGTGTAATGCGGAACTTTCGCTTAACCCCCCCCACAACCTCCTTCTACTTTGTCACATTATTTTCCACAGACACAACCACAGGCAATCTTTCCGCTCCAGCTGGTGTTTGCAGTCTCTTCCGCACACTCATTCAGAATGGTTTGTGAGATTCAGATCCCCAAAGATAATATTGTGTGAATGTTTTCTTTTCTTGTCTCACCTTTTGTGCCAACGAAAAGAAATCACTAAATAACTGTGACCCTTATTTGAATGGTATAATTCAAATTGTGGCTGCCCCTCATTTGTTGGTCATGAACCCTCGTACTGTAATGCAGCCATCCATTTGCCCTCTTATTGTGATGCCACCCTCTCCTGCCTGTAACCATCACCATTAGGAACTTTGTTCATGTCAACTTGTTTTCAGGATCTACATTTCCCAATGTGTCATGTTTACATATTTTCATTCGGAGAGGAAAGTGCGTTGAGCTCCTCTGGAATCGAGTTACGAGGGCTTTCATGGTCATCACGTTGCATTCGTAATGTTTACCCTAATCTGTGTCGGATTGCGTGTGTGTGCAAGGGGCTGGTAAAACTTACGGATGGGCAAGAATCTAAACATTTGGTTGTTAATCAAACTGACAACTCGAACATATTCTTCTCCCCACGTAGCTGCGTGAGGTTGGAGCAACTGTTCACAGTGTCCCTACTCAAGCGAGTGCAGTTACTTGGCCACAGTCACCGCAGCTGTACAACAGATCTGGATTGCAGGTGGACTTTGAAAAGGTCTTCTGTGGTTGGTCAGGTGAGATAGTGAACTTTTGACATGTCTGTAAAAGAGCCATTTTGGAGTCAACAATAATTCCTGGCCTTTCGTTTCATGAGCACTGGATTGTGAATTTTGGCCAATGAGAGTTTTATAAGACTAATCTCAATGTATATGTATGTAATATAATCAAAGCAGCTTCGTTTTGGACATTACGTGTGGACGGACTGCCGTCGCCCCTTTGTTTGGACAGCTGGCCTGACTTACCTACAAATTGTAACCTTGACAACACAAAAAAACATTCGTATAGCCACCATTTTGTGGGCGCATAGGCCAGGCTGGGTCAGCAGCCCTGGCCCAGTGCAATTTGGATCATCCAGCTATATAACACAAATGTTTATATGCACATAAGAAGTACACGTGTTTTGCTTCATGTACGTACCCCAGGTTATTTTTTTCGCAGCGATCGCGGCACGTTTTTCGTGACTAGTACACCGCCCAAATATTTGATGTAATATAAATGAAGGTTTTTGTGCGTTAAATTTTGGTTTTGGTTTTAGCCTGGCAATTATCAAGGCTTGGTGTTGGTTAAAAAATTATATAGAAGGGTGGCCCTCATTTGATTTGGCTTTCTTCGTGTTATATACAGAGTGGATCTCAGCAAATCTTAACGGTTATATTAGGACTAAATTGGTCCCTTATTTTGCAATGCTCTTGAACTCATCTGATCTGGCCCATGGAAAGGTTTTATGGATACTTTTAAAAGCGCCTCACGATACTTTGTTTTGATAAATGCCCTGTTCTTGTCCAACCAAAAAAGATTCAGTTTATCTTGTGATGTTTTTTTTTTTTAGTTGTGAATTTGACGTCCACAATCGAATCGGCTTCCCTGTCCCGTGTTCCGCGCTTGAATACTCAAACACGCATCGAACCTTACGGAGTGTGGGCTGACATTGAGATTGGTCTTAATACCATCATGGGTTCTGTTTTTTTTTGTGTTGGTGTGTTTTTTGGTGTGTGGGTGTTTTGTGTTGTGTGTGTGTTGGTGGGGGGTGTGTATTGGGTGGGTGGTGTTTCCGACACCTTGTGCGATTTCAATAGGCTTTGCGGGACAAGTGGTTCCGAAACTAGTCTGGGTTGTGTAAGATGGAGCTGTTCTTTTGGTATAGTTGTAGAGTGGGCATCTAATGTAGTTGAATGTGAACATCTGCGCCCGGTATTACAGTGGGTTTCTGTTCGTAAGTGTGTGTTTAGGGTGTATCGCTGTGGTGTCTGTATCTTGTGTTGGTTGATGTAGGTGTCTTTTCAGTGTTGCTTTGTATCGTGCTGGGTTTGCCTCTTGTGCTGTTGTGTGTCTTGTTGTCTGGTTTTGCGTTTGTGCGTTGTCCTTACTATGCATCCTGTGCTGCTCCCGTGTGTTCTATGCTTCATCTTTTGTTTGTGTGCTGTATGCTATCACTTCCATTCACCTTGTCTGTTGGTTATCTCTGTCTTTGCTTCGCAGTATAGCGTGTCGAGGTGTGAGGTGATACTCGGGAGTATTCCCTGGTCGCTGCGGCGGTCTGGTTTCTTCGTAGCGTGCGTGCTCCTGGCTTGAGTTCAGATTAGTGGGCTCATTTCGAGTATGCTTGTGTGCATGAAATGTGGTGGTTACTGTTTTAGGGTGAGCGATTTTCTATGGGTTGCCGAGCTGAGAGAGTATTTGATTTAATTGATGTTGGGGCGGTGTTTGTTTATCGATAAATCGTGGTGCTGTATTTGAGTCTATGTTTTGATGGTTATGTTATGTGCTGAGTCGTTCTGGTGGGTATTGAGTTTTTTACGTGTCTTAGTTTTCATTTGTCTGTATCTCGTGTTTAATGTGTCAAATGAGTTGTTTTCCGTTTTTGGATAATGTTTTCTTGTTGTGTTCGGTTGGCGGTATGTCCTTCCGAGTGTATGGCAGAATACGTTGTGGTTGTCGTCTGTTGATGACATTGAATTAGTGTCGGTGCGGTGCGACACTTTGTTCTATGGATGTTGTTTAGCGCGTCATTGAGTCAGTGTGTGTGGTTCTTTGAGTACTGTAAGTTTTATAGTGAGATATGATTTTGTTTTGATGTTCAGTTATTCGCGTGAGCGGTTTTGATGGTGATCTGTTGGCTTGTAGGTCTCATTTTTTCGATTGTGTGTTGTGTCTCTTGGCCGTTGTGGTATTGTGATTTGTGTGGACTCTCTCCGCGTGTAGGTGTGGGTAAGATGGCAGTCAACTGTGTGGGCATGTTTTGTTTGTCGTGTGTGCTGTAGCAGTGCATGTGCTATGGGGGGTCGGTACATGCAGCTCTTCTTTTTACTTTACGTGATTCGTATCGTGTGTGCTTTGTGTGTTTGGGTGCCCTTGATTGCGCTGTCGGTTTCTTTTGACGAGATGTTGTGTTGGATGGCGAGGCGAAGAGATTCTGTCTGGAGCTCAGCGAGTGCACGACCGACCTCCTGAACTGGAGGAGCTCGACATCATGGATCGGTAGATGGGCGAATTTTGAGGTTGTGGGTGGGTTTTGCGTAACACGATGCACATTTTGGAGGAAGGAACCAAACTTGAAGTGGATCCTTCGTTTTTTTATGGCAAACGGTTCCTTATCCGTTTCCAGATCTGGAGAAAATTAAAGCTTACATCGCTCCTGCTCCCCCCATGCTGGGGGGGCATTGGGTGAGTATGAGTGGATGTTGCATGAGAAGTCCTTTGTTTTATATATTTTAAGCTCACATCAATGCCATTTGTCTGAGATGTGCCAAGCATGATTATCAACTTGGGCCTACTTTTTTTTTTTCCCCTCGTCACCCTCTGGGCCTAGACGAGTGCGTGTCTACCTAGGGTTGCCACAGCTTTTCGGGAGGCTCACACCATGACTAATGCGGTGTTTTTGGCCTCGACCTGCTTCACATTTTTGTTGGTTTTTTATTTGATTGTTGATTCTGCCATTTCAGTATTAAAAATATTTTATAACTTGCCTACTTTTGGAGTGGTTGAGTAGGTTTTTGGTAGTAGTCTGTTTGGTGTACGTGTGTGGCTGTGAGATGTGGGTGTGATCGTTTGGTGTTGCGTGTGCTGATCTGTTAGTTCTTTGTGGTAATGTAGTCAGAGATTTGAGAGTTGGTTCTGGTCTAGTTCAGTTAGTTGATTGCTGTATGGGAGTCGTTTTTTAATTGTCAGATCGATATCAAGAGTTGCTGATGTGTGTCATGGGGTGCTTTCCTTCTATGAGTTTGTGTTATGATGATATTTGTCTCTGCTGCTGTGGTGTGATTGTTGATGCGATTGTCGTGTTCGACCGTGATATCCCAGAGGGTGGTCTTTAGTGCGTCTTTTGTATTAAGTGCAGGTTTGCTTTGGGATGGTGCCCGTTGTGATATATGTGTAGGTGATTAGTGGTCTGGTTCTTGTGACTTGATTGCTGTTTGTGTGGTGTTCGTGTTGGCTCAGTGGCCAGATTTATGGTTCTGTCTGAGTTTTTGTGTCATTTGGAGTGTATAATGTGGCCTCGCTTGGTGTTCGTCGACGGATACTCGTCTCAAAAGATTGGCCTGGTGAACGACAGCACTACATCGATTGATGGGCGTTTTGCTCGCTTTAGGGCAGCGATGTCTGGCCGTTCAAATGACAAATCGAGTGTATTTGAATCTTACTTATTTACAGCTTTATTTACTCTGCATGGTTTCGGTGATTTTTGACACGAGTGCTGAAAACCATACAAACAAATATAATAGCTACATTTGATTTTCTACTGCCACTGGTATTCATCACAAAATGAAAGTTTTTCTTCCCAGTTTAAAACATGATCTATAGCTTTACTGCTGAGAGAATTTAAGTCGATATTATTTCATACATATGGTTAATGGTTGGCATAAACTTAAAGATTTTGAAGCGGAATAGTTCTCATCGGTTGAATTGTCGGAAGTGGGGAAGAGGGTACTTATTGAAGTTTGATTCTTTTTCCTATTTATTTTTGTTTGAAGCAAAAGTACGCCTTAGTTCCCTTGAAGCTTTACTGCTCAGCTAAGATGATTAACCTGTTAGTTACCAGATGTGTTGGCAGCATTAATAGTCGAGCAGTTTTTCTTCATCAATCATAAAACCTTCACAAATGTTGGAGGAAAAGGACGGGTAATTGTGGAGCTTTCACCAGCAGCTCATGTGGAGGAAAAAGATCCATGGTTTTAACAAAAGAGGCAGCGTGGTTCAACACTTTACTTAAACCACACCAACCCCCTTCTCCATTAAGATCCGAACATTTAGATAGGTAATTTGTTCCTTTGTGATGTGATTTTGGATTATCTCCTTTTGTGGACGAGAAATGATGGTGAAAGCAGGGCCAACCTCGAGGTTTGATTTTTTATAGTATTTAGCAATTCGATTTCGGGTCAGATTTTGCATTCCAAAGAAACATGAGAATGCAGCAAGTGAAACTCTCATTGCATCCGCTTTGGTAAGCTTTCATTCCGTCACCAAAAATACTTCTCCTACGGTGAAACTGTCATTCACTATCGTTCTGACTCACTGCTGCAGTCAGTCTGTAGGCCAGGGAAGAGAAAAGAGCATTGTGGGTAACAGACGACAGACCAATGGCTAGGTGTGAAAAAACATATCTTTCATCCCTGTTATAAACTTCGGATTTCGAAGCTATTTTCTCCAGCGCAGTTTCAAGGTAACACAGTAGAGACGGGACGTATATGCCTGAGGGCTTACTGAGGTGTTGAGAGCCGAGCAGTCAGGTGTTGCACTGAGCAGTGGCCGTTTTGGGCTTGCGGTTGAGGGGTTGCTGGTGGAGCGGTGCTGGTCTGATGGTGTGACGTGGCAGGTGCTATGGGGCTGGGATTTGAATTGGGGCGAGTCGCTCGAGCTGTCGCTGGAGGATGAATTCAGAATCGGCAGACACTACTGCTCATCTGCTCAATTCTGCTCGAAGCTCTGTTGTGCAAAAATTAGTCGGTGTATTCGTGTTGCTCGAGGCTAAGAGTGTGGTTGTGCAGGATCATGACGATTGACATCTTCTGCTAAATTCGATGATTACTGGGTACGGTTTTAGCGATAACCTTCATGCAGTGCTTACAATTCTGACCTAATAATGTACCTAACTCAATTTCCTCCTGAGGTTTTACACTTAGTCATCCTTACTTAATGTACTATGATTCTTTATTCGTAGCCTTTCATTGTCTTCCAAGGGGTTAAGTCTTGGGATTGGTTGTCTTGACGGGGGCTTTTTCCCTATATGGCCTTCGGTGGCTTCCGGCCCTTGGCTTGCTTGTCCTTGACAGGTACAGGTCCTGATGCCTACCGTTCCCCACTGATTGGGCTTTTAGTGCCTTCAAGCGTGCAGATACATGAA
>CM068955.1:16529316-16559172 GCA_035128595.1 Eptatretus atami
AAGACCGCTGCTGAGACAGCTCGCCACCCTTCTTATCCCTCCCCCTGAGGGTGGAGGGATCCGCTCTGAGGTAACTCGCCTCCGGATTGGTCGGGGGGCGTAGGGCGATCGGTGTCCTCCCCTCATTGGACGAGGGGAACATTCCATCTTGCTGGGGCGGAGTCGGCCGGGAGGTGTCTCACCCCGATTGGACGAGGGGAACATTCCATCTTGCTGGGGCGGAGTCGGCCCTGAGGTGATCTCACCCCCGATGGACGAGGGGAACATTCCATCTTGCTGGGGCGGAGTGGCCTGAGGTGATCTCACCCCCGATTGGACGAGGGGACATATCCGCTGAGGGTGATATCTCACCCCGATTGGACGAGGGGATTCCATCTTGCTGGGGCGGAGTCGGCCCTGAGGTGATCTCACCCCGATTGGACGAGGGAACATTCCATCTTGCTGGGCGGAGTCGGCCCTGAGGTGATCTCACCCCGATTGGACGAGGGGAACATTCCATCTTGCTGGGCGGAGTCGGCCCTGAGGTGATCTCACCCCCGGTTGGACGAGGGGAACATTCCATCTTGCTGGGGCGGAGTCGGCCCTGAGGTGATCTCACCCCCGGTTGGACGAGGGGAACATTCCATCTTGCTGGGCGGAGTCGGCCCTGAGGTGATCTCACCCCTGATTGGACGAGGGGACATTCCATCTTGCTGGGGCGGAGTCGGCCCTGAGGTGATCTCACCCCCGATTGGACGAGGGAACATTCCATCTTGCTGGGGCGGAGTCGCCCTGAGGTGATCTCACCCCGCTTATGTCCGTGGCCTCGAACACGTGCGTAACGGCGCTGAAGGAGTGGAGGGGAATTTAATGCAGAAGACTAACTAGAAAGAAACTCGCGGCGCACACATTAAATTCCCATTAGACATAGGGGAGAGATTCTAACTATCCACATATACTTAACGAAATAACTAAACTTTGGGTTGAACCCTTTTGGTGAAGGCGAATGGTTTCCAGATTCGTAACAATATTACATCGTGTTTGGCCCCAATCTCTCAATGGTGAAGAATCACTTTAAAAATTAAATAATTCTCATATCCACATCCAAATTCGGATCTTCACCAAAATCGAATCAATTCTTCCTCGTCACACACCCAACGTGTCCACCAAGTTTCATCCGAATCCGTCCACAACTCTGAGATATCGTGCTATATATCGTTTTTCATCAATTAAAAAGTTCTCGTAGTCGGATCAGGATCCGGATCCGGATCTTCACCAAAATCTCATCGGCTTGTCCTCGTCACCTCCCCAACTCATCAACCTCGTGTTGTCCGAATCCGTGCACAACTTGCCGAGATACGTCCACAGACATCGACAACCAGGAGTGAAAACAAGACCTTCGTGCACCTTGGGTGACGGAGTGACAATGTACAGTATACTGTACACGGACCACCTTGTACAGTGCGGTGGTGTGCACGTAGCAGTGACGTCGGTCCACACGTACAGTAAGTGAGGCCCACGAGGTTTCACGTCACGTCGATATAATACGTAATAACATTTAAAAATAAACATCCACGTGTACAGCACGTCACGTGGCAAACGAACACCCTCGTTGACTCCGACCAAGGGTAGTAAACACCCGAAACGACGTGCGGCCACTGCAGGCCGAACTCAAGCCCGTTCTCGTCGGGAATTCCGAGTCACTCGGTGTACCAATGGATTTACCTTTATGGCTTTATCCATATCTACACGAACCCAATGCTCACACCTCATCTCTCTCCTCATCTTACCTTACATCGACATCGACATCGGCCATGGCTCACGAGCACAGATCAAAACCACGCAAGTTCCAAGACAGCGCGAGCTCGGACGACTGAATGCACCACCAGCAGTTTGGGCAGGGTCAAAATGAGGGCGGAGCTAAAATAAGGGCGGGGCTAAAATAAGGGCAGGGTCAAAATAAGGGCGGGGTCAAAAATAAGGGCGGGGCTAAAATAAGGGCGGGGCTAAAATAAGGGCGAGGCTAAAATGAGGGCGTGGTCAAAATGAGGGCGGGGCTAAAATGAGGGCGGAGCTAAAATAAGGGCGGGGTGAAAGCAAATTGGATGGTCGTGAGGCAGCAAAGGCAGAACAATAAAACAATAGGTCGGAAACCCGTATCCACGTTAACTTCGCAGTTTATTTCATTCCGAACACGTTTTAATGCGACGTACGATTTTAATCCTCTACTTTGTTGAAGTAAAAGTCGTCAATGACGTCATCACTCAGTACCTTCGACAAACCTGCGGCGGAAGTTCTGAGCTTCAAGATACATCGTTATTATTTCGTTTGAACGGGTCCTCTTTCCAGTACCGTTCTCTTTTCGGTTTTTCTCTTCGGTTTTATTATTTCAATGATGAGGTTTTCATAAGTAAGTGCCACGACGGAAGGAGGAACATCGTGGTGTATATGCGAAAGCTTGGCTTTTACTTCTTCCCTGTCGCAATGAAATATTAAAATCCCGTCTCTCCCCTTTCGACGGTTAAAAAAAAAAACGACTATCACTGCGTTTTGTAACACAAATGACGAAAATGTAACTGTGGTGCGGGGAGAGGCAGAGGGTTAAAAACTCCCGCCATATTACCAGGGAATAAAACACAACTGAATGTGCTATCCTCAACATCATATTATATACATTTACAGTATTATAAAATCCGTGCAGCGGGCAGTTTCAACACATTTTCTCTGTGATCTGCACGCGGAACACGTTGAGGTGTGTCGTGTAGTTAATGCTAGCGAGAATGGCAGTCAATTACCTCGTTTCGATTTCGTACCTTGTATGTTTCTTCTTGACAGGTTATCGAGCGGAAGGTACTGATGTTATTGCCATAAATCTCTGTAATCGAACTGAGTAAAAAAGCACAAAAAATAACCCCCCCAAAAAATTAATCGTAATAAAGTGTAAATGTGGACGGAAGTGACGTTTGATCGCCGTTTGCTCGTGATCATTTGAGATTAATTTCCCTCGAATTGACGATGCATTGTTACGTCATTGAGACGCATGAGGTGCGCGTGGCGCCGGTGTGATCGTAATAATTACACAAAATTAAATATACCGGAAACTCAATTATAAATGGCCATTTTAAATCCCATTATGTTTGCGTCGCATTAACACCTCATGTGCTTACACTTTTATACCCGCGACAATTTTATTTATTTGTGTGACCGAAATCGCGGGTAAATCGCTGTGTTTCCCCCGTCGTTGCCCCACCCACCCCCACGTGTTCGTCCCGACGCGCTTCCCCACACCGACGTCAGGAATGAACTCGCTCGCGATATTTACCTGCTCAGGTAACTAGATGACCTCGTTGAACCCAGACGCAGCTACCTTCACGCCGGCGTCCCAACGGTGTTGTCGTGGTTCGTGGAGACAGAGGAATGCAGGTGGGTCGTGTCCTCCTCACACGGGCCGGCAGACCTGGTCTAATGGTGATACATGTGGCGAGCCCAAGACTCCAAACCCAACTCCGGTTATGGTGAAGCAAAGGGACGAGGCTGGACGTTCCTCGGAAGGAAGTGGAGAATGTTTGTCAACAAGGCCCGAGGTCAGGCCGAGGAGCGAATGGGCCTGGAGAATGTTTTCAACAAGGCCCGAGTCAGGCCCGAGGGGCGAATGGGTCTGGAGAATGTTTGTCAAAAGGCCCGAGGTCAGGCCCCGAGGAGCGAATGGGTCTGGAGACTGTTTTTCAACAAGGCCGAGGTCAGGCCCGAGGGGCGAATGGTCTGGAGAATGGTTTGTCAACAAGGCCCGAGGTCAGGCCCCGAGGAGCGAATGGGCCTGCTTGGGTTGGAAGTGGGAGGACTGGCAGAGAAAGGAGGGCAGAAGAGGTCGCGGTGCCCGCCAGGCGAGGAAATAGAGGTGGACGACACAGTTATCAGCAAAATCCGAGATACAGGTCAAATTATGAAGGACCGGAAGAGACGTGCCCTCCTTCAGGTGCTTCTCGAAGATCGGACGGACGAGGTTACAGCAGACAGCAGCAAAGGAGGAGACGAGATGGAGCAAGACCCGTGCAAGGCAATGGTTCAACGGCGACGGTTGTGGAAGATGCTACTGGTATGACCCTTGTATGATTCTTGTCCGACCCTTGGACTACCCCTGGACGACCCCCTGGACGACCCCCTGGACGACCCCCTGGACGACTTATGCCTGTGCTGTGATCGTTACATTCCTATGCCTGTTATGGGTCAAGATTGATTGTGATATTTGGCTTTGTGGGTTTATCTGAAACTTGTTTTTAAATCTTTTTGCAGCTGCAGCAAGTGTGGATGAAAATCGACATCAGAAAGTGAACGATGACAAGATGGAGTACAGTCAGGGAAACTTGCACAATTCCAAGCAAAACAGTTCTGTAGGAACGTCTGCACCAGTTGACGACTCGACAGTGATGCATGGCCACCGGGAAACGAGTTTCGGCGAGAAGGAGAAGGAGAAGGAACAGCGCTCTCAAAACACGCAAGCCCGAGGTGGTGGAAGCTGCCGTAGCCAGGCACGGCGTAGATGGCAAGAAAGGTGGGATGGTCGAGGCCAGGGCTCTGCCAGCTCCCAATGGAGAGCACCTGGACCACAGATAGGTCGTCCGTGGAGAGACGCCGAGGAAGGAATCCACGAGCAGAGGTCTTTGGACAAGCAGCACCCTGACCGTGTCAGAGATTTGGGGAAAGAGAACACCATTAATCGACCAAAAGACGGAACGCAGTGGCGGCAAAATTTGCAGTCAAAAACGGGGCAGGCTGAAGTTTACAAGAGTCATGAAACACACACAGGTTGTTTTGTTTTTAAATTCTATACCCCGTCATCATTGCTCTCTCACAATATTGTATCGTCAAATGTAATTACACTGCATTTTGGAAATTGACTGCAACCATAGACTCCTATAGAGAAGGACTGGACCTCCCATGCTCGGGGTTTGTAACTTGAGTCTGAAGGATTAACTTGAGTCCGGGGTTAAAATGACTTCTAGAAGGGCTAGAGACACGATCTCGGGATCCATATAGGGGTTTTTGAGGACGGCGAGTTCAATAGTGTCATTTTCAACACCACCTGAGGTCATCTTCAAGGTCAAAAGGTCATATTTCAAGGTCAAATTACTGAATTTTGGTATTTTTTCCCGTTTTTGTGTCTAACTCATAAACGGTGAGAGATGGCTGGTTGTAATAAGATGCATGTGTGTAGAGCTGTCAAGCTTTGATATTTATTGTCATATCGTATTACATGAACATTATATGCATGTCACAACACTATGCCTATTACAACTGTGTCTATGTCTATCACTAGTTGGAGAGCTTTTCTTGCCTCCTGAGGCATCCCAAAGCTTTTTCTTTGTCCTTACATTGAGGACATGAGCTTTCAATAGAATGTTAGCTAAAGTAGTACATGCAGCATTACTACTAGCTAAAGGTGCATCTACAGAGGATAACAGCTCAGCAAAATGAAATCGGCAACACATTTTAGTCTTGTCTAACAAATTATAGGCATTATGTACAAAAAAGACGGTTGACATTGTCGGCACACCTCAATCCACCTCTATTCAAATTATTAGAAACTCAGATGACACCTCGTTACCATCTTCATCATCAATGATCTCCTCCATACTAGTGCTATCGCCATATTTAGGAACAAGGTGTCCGGCCAAATAAACTACTTTATGCTTAAGGGCATCGTCAGACCCCAAGAGATCCTGAGTGTCTTGAGGAGTAATCTGTCAATGAGTTCACTTCGCTCATCTGGATTTATGGAAGTTGTACAGTTCTTGTCGAAATCAATCACACGAGAACTAGATTCTGGCATAATGTCATGCTTAATGAGTGTTTGCAAATTTACAATTTTAGCTGAGCCATAATGTCAACTACGTCAATGTAGAAGTTTCCACCGCTTCTTTGCCTGGCTTGGCCGAAAAACTTTTCCAAGGCTTCATCTGCAAATATAGCAGGAAAAACGTAGTCAAAGTCTTCTCTGCCAGAAGCAATTTGGCAGCATCCACATTATTACGTGTGGACACAGTGAAGGCTTCAGCAGTTTGCTGAGTTAGCTTCAGCTTACGACCACCACCTCCTTGCCATGCCAGGTAGATATAATTTGGCAGGCCTGCTCCAGCCTAGTGAAACTTGTACAGTCTACTGTCCAAGGCTGTCTGGATTCGTCGCGCAGATTGATAGCTGAGAAACGGTCTTTCACATTCATAATCTTGAACCACTCACTCATTATCTGGGTGAGGATGATTGTGCCTTTGCTGATGCCCAGTGAATCCTTGAAGGTCTTTAAAGCAGCGACAGTCTTGTCATTGAACACTTGGCATACCAATGGTACGCTCTGGCGTTGAAGGGGCTTGGGGAAAACAGCGGTTTGCGTCAGCTTAGTTAAGCGAATAGGAGTAGCCCGGTCGATCTCATAAACCTTCTGAATATCACTCCAGTAAGCTTTGTACTCATTACCATCTACGACAAATGAGTGTCTTGCCATCAACAGTAATCCAGTTGTTGCGAACATTTTTGAAGATGTGCACGTAGTCGTACACTAAGAACATAGATTGCTCTTGAATTGACAGCCTTGGAAACTTCCTGGTCCTCCAAGTTTTGAATAAACACTGCGGTTGGTATTGCAATTGTCACATATCAAAGAAATCACAGTACCGCCAGCACCAACACCAGCTGATGCAGCTTCGATAAGGAGTTCCTTCAGCTGATCGGCAGTTAGTTTTTTGCAGGGCAAAATGCGTAGAATATAGCGTGAACCACCGAAATGGCAGGCAACTTCAACAACCATAGCATGTGAAGCAAGCATTTCGTGTTCACCACCCACTGCTGCATTTTGAGCATATCCTACAATATGCCCTCCAGAAATCGCAATGTCTCGACCAGCTTTACCTCGTCAAACATTAAATTGACCAAACGCTGCTGTGGTTTAAGCTGGTCGAACAAGGTTTTGAGGTTGGAGTCCTGCTGACTACTAGCAAGCATCTGTTTTACCTTTTTTGTTGATGGTAGAATGATTAAGCCGGATCGACGAATCATTTTGTATGCACTGGTGGATATGTTGTGAAGCTGCATTGCGAAAATCATAGTATCAGTATCAAATCGGCGACGATCAAGAGGTTTGAACATAAGATGCGCTGCGACAGAAGGAAGGTGAAATGAGGAAGCTCGTGTGCCTCAGTCATCCAACAGAGCTGGCTTATTACAAGCTGAAGAATTTCTTGCTTGTGCATTCAGAGATGTTTACCTGGTCAGTTATGGATCTAATCTGGGACCATTTTGAGATCAGGCTGTTCTTCTGCAAAGAAAAAGTCGTTTGGGCACCTCAATGCCATCTTTCTCAACTCTATCAAGAATAGAAATCCAAAAGGTGAGTGAACTTGTTGGAAATGAAAGAACTGCTTGACAGTTTGTGGCATCAGTTCTTGATAGGTAAAGGTTTTCCTGGTCTTTTATGACGTTAAAGCCAGGAAAATAGGAGCTGATTTTAGCACAGAAGTGGTCGAAATCTTGGATATTGTCTGCAGCCTCATCAGCTGCCTGCATCTTCTTAGCTCTTGATTCTGACGTAGAAGATGATGTTGGGCGTGGGCTGAGGTCACCTGCTTAAAGCTGATTTGTGTACTCCAGGAAATATTGATGGGGGTTCTTTGGGTCGTTGGCCACCCCTAACTGACACCCAATCACAATTGAAATGTCTCACAAATATATATCTCTTTAAGCACCTCAAGCTTTCTTTCTCATTTGGCATTGCCAATATCCATCTCTCCCTCTCCTCAGGATCTTTTGGGAAGGATATGACCTTTACATAAGGCGTCCCATCATAGTTTCCTCTACAACCAAAGCAGCTGCAAGACGTGGCATATTGTCACCAAAGCAGGAAACAACACAAAGATCCTGTGAATCACCAGCTGGACAGTTTCTGAAAGAGAAACAAACAAAACATACATTAGTTAACGATGATAGAAATCAGCAAGTAGGTGCAGTAGGTGCACAATGTCATGTTTTGTCATAGACTTTACAAAAGTTTTCCTCTATGAGTTGACACAAAAACGGGCAAAAAATACCAAAATTCAGTAATTTGACCTTGAATATATGACCTTTGACCTTGAAGATGACCTCAGGTGGTGTTGAAAATGACACTATTAACTCGCCGTCCTCAAAAACCCCTATATGGAACCCGAGATCATGTCTCTAGCCCTTCTAGAAGTCATTTTAGCCCCGGACTCAAGTTAATCCTTCAGACTCGAGTTACAAACCCCGAGATCGTGACGTTCCAGTCCTTCTCTATAGGAGTCTATGACTGCAACATTGAAACAGCATGACAGTTGTGTTGTGTATTAAGTAATATTTTTGTGATGAGAGTTGTGAACGAAAAATGTCTTGCGGATATAATTTGATCTTTTAAACCTATAAAGAGTACTCCTAATCGTTGTTTTTTTCATGTAAAATTAGGGCTGACAGCATGGCCTAGAGGTACGCACACTCCCCTCGAAGCTGTCTAGCTTGGATTTGAATCCTGACCTGGCTATGAACTGTCATCCCGGTGTTTCGCAGGCAGGGTGATTCATCAATGTGTGTGCCGTCCCTTGGGTGGACGTGAAACTGGGAGTGCTGGCGTTAGTTGGATTGCATACGTTAAAGATCCCACGGTGTCCTTCGCCAGTACAGAGGGCACTGCATCAGCCGCACTCCCGGGCCCTTAGCTAATGATATAACCCCGCAGCGTGGTGCTGCATGCGGACGAAGATGATGTAAAATAAGGGATGATGCTAATTTGCTGATAATTTTCTCCTCGTTTTAAAAACAGTTTGTATGCCCTCTGTGTTTTTGTAATTGCCATATTGTCTGCAGGTTCGTTGATCCAGCAGCTGAGTGCCGGCACTTATGAGTGCATGGTGTGCTGTGATGTTATCCAAGCTAACGCATATGTTTGGAGCTGCCAGAACTGTTTCCATGTATTTCACCTACCTTGTATTAGGAGATGGGCCCGCTCTCCTGCTGCCAAGGTGGAAGGTAACCACTGGGTGGGGGATGGGTGAAGATGCGGCCAGGAGAAATCTTTGGGTTTTGAAAGTTGTAGAAGGTGCCACTTGTTTTTTATGTTGTTACGGACTCCGGGTTCAAGGCTCGCCACCAGGGGAAGCAGTCGGTTCCCTTTCGAACGCCTGGTCCTGAGGCTGCTGGGCACAGATGACTCCGCGCACCGGCAGGTTGCTAAGCAACCACGAACGCCGATTGGCACTGCCAATCCAGCAGGGTTACACTACTTCGCGTGTGATACCTTACTTGTGAACGGCCGAGTCAATTGGGGTTCCGTGCCCTCATTACACACCCGGATTACTGCCGAGCGATACAGTGAGTGTGCGCTGGCTAACAAGAGCAAATTCGGTGGGGCAGAACTTCCTGGATAAACTAATGTGCGGACCATGTTGGACCAATGAATGAAAAGCCGAAAAGGGCTGGGTTCATTTATAACATAAGCAATTTATTACAAGTGCGGGTGAGAAAAGGTCATGTAGCACAGTAACGTGTTTTATTCAATGTAGTGTATAGCAGGGGAAAGCCAGGATTTGTGGGTGCGGAAAAAGAAATGCAATTATTATTTACAAAAATAAAGGCACAGAGCAGAGCTAACCCTCTCTGTCTCCTGAAAGGACCATCTGGAACCCCTCCTCCCCCCATCTACTTTCTCAACAATCCTCTGAAAGAAGTCCTTTCTTTCAAGCTTCTAGGTCTCACTATGTGCCATTCTCTTTCCTGGGAAAGCCACATTTCCAAGCTGGCCTCCAAAGTCAGTCGCCGACTGGGAATCCTCCGTCAAACAGTCCTTCATTGGCACATCTGAACTGCTGACCACACACAAAGCTTTCGTCTGCTGCCTGATGGAGTACTGCTCTCCCCTTTGGGCTGGTGCTCCTGGCTTCTCACCTTTCTCGGCTTCACGCTGTGGAAACCAAGGCATTTCGGATCATTGGTATCTCCCACGATGAGGCTGAGTCTTTGCGCCTCTCACTCTCTCACCGCAGGCAGGTTGGTGGTCTTTCTGTCTTCTACCGTCTCCTCTCCGGCCTCGCCCCCCACCCCCGCTCTGAGATTCCCCCCCCCCCCCATATTTCGGCAGGGCGCTCAAAGTCCGCCAACAACCCCTTTCTGGTAAAACTACCAAAATCACGAATCACTGCTCACATTCACTCTTTCATTCCTCTTTTTTCCCACCTTTGTAACAAACTCCCACACTCTCTTCAATCACATTCTTCCCTCCAGGTCTTCAAAACAGCTGTTCACCACCATCTCTTATCGTCCCCCAATGCCAATCCTCGATCTTTTCTACCCCCATTAATCCACCCCAAACCTACCTCCTTCAAATTCCCTGCTTCCTTCCTGAAAGTCCCTGCCATGTAAGGACCTGAAAGTCCCTGTAGTGTCCATCTTGTGTACCCCCATGTACCCTGCACCATCCCTCTCCCTTCCACACATCTCCTCATGTCTGTTCCACACTTTTTTCCTTCCCTCTCTCGTCCTTTTCTCCTGCTCCTCTTGTTGTACATTCTGTGTGTTAGCTCTCATGCGAGCCTCGATGGTATATACAAAACAAAAAATAAAATGAGCCAATATAAAGAACTTCTCCAATCTTAACTTGTATTAATATTACAGGTGCCGTCAGACACACACCCAAAGAAATTATAGATACCCAAAAAGAAGAGAAGCAGTTGAGGTGTAAGCGACCTCATTGTACCTGGCGCGGTCGATGGACCAGACGCAACCCAATCGCTTCGGAGGCGGGAGGAGGGAAGAAAACTGGGGTGTCTGCGGTGCGTGAGTGGGAGGTGCAAAATGTGATGCAATGTGATCATCTTCTTCTTGCGTACGACAGCTTGGCTGCCGGGTAGCTGTCATTTTGTTGGGGTGCGACTATGCCGCTAATGCTGTGCCCCCATACGAGTACCATGGTACTCATTTCACCGACCTCGGAAGGATGACAGGCTGAGTCAACCACACTTGGTGTTCATTCAGCGGCCAATGGTGCTCAAACTCAGGACCCTGAGGTCCCAAGGCAGCCACCCTAACCACTAAGCCAACACCCGTCTGTATTGAATGTGATGTAGAAGAGGAAATGTGAAGAGGTGCGAATCGGTATGCTCTTTCAGTGACACGTCCATGGTGGACAAGACAACAGATGGGAGCAAAAGATGTGTGAGAGCTTAGCGTTGCGTGTAAGAGAGTCTGCAAATGTTATATATGATGACTGGAACGCTGTGGGAGCCGAGCGCGGATGACCCGGCAAAAACTCAGCACTGCTCGCCTGGCTTGTTCTCGCGTTGTTCTCTCAGCTCTGCTCTCGTTCATCCAGACTAGTGGACGACGACGATGCTCTGCTCGGAAAAGACTCTGGACCCAAAAGACAAAAAGACCCCGATTCGCTCTCTTTTTCTAGAGCCCGGGGCAAAGGAGGAGCGAGAATTCAGATCAAGAGACCCTGTGGGCATTTACACGCATCCCCATTGGTACATAGATGTCACCCCGAGAAGTAGCCCCAACCCTGCCAGACTCTGGAGTCGAAGATGGTCTCAGTCGCTCTCAGGCTCAGTCACGTAACAGAGCTCCACAATTTATATGTGGCTCGGGTTTTCGGGAGTGCTCTCTGGCCATGAACGTGCGCTGTACTCCACTCAAATGCTGTTGGTTAACGGAGTGCCAGTTACCCAGTCTTCGCTGAATGAATCCCAGCGGCACATTTGCGCTTCGAGCTGCATGCCGAAGTGTTCTGGCTCGCAAGCACCCGCTATGTCCTCCATTCCCCGGCGTCCCTAATGACTGTTGTGAGCGTCCATAGAGCTGATGGCAGCTGCGCTGGTTAACGTGAGGTGGAGGAAGCGCTGTGGCGTCTGCGGTAAAGTTGTTGAAGCGTTGTAAGTGGTTGAAGCGATTGTGGTTTCTTTTACCTCTTGCGTATGGCAGCTTGGCTGCTGGGTAGCTATCATTCTGTTGGGGCGTGACTGTGCCGCTGATGCTTTGCGCCTTTACCAGTGCACTTGTACTCATTTTGCCAACCTCATCCAGTTCAATCTACTGATAACTACTCGGTATCCATTTGAATGAAAAGTACCGAAAATGCGGTTTGAAATCGGAAATCCCCAAAGTTTGAGGGGGTGCTGTGGGTGAACAAAGATCTAAATCGAAAATCCGGCTCGATCGTTTGTGCACAATGTATTCCAGACGATTAGTGTGAATTTTCATGACCATCCGACCATAACCCGAGGAGGAGTAGCATTTGGCGCGAAGGCACCTTCAGCTCTCGCATATTATCTATTTTTGCACTAATTGACCTTTGACCCCTGACCTAAGCAAAATCGGTCAATATGTCCTGAGGCAAAGTTGTAGTACTCATTGAGTACCATGAACCTGCAAAGTTTCATTCGTATCGATGCACTCACCTGGTCGCTAGGGGGCCTTCAATTTTCGCCAATTTTCGCGCATACCCTAATTGTAGGGGGTGCTGCCGGTAAAGTATTCCATATATCACAAAAAACGGAATATATTTGATAGAGCATCACCTGTAGATCATTCGTGCCAAATTTCATAACCCTACGTGGGATAATGGCTTTCGGAATTGATTTCGAGTGAACGGTACCGATTTTGAAGGTTTTTCGGTTGTTGCTAGGGAACCAAAGCGTCCCTAGCAACCATCACAATTTCCAAAGCACTCGGTCATAAGATGTACCTACCACCCGAGTTTGGTCAAAATCCGCCCACGTTTACTACCAATTATGCTGATGACAAACGAACAAACAGACAATTACTGACAATAAGGGTCACCTATTTCGGCGACCCAACAAACATTGGTGAATACATGAACTCTGTCAACCTTTGGTGTCAGAGGTAAAAATGGAATCTGGAGTGTCACTTTAACCCTAATCCTAACTCCAAGCGTGAAACTGTGAGCAATGCAAAAAGTTGCGGTGTTGGGGACAGCCAATTGATGAATATGTTTGGTACCAGCGACATGAACGTTATGATGATGAATACAAGCGATAATGCGAGGAAATATAATTGCTGTGCACTATTTTGACAGCCTTTCTGATTGTAAAGCTTGGGTCTAACTGTGCATCTGTTGGTGTTGTGTGCAACCTCAGTTGGCTCTCTTATGCATTGATTTGTTCAAACGTGGCATTGCATTGTGCAAATGTGATTTGTTGTTTAGCTCCCAGTGTTAATGAGAATGTGTCTGCACATCTTCATCTCGAGAGAAGTCGACCCGAACTGATGACACCTTTGTGGCAGACAGCTAAATACATCACTTATCTTTGGTGTTGCATCCCATCTTGTTGGCGCTGGCAGTTGCGTCTGGCAATGTCTTGCAAAATCTTGAGAATGACCTCTGGTACATATGTCATGTATGCGATTGACATTATCAGTCATTATCCCTTCTTAATTGGCAACTGCATCACGTTTTGTCCGGTCATTCCCCACTTTCTTCTTGCTGCAGGCATCTAATCTCCAAGACTCTCCAAGACCTGTTTCCTGAGCAATATGTAATCGGTTACCTTCATCAATTTTGAACCTCTCCAGGTGCTGTCTGACTCTGGCTTTCCATCTTGGCTTGGTTATCATTGCCGGGTGGTGATGTGGCAACCGTCCAAACAAGAGCTTGGGAAATGTGATCATGTTTCGAGCCCGGCAACGTGACCTAACCATTGCATTCTTCTTGATGCAATGATGTCATCTGGTGATTACTCAATCCCAAAGTCTCCCCATTTGCATGTAACTGATGTACCTTCCCGCTGTTGAGCCTTGGTGATGCTTCCCATGCTTTGGAGTGATTTGTTGTGAACAGTCGTCAATCTTTCAGGAGGTATTTCTGTTGTTGGCCTGCATTTCAGCTCCATGCAAAAGCACTTCAGCACGGTATTAATCCTTTTGTTTTCAAGGAGATATCATTTGCCCGAAATATAGTTGTGTATGCCTTCGAACACTTGAGGCATGGGCAATCCTATCTTCTACATCCTTCATGACAGCTCCATGTGTTTCATTGCTTGCCCTCCCCCCCCCCCCCCCCCCGGTATCGAAAGTTTGTCAATGCCTCAATGGCTTCTTGTCTGATATATATTGCCTGCAAGTCTACCTCATCCTCACCTTGTACACAAGCTACCAGGAACCTTGTCTTAGGCATGCTCACAATTCACCCCCACTCTGAAGTTTCCTCATCATGTATATCTGCTTTATTTTTGCTCACTCTGGTGGTACTCACCGCAGTTGCATCGGCAGCAAGCAGCCGCTTGTCATATTTAAAAGTTTTCCAAGTTTCAACACTCCCAATATTAATTCCAACTTCTGCAATAACCTGTGAAGATTACTCACCTACTCTGAATCCATTGTTGGATTATCTGGATACCGATGGGAGTCGCAGCCATCACTGGAACATTTTCACACGGAAGATCATCGAAGGAGTCTCGGGTTATCTTTGCAGGCCAATTCAAATGCACTTCTTCTTGGGGGGGAATATCGTCACCAAACTGTTTCACAAGTCTTCTGTGAATTGCAGCCATTTTCCCATTCTCGTTGACTGTAAAAAATAATCCGCTACATGTTACTGTACCACAGCGCACGATACATTGTCTGTGTCCATCTTGACTCCACTGACGATGCACCGTGTAGCAGCTTCCTGTAGCAGCCGGGCGGTTTTGTCTGAATCTTGATATTCGCCAAATGCTGGGAGTGAAACGGCTCTAGTTGCCGCCATATTTGTCCGAATGCAGAATCTCACACAGTTACTCTGCCCTGAGGGCATGAGACAGCGTGAATATTTTGTCCAAGTACTGCTAAACGGAAGGGTTTTTCAAAGTGCCAAGAAGGCGATTTCTACATTGTTCAAGTATATAATTCAATTTAAATAAAATTAACATTTTAAAGGCCATAGAAGAAAAAACAAACCCTTTTTTTTTCAGACGTTTACTGCCGCTGATGCACCCACCGTCTTTCACACCACCTTATTTGACACGTTACACTAGATCTTCATGCCTGTTGTATGTGTCCTTTATGACATCCTTAAAAACAGTAAGCTTCCTGTTTGGAATGATTTTCCATGTTGTTTGACTGCCAGACAGACAGACAGACTAAAACAATTACCTCACTCCTTGTGCGCATGTGCGCTCAAGACGAGACTCCTTACAATTTGCCGAATTCAGAGCCAAAGTACTGCTAACCTGCAGGTCTGTGTTCCGATTCATGATCTACAGTGATCAAAATGTAGACTTTGATTGAAATTGAGTAGTTCCTCGACCATAGACTGATGTCTATAAACAGACAGGCAGACAGACAGACAAAGTGAACCAATTTCTTAACCCCAGTTTTTGCTTCACGTGCGCAGGGTGAAGATTCAGGTAGATATTGAACCATCCTCGTATTAAAATTTTTACCCTGGTTTTTAAAGTTTAATCATTTGTCAAATTATTTTTATGGAGACATCTTAATTTGACTTCGTCAAAGAAAAAGCCAGAAAACAACAAAAAATACTCTTCCTAAGGTGAGGGAAGCATCACAGCCTGTGGCATAAACAGGTAAAAGCAATCTACGTATGTATTTTAGACAGATATCTGTATGCTTGTAAATTCTGTTGTTTCATCTTCCATTATTTCCAGATGAAGCACAAGGTTGGCGTTGTCCAGGCTGTCAGAATGTTTCTGATAATGTACCAAGTACATATTCCTGCTTCTGTGGTGAGTGCTTCTTAATTGATTGTAAATCATTTTGCAATTCAAATGTTTGAGAGACGTGCAAACACTGGAAATGTGTATGTAATTTTTAGATAAGTTGTTTGTGTGTTTTCGTACTACGTAGAATCTGTTGCTTATTTGTGTTTGTCCTATTCTTCTCTTCCTCCTCTTCCTGTCTCTCGCTCTCTCTTTTGTGTCTCACTTTTGCTTTTGGGTCTCACTATCTGCCCTGCTTTTGCTCTCTCTCTCTATATGTCGTCTCTGTCTCTGTCTCTCTCTCTCTCTCTCTTTTCTCTTTTGCCCTCTCCCTCCTCTCTCATCCTCTTGTCCCCTTTCACTCTCATTCCCCTCTCGGCTCTCCCCTCCCCTCTCGCTCTCGCCCTCCCCTCGCTCTCGCCCTCCCCTCTCCCCTCGCCCTCCCTCTCGGCCCTCCCCTCCGCTCTCGCCCTCGCCCTCGCTCTCGCCCTCGCCCTCCGCTCGTCGCCCTCCCCTCCGCTCTCGCCCTCGCCCCTCCCCTCTCGCCCTCGCCTCGCCCTCCCCTCTCGCTCTCGCCCTCCCCTCTCGCTCTCGCTCTCGCCCTCCCCTCTCGCTCTCGCTCTCGCCCTCCCCTCCGCTCTCGCCCTCCCCTCTCGCTCTCGCCCTCCCCTCTCGCTCTCGCCCTCCCCTCTCGCTCCCTCTCGCTCTCCCCTCTCGCTCTCGCCCTCCCCTCTCCCCTCCCTCTCGCTCTCGCCCTCCCCTCTCGCTCTCGCCCTCCCCTCTCGCTCTCGCCCTCCCCTCTCGCTCTCGCCCTCCCCTCTCGCTCTCGCCCTCCGCCTCTCGCTCTCCCCTCCCCTCTCGCTTCCTGCCCCCCTCGCCCTCGCCTCCCTCTCGCCCTCGCCCCTCCCTCTCGCCCTCGCCCTCCCCTCTCGCCCTCGCCCTCCCCTCTCGCCCTCGCCCTCCCCTCTCGCCCTCGCCCTCCGCTCTCGCCCCCCCTCTCGCTCTCGCCCTCCTCTCGCTCTCGCTCTCGCCTCTCCTCTCCTCTCGCTCTCGCCTCCCTCTCCTCTCTCGCCCTCCCTCTCGCTCTCGCCCTCCCCTCCGCTCTCGCCCTCCCCTCTCGCTCCCTCCCCTCTCGCTCTCGCCCTCCCCTCTCGCCTCGCCCTCCCTCTCGCTCTCGCCCTCGCCTCCTTCTCGCTCTCTCGCCTCCCCTCTCGCTCTCGCCCTCCTCTCGCTCTCGCCCTCTCGCCCCCCTCTCGCTCTCGCCCTCGCCCTCCCCTCTCGCTCTCGCCCTCGCCTCCCCCTCTCGCTCTCGCCCTCCCCTCTCTCTCTCGCCCTCCCCTCTCGCTCTCGCCCTCCCCTCTCGCTCTCGCCCTCGCCCTCCCCTTCGCCTCGCCTCCCCTCTCGCTCTCGCTCTCGCCCTCCCCTCTCGCTCCGCCTCCCCTCTCGCCTCTCGCCCCTCCCTCTCGCTCTGCCCGCCTCTCGCCTCCGCATCCCTCTCGCTCTCCCTCTCACTCTTGCCCCCTCGCTCTTGCTCTCTGCCCTCTCTCGCTCTCTGCCCTCTTGCCCTCGCTCTCTGCCCTCTTTCCCTCTCGCCCTCGCTCTCTGTTCGCACTGTTCTGGCACACGCAGCGACGCGCTGTTCTGGCACATGCTCCCATCTGACCTGACTGACCTCGCTCTCTCCTCTCGCCCTCACTCTCTGCGCCTCTCCCTCTCGCCCGCACTTCTGGCCCTCTCTTCCTGTTGCCCTCGCTCTCTGCCCATCTCTCGTCCTCGCTCTCCCCTTTCTCTTATCACCTCCCCCCCTCTCTCTCTCTCTCCTCTCTTGACTTCCCCCTCCCTCTCTCTCTCTGCTCTTGACTCCCCACTCCCTCTCTCTCCACTCGACTTTCCCACCTCTCTCTATTCCCCTCCCCACTCTCTCTCTCTCCGCTTTTGTCTTTCCCTCCTCCCTCTCTTTCTCCGCTCTTGACTCCCCCCCCTCTCTCTCCGCTCTTATCTTTTGCTTCCCTCCCCCCTCTCTCTCTCTCCACTCTCAACTTTCGCCCTCTCTCTCTCTCTCTGCTCTCGACTCCCCCCCTCTCTCTCCACTCTCGACTTTTCCCCCCTCTCTCTCCACTCTTTTTCTGTTCCTTCATTCTCTGGTGCTGTGTATATGCCTTTGTCCCATTACCTCATGTTCATAATATATGTTTAACTGTCTGATTTATGTATTATTGAGAATGTTTGTCAGTATGGATTATCCTCCCTATGATTGTTTTCCAGATAAAAGATAGATTGCATTGTGTCATTTGCATTATAATGGGTCATGTGACTTAATTTTTAAGTGTTGCATCTACTTTTAGGTCAATAAAATAGTTGTAAAGTCTTATATAAAATAGATCTTACTTTTCGGAAGTTTACTGTCGAAAAGTAAGATCTCATCATGTATATCTGCTTTATCATCAGAGCCAAAAGTTATTTAGTGGCAATAATTGACAGGAATACTTTTTACTTGACTCATTAGGTCAGGCAGGTAGGTCAGGTATGCGAGTATGCACTGGAGCAGCATGTTGCTGCGTCCACTTTCCAAAGGTACTCCAGGGGCCAACGTCTGGCCATCCCCCACGAAGATGCCTGGCTCATCCCCATCTCCTTGAGATGCCTATCATCCTTCTGCAACCTTGAGGCACATGGTCGGCCCATTGGCCTCCTCCATTCACGAGGCTCCCTGCTGAGAGAATCTGGTGAGCAGGATCAGCGTCAGGAAAACAAGCCACATGTCCATACAGCTGCAGCTGACGCTCATGTCTATACAGTTGTCGCCAAAATATTGGCACCCTTGCACATTTTTTTAAACACTTCACAATTTTCTCTAAAAATAAGCTGAAATTGACCAAACTTATAGTCTCCACAATTCTTTATTTCACTGTTAATATCACAGACCCTTTGTTTTTGATTCAGAGCTTAATATATCCTTTAAATCAGAAAATAAAAAGAAATGGCATTGACAAAATTATTGACACCCTGGACTTGATGTTTGGTAGCACAGCCTTTGGACGAAATACCTGCAGTCAAGCACTTCCTATAGCCATGAATGAGCTTCCTCCACCTCTCTACTGCAGTTTGACCACCCTTCTTGTGCAAACTGCTCCAGTTCCCCCAGATTTGAAGGGTGCTTCTCCAACTGCTGTTTTCAGATCTTCCACAGGTGTTCAATGGGATTTGGATGTGGACTATTGCTGGCCATTCAGAACAGTCCAGCGTTTTGTCTTGAAGCATTCCTGGGTGCTTTTTGAAGTGTGTTTGGGGTCATTTGTCCTGCTGCAAGACCCATGACCTTCGATGGAGACCCAGCTTTCTAACACTGGGTTGAACATTGCACTCCAAAATGCCTTGGTAATCTCCTGATTTCATGATGCCATTCACACATTCAATGCACCCAGTGCTTGAAGCAGCACAGCAACCCCAAAACATCACTGAACCTTCTCCATGTTTGATGATAGGGAAGGTGTTCTTTTCTTTGAAGGCTTCATTTTGTTTTCTGTAAACATGGTGATTATGTGCTTTTCCAAAAAGCTCTAATTTGGTCTCATCTGTCCACAGGACATTCTCCCAGAATGATTTTTGCTTGTTCAGGTGTGTTTTGGCAAACTCCAGTCGGGCTTTCTTATGTCTCTCTCTCAGCAGTGGGGTCCTCCTGGGTCTCCTTCCAGAGAACCCCCTTTCATTGAGTTGGCGACGGATGGTGCGAGTTGAAACTCTCGTACCTTGTGTCTGAAGGTCACCTTGAATCTTTTTGGCAGTTGATCGAGGTGCATTCCCCACCATTCGAACAATCCTTCGCTGCAATCTTCGATCAATTTTTTTTTGCGGTCACATCCAGGGAGGTTGGCTACAGTGCCATGAGCCTTAAACTTCCTGATATATTGTCTTCCTGATATTCTTCCTGATATTCCTGAATAATATTGTCTGGGCCATTTTAGAATTTCTGTGGAATAAGCTCAGATTTAGTAATTTTTTTCAACTTTTTTTTGTTTTGTTCCACTGCAAACCAAAGAAATACTGATGTGGATACCAAAATATATATTTTTATTTCAACAATTTTTGGGAAGAAATGGTGCAAAATTTGAAAATAGTGCAACAGTGCCAATATTTTTGGCCACGACAGTACAGGTGACAAATCTCATCTGAGTCTCTCAGCAACTGCTTGTTGGACATGAAGTCCGACCAGTGATAGCCAAGGATTCTCCGAAGAGACCTGGTACCGAAGGAGTTGCATTGCTTTTAGAAAGTCGATACCCCCTTTCAATTTTTTTTTACCTTTTGTTGCCTTATAGCCTGGAATTAAATTGAATTTAATCAGACTTTTTCCACCTTCATTTATACATTGTAACCCACAACTTCCAAGTGAAAAACAAATTCTACAAATTTCAGAAAATTAATTGTAAATACAAAACTAGAATATCTTGGTTGGATATGTGTCCACCCCCCTTATAATAGCAATTTGAAATTAGCTCAGGTGTAACCAATCACACACCAAGTTAATTGGCCTCCACCTGTGTTAAATTGCAGTGATTCTGAATATTTCAGAATAAAATCAGCTTTTCCTGTAGGTTTCCTCTGCTGGGTAGTACATTTTACAGCAAAGACTCAACCATGAGAACCAAGGAGCTTTCAAAAGACCTCTGGGATAAAGTTGTGGAAAGGTACAGTTCAGAGGATGGGTATGAAAATATTTCAAATGCCTTCCTTGAATATCCATTGGAGCACAGTCAAGACAGTCATTAAGAAGTGGAAGGCGTATAGTACCACCAAGACCCTGCCTAGATCAGCCTTCAAACTGGAATGACAAAGCAAGGAGGGGACTGGTCAGAGATGCCACCAAGAGGCCAATGGCAACTTTGAAAGAGCTGCATGCCTTTATGGCAAAGACTGGTCACTGTGTGCATGTGACAATATCCGAAGCACTCCACAAGTCTGGCCTGTATGGTCGGGTGGCAAGAAGGAAGCCATTACTCAAAAAACCCAACCTTGAGTCCTGTTTGAGGTCTGCAAGAACCACTCCGGAGATTCTGAAGCCATGTGGCAAAATGTTTTGTGGTCTGATGGAATTTTTTTGGCCGAGATGCAAAATGTTGCTTTTGGCACAAACCCAACACAGCACATCACCCAAAGAACACCATCCCTACTGTGATGCATGGTGGTGGCAGCATCATGTTATTGCGATGTTTCTCATCAGCAGGGACTGGGGCACTTGTCAGGATAAAAGAGAAAATGGATGGAGCAAATTACGGAGGAATCCAAGAGGAAAACCTGCTGCCCTCTGCAAGAAAGCTGTAATTGGGATGAATGTTCACCTTTCAGCATGACATTGACACGAAGCACACAGCCAAAGCTAAACTGAAGTGGCTAAGGAACAGAAAGATACGTGTTCTTGAGTGGCCCAGTCAGAGCCCAAACCTAAATCCAATCGAAAATCTGTGGCATGACTTGAAGATTGCTGTCCATCAACGCTCTCCATGGAAATTGACTGAGCTTGAACAGTTTTGTACAGAAGAATGGGCAAATATTGCCCAATCAAGGTGTGTAAAGTTGTAGAGACTATCCCAACAGACTCACAGCTGTAATTGCTGTCAATGTGCTTCCACCAACTTTTAACTGGGGGGGGGGGGAGTGGACACTCATTCAAGCAAGATATTCTAGTTTTGTATTTTGTTTGTGGGTTACGATGTGTAGATAAAGGTAGAAAAGTCTGATTTAATGCAATTTAATTCCATTTGGCACAACCCCAACACAGGGGCTGTCGACTTTCTCGAGGCACTGTAAGTCTCCAGCTCAGATCCCTGGTCAGAGTCCAAGCCTCACATCCGTAGAGCAAGACTGGAAGCACAAAGGAGCTGAAGACTCAGATTTTGTCTTCCTGCACAGGTACCGACAGCACCACACTCCATGATCCAGTGAATCCTTGACTCCCCAGGCCCGACTCAGACGTCCATTGATCTCTGGCTCTCAGCCAGCGGAGACATGAATATCACTGCCAAAGTAAGTGGATCTCTCTGTGACCTCAACATCCTCACCACAAACAGGTACAGACAAGATAGCAGCATCCAAGAAGTTATTGAAAGCCTGGATCTTAGTTTTGACCCAGGAAACACGTACTCGCAGTGGCTCCGACTCTTCATTCAGCACCTCAAGGGCCCCCTAAAGGATATCCATAGTCTCCGCAAAGATGACTGCATCGTCTGCGAAATCAAGATCAGAGATCTTGACATTCCCAAACGATGCACCACAGCTTGATCTCTCTGACATCCTCCTCAGAATCCAGCTGAAATGTGTGGGAGCCAGTACACACCCCTGATGAACTCCAGTAACAGCTGGAAAAAGTCAGAGATGGTATCACCACATCTCACAGCACTCTCGGTTACAGAGTGTAGTTCAGACATCAGATTGATCAGTTTCGGTGGCACCCCACGAAGACCGAGAATCCTCCAGAGGGCATCCCGATTCACTGAATCAAACGCTTTACAGAGATCAACATCGGCTGCAAGCAGCCCCTGTAGGAAACTCTCGTCTGCGTTCGGTGAGGACCCGAAGAGCAAGGATACGGTCAATCGTTGACCTCTTTGGTGTAAACCGTGACTGCTCTGGGCTCTGGTACTCAAGCGGATGGTGGCGAACCCTATCAAGAATTGTCCGAGCAAAGACCTTTCCCGGCACTGAGAGCCGCATCACCCCTCGGTCGTTGTTGCAGCCTGGCGATCACCCTTCCCTTTCCAGAGAGGGACAAACAAGGCCCCTCTTCCAGTCAGTTGGGGTGATGCCTGTGTTCCAAACAGAGCACAGAACTGCATGCAACGACAGGAGTACATCATTTCCACCAGCCTTGAGAAGTTCAGCATGGATGCCACAGATCGATGGAGCTTTACCCCCTTTCTACTAGTTCACCGCAGCCTGTGTTTCCACAAACGAAGCTGGATCACAGTTGATTGAAGGGTCAGCAATTGGAAAAGTGACTCCCTGACATCCAACTCAACAGCTGGTGGATCAGCCTGCTACAACCACTCAAAAAGTAACCGGCCCAGCGGACCTTCACTTCGGATTCCTCTGTCAAGATCCCACCGCTCTCCGCTCCAACTGCAGTGCACCAAGGGATGGACTTGGAGGAACACAATGTGCGAATTCCCATGTAAGCAGGACGAGAATCACTTGACCGCAGGTGATGCTCTACCTCATCACAGATTCCTCGCACATAGGCCTCCTTGTCCACCCTCAGTTCACGTCTGGTTTTTTGCCTCAATTTCCTGAACAGCTGGGCTCTGCCATTAAGCCTGGCCATGCGATTATGATCAATGGTATCCAGCCAGTGTCCTTTGAGAGAAAAATTCTTCTCCCCCCTCTGGTGAGTTCCAAGACATCCACCGGCAACATCAAGGATGGTAGTCTTAAAGGCACTCCACAACTCTTCAGGTTTCCGCAAAGCACCCAGACCACCCAAATCCCCACTCGGACTATTCGCAAACTCCTCAGCTGCCCTCTCATCCTTGAGCTTGCCAACATCCAGCTTAGGCTAGGATGGTACCGTTCTCCCTGATTTAAGCTGCAACTTCATAGTTGCTCCAACAAGCCTGTGTTTGGTATTGCGGAACTGAGCACTCCGGTAGACCCTGCAGTTTGGGATCATCCTCCATTGACCCTCAATAAGGACATGGTCAGTCTCCTTTGCCACATCACCAGCGTTGGAATACCAAGTCCAGCGATGAGCCTGTGGGCGCTGAAACTATTAACCAGCCACTCTAACTCCTCAATCAGAATTTTATTACTCCAGCAGAAATATGGGCAACTTGGGCAGGGCACGATGGTGGGACACGGCACGGGCGCGACGGCGGTGGGTCACGGCACGGGCGCGACGGCGGTGGGTCACGGCACGGGCGCGACGGCGGTGGGTCATGGCACGGGCACGACGACGGCGGTGGGTCACGGCACGGGCACGACGACGGCGGTGGGTCACGGCATGGGCGCGACGGCGGCGGGTCACGGCACGGGCACGACGACGGCGGTGGGTCACGGCACGGGCACGACGGCGGTGGGTCACGGCACGGGCACTACGGCGGTGGGTCACGGCACGGACACTGTCCCGGCACACTTGGACACAATCAACAAAATTGGCGACAAATGCTTTGCCACACTATCGCATGCTGTCCAGGTGTCATAATATTCGGGCATTGTCCCATTTCATACTTTCTGAGGACACCATTTGTGTCTGTGGTCATGCTCATGCCTTGTCCCACCATCGTGTCTGCAGTCATGCCGAGTCATGTCCGTGCCGTGTCCCACTGTCGAGGTGGGTGGTGGTGATGTGAGATTGGTCACTCGCAGGCCAATACAGGTGTTTGATTTGCCGCTCAAATGGCCTGTGTACATGTGCGAGTAGTTGGGTAGAGATGGTGTTGCAGTTTCGAGCAACGGCTGTTTCTTCCGCGTAATCATGGGTGTGGCATCCTCTCTCAATTGTGGCGGACAACCACAATATCTATCCATCTCTGTTGTTTCATAACAGTGTTTTGTAAAATGTTCCAAACACAAAAGCGAACATTTTGTAGGCCCGAACCACACTCGGGTATTTCGGACAACACTCGTCCAATATCGGGAAAACTTCGTGCCTTTCGGCCATTGGCATAGCATGAAACCATCTCGGTTTTTATTACTACCACCACCAAGGACGCATCGACTCGGCATATTTGTGGAAAATCGAAAATTATTTGCTGTTTTAGTTAACTCATTCCGTGATGTAACCCTGAGACAGTACAAATCTGTTGATACGCCCGGGTGCGACGCCATGTCTAATCTTGAAGAAGAAGATTTCGACTTTTAATCACAAAATGACCCACTTTATAGTTCAGAAAAACGCACATCTATTTTGTGGGGTATCAAGGGATAGATTAGCGTCGAGGTGGTCTGACCTTTTGAATTCCCCTTTAAGAATGATGTCATTGTGGCGGGTGGTGTCATTCCATGGCATAACTTAAGTTGGGACCATTCTCATGGTTTAAGAGTTGTCTCGTTAATCTTGGTAGATCGGTCAATGATAACCTATATTTAGGAGGTGTTTTGCTAAGATGGAACTACACATGTTTACGAAGGAAGCAAATTGTATGTACTCACATATCATTGAAAGATAAAATTGTGCATCATGCAGGCAAGGTTCGTGATCCAGAGTGGAATCGGAATGAGATCCCGCACAGCTGTGGAGAGGTTTGCGGGAAGAAGAGGCCTGGCATCGATTGCTCTCATTCGTGCAACATGTAAGCAAAGATTGTTACCTCTGCCACCGAAGGTGGACGGAGGTTATGTTTTCACTCCTGCCTGTCCGTGGGCACGATATCTCAGAAAGCTATGGTTGGATTTGGACGAAACTTGGTGCAGGTTGAGTGTGTGACGAGGACAAATTGATTCGGTTTTGGCGAAGAACCAGATCCTGATCTGAGGATTTAAATTTTTTTTCCAAAATGATTCTTCAGCATTGTTTGATGTGGTCAAAAACGATAATAACATATCTCAAAACGTCATGGATGGATTATGATAAAACTTGGTGGTCGAGGTGGGTTGGTGACGAGAACAAGCGAATTCGATTTTGGTTCAGGTTGGGATGTTGATCCGGTCTATCAGTGGGATACAAAACATGAACTGTTCAGCCTGGTTACCTCTGTCAACAAAGGTGGATGGAGGTTATCGCAACCGTTGGTTCGATGAAATAGATGTGAACACGTCGTCGATGCACAACGGCTGAGAGAAGAAGATAAAGCAGTGGATAGGTTGCCTATAAAAACAATATGGAAGTACATGAGTGAAACTCATAATTACACAAGTTTTATCAATTGATCTTATTACTTTACATGAGTAATCTGAATTGACCAAATCGATTTATCAAATGTACTCGGCATTAAACATTCCAGCCGCTCATCAGGTATCCGCTGTATCGAGTGTCGTTCTAGTTGTGGATGTTTGTGTTCTGTGTTTTTTCTTTTTTGACATTGATCAGTTAACGCCTTCCTTTCTATATCTCCTCAATACCCTTCAATCTTTCTTTATAATTCCTTACCTCTCATCCCATTCTCAGTTTGTGCCACCCTGGGCCATGTCCATCCTGCCCAGCGTTTGTGAAGAAGGCGTGTGCTTGTGGACGGAGCAGGTACGTATTGCATTCTTGGTTTAACTCCTCAACTCCAGTCCATCAGTTTCACAGCATTTTAATTTATATATTTTTTGGTATACAAAATATTGGTTTGTGGAAGAGCGAGGAGACAAAGGGCAGAAAGGCAATGTTACTGACAGTGGGGGCAGTCGGATAACCAGTGGATGTAACGAGCAAGGTAATGAATGAACAGGACATGCGATGCGTTAACCTGCAAGTAAGGTTTGGTTGGGTCGGTTTAATAGGGGGTTAAAATATTGTGGATCTGGATCACACCAATGTTGGTTTTGCAATCAGTGTTATATTGTTACGAATCTGGAAGCCTTGTGCACACAGACAGACAGCCGTCCCCGTAGCTTAGTTATTTCGATAAGTGTGTGTTTCTAGTTAGGGCCCCCTACCTGTGTCTAATGGGAATTGCATGCATGCGCTGCAAAGTTATTTTGAAAGTTAGGATTTTTATAACAACAATAACTACAACGACACCTGCCTTCGCTTCCTCCCACCATCCTCCACCGGCACCATTGCACGCGTGCGTGTCAGCACGTACGTGGGCGGAGTCACGAGGACCTGACGCCTCTCTCGCCCAATCAGGGAGATGTGAGCCAGGTTGCCGACGGTCGGCCAATAGGCGCAGCCCACGCAGGACCATATTCCTCTCCTTGTTTGAGGAGCGGGGGCCGCGACGGCCATCACCGCCCACCCCCCCCCCCCCCCCCGGTCCAATCAGCGGACTTGGCGTCGTTTTGTGGACAATTTGTGATGAGCGAACCACGCCCGAGAAGATGACGAAGGAACGGAGGACAAATAATTGCGCCCGGTCTGCTCGAGCGAGTAGGCTGGTTCTCCGTCTGCTCGAGCGAGTAGTCTGGTTCTCCGTCTGCTCGAGCAATTAGTCTGGTTCTCTGTTTGCTCGAGCGCGTGGTCTGGCTCTCGGATCGATCTCTCGTCGCTGGCGCTTCTCTGCCCTCGTCTCTGGCGCTGGGCTGGTCTCATCTCGTCGCTGGTCTGGCCTCGTGTCGTCGCTGGCGCTGGTCTGGTTCTCTGGTCTGCTCCGAGCGCTGGTCGCATCTCGCTGGCACTGGGCTGGTCGCATCTCGATGGCGCTGGTCTCATCTCGTCGCTGGTCTGGCCTCGTGTCGTCGCTGGAGCTGGTCTGGTTCACTGGTCTGCGTCTGGCTGCCCTGGTCCGTCTTTGGCGACCGAGCTCCGGGAAGGGGAGACGTCCAGCCGCGCGCTCGCGGCCAGGTAGCCAGCCACGTTCTCATCCCTCAGCTCGACTCCCCTCCGAGCTGAAGGAATAATAAAGACCTCAAGGTCCATCTTTCTTTTTGGGTATTTGTATGTGCGTGTGTGTGTCCTGTGGGCCCGTCTTTAAGTAGCAATTGTTAAGTGCTCTTTTTGCCTTGTACATATTTGCATTTCTATTAGTCGTGAGAACTCTGCCCTTACGTGCTTCCCTTTTCCCCCATTATAAATAAATCCCCTGTTAAATGTTTCAGCTCGTTTTTGTGTTTTTCATTGGTTTAGCATGGTGCGTTTTGGGTGATTAAAAAGGCCGTTGCTGCTGTAGATGTGCGTTTGGACCGACGGTACCTCGGTAACCATCCGCTCGGGTTACGCACGGGTCGAGCACGGTTACGGCTCGTCCCGTTCGAGCTCCATCTGAGGGTGTGAATTCCTCGGTAGCTCGCCACGTGAGCCTCTAGGTATTTTGAAGTTTGGCAAATAACCCTGTACCACGTGGTTGATTTATTGACGATTCACGGTCCTGTAAGGGACCCGTACCTTCGGAGTTATCGAGGGTAACGATCTGAATTCCGGGTGTTTGGTGGAGTCGACTCTGCTGCTCCAACTAGCGGTCGTGCTCGTCACCGATACCCGGCCCACAACAATATCTCAGGACTTGTAAATGTTGAATACATTTTTTTTTTCTGTGTTTCCTCCAGGCTCTGTGAATCGGAGCTTGTCCATTTCTTGCAACCAACCTCGTAATAAATATATAATTTCACTCTTGAATGATGGGAACCTGTTTTTTTATTTTTTATATTTTTTTTTAAATCCATACTGCAGTGACCAGATGTTTTTTTAAATTTATTTTTGTGTACACTTTCGAGGCTCGTATTTTGGTCACTGCAGTATGTGGAAAAAAAAAACAACAAAAAAACATCTTTTCATTTTCAAAGTGTAAAACAAGCCATCAGTCCACCAAGGGGCAGCCGGTGTGCTGAATATTGTAATGTACTACAAAGACCACAAACAAATACATTTCAACACAAGAGCCTTGCAGTTTGACCTGTTACGCCTGCGGAAGGGCGACATCAAATATTTTTCAATGAACATCCCAAGTCTGAGCTGGGCTCGATTCTTCTTCATCACCAAGATCTCACAGTCGCGCACAGTTGCTTCCAGGATAATAGGTTTTTTTTGCGACTGGTGATAAGATTTAGAGACATTGTGATAAAATGCACGTTTAGTGTTTTTTGAATGTAAGTTTTATAACTGACGACAGAGTGGCACATGAATGTAAAGCTTCATATTAAACAAACCACCTGGCACAAGAGCTCAGTGGAAATCCCAATGGCGGTACCTTCAAAAAATAAAGACCCAATACAACGTGCCATTTGCCAAGCATGTTAAAACTTCAAACACGAGACTGCTCAGAGTTCATAAACACCTGTGTGACATTACTAGAGTGGTATAATTAATGTGCAGATCATGTCTCGATCAAAAAATCACCTGAAGATTAACACTTGCTTTGAATCAGTTTTCGGCAGGGATTGACTCAGACTGTCATCCTTCCGAGGTCGGCAAAATGAGTACCAGTGTACTGGTGTAGAGGCACAGCATCAGCGGCATAGTCGCACAGCATCAGCGGCATAGTCGCACCCCAACAAAATGATAGTGACCCGGCAGCCAAGCTGTCATACGCAAGAAGGAGTAGTTTCTCGGCAGTACATTTTCACAGAAGAAACAGACTTTCAAAATGGCTGTGGATGGTGAACTGTGATCCTCAAACTCACCTTTGTTACCAAAGCTTTGTATATGTGGGTGGATGAGTGCTTGAGAAAGGCCCTGTGATACATCTGGCCAGGCTGTTGCCACTGATGGACACCTTTAGCCGGGAATTTGCAAGTCATTTGTATCTAGTTTAATCATCTAATTACATAATAATGTCTTCAGTTGGAATCTGCCTTTAAGTGGAAATGGAAATATAGATACACACATTATTTATATATATTTTGCAATTCCGGGATCGATATTTTTTTGCAATTTTGCAATATTTTGTATATATTTTGTTATGAATCTGGAAACCATGCGCACTCAACATTCAGGTCCCAAAGTTAGTTATGCCGGTAAGTACGTGTGCAGTCAGGACCCCATCCTTTTGTTTAGCGGGAGGATTAAATGTGTGCCTTGTGACGTCTTTAGTTAGGTTTTACATCCAACGAACCCTCCAACAAGCCATCTAACAACCAACAACCATCCTATCTGCATGACCCAACCTGCCCATCACGCGCCATCACCACCCGTTGGCTGCTCGTACCTTGACTTGCAGAGAGGGGGCCTCGTGGTTCCAGTCCTCGGCTCGTAGTTCTTGTATTGCTTTTTCAGCGTTGACCCTGTTGCTCTTCGCGAGCGAAGCCACGTGGAGGAATAACTGGGGTCTCCGAACAGGGGCTACGGCTCCGCCCCAGTGGGGTGCGGCCGTGGGCCAATGAGGGACGGACAGCGAGATGATTTTCGCCAAGGCCCCTCCCCGTGTGGGAGGAGATGTATATCCCCGAGCAGACTCGGGGGGTGGTTGTCGTTGGCGCTGGCGCTGGTGGTGTCTGAGAGCAGAGCGGTGCGAGAGCTGTGTGTGTTTCACGAGGGAGGTGGATAAAGATCCCCGGGCACGCTCTGAGAAGAAGTACTGGAGTTCTGGAGTGGGTACGTTCGTCACGGTGGCTGTTACGGGGAGAGGAGTTCTGTGGACCCCGACCATTCACCACC
>CM068955.1:16568591-16580056 GCA_035128595.1 Eptatretus atami
AACACCAAGACCTCAAGAATGAAGTGAGAAGATTCTGGAAGCTGAAGAATGCCAAAGTTATATCAGTGATAGTTGGACCGACAGGAATGATGACAAAGAACATCACAGAGATATTAAACATAGGGGCAATACCCCAGGGCGCTCACTGGGTAGCGGCTGGATAAGTTAACCAGGCAACCACTGGTAGGCATAGATGACCCACAAAATATATAATGGAGAAGAAAGTAAATATGGATGGATTTTTATTTTTATTTTATTTTAATGCCATGAACAAACAGCTTGGTACATCACGGGTAATAAAGGTTGAGGTCAAGTTTCATCGAAATTGTGTGTGTGGCTTCAGAAAAGAAAGCAAAATGAAGATTGTGGTCAAATTTTGTTGAAATTGTATGTGTAGTTTCTGAGAAGTTGCAAGTATTTGTGGATGAACAGACGGACTGACGACTCGCCATTATATAAGCTCCCCGTAACGACTTTACAGGTGAGCTAAAAACCATCCCTGGGAATATTATAACAAATGACTACAGTTGGAAGTTGTCCGGGGCTCAGCGACGATCCTGAAGAGAGCCCGCGGCACAAAACTTTGAGAACAGAAAACTTCACAGCTTGGTCCATGAATCGTGACCCCTTACCGAAAATGAAGGGGATACTTTGAGCCTGCCCTGGGAGGACTCCTTTCCACGTTCTGAAACCCACATACCAATCACACACACACAGATACACACACACACACACACACACACACACACACACACACACACACACACAGATACACACACACACACACACACAACACCACTTGCTTTATTAGGGCATCTCTACCGAGATGACCTAATAAACCGGACCAAATGTCCGTCCGTCCGTCAACAATTTTTCCTTCAGATCTTGATGAAACTTAGTATGTGGGTAGAGGTCGATGAGTGTTGCACAACGATATAACTTTTGTCCGGGTTCAAGGTCAGGGTCGAGGTCACGAGGTCACGTAAGTTATAAAAATCGCCATTTTCAAAACCTATCTAGTCTGCCTTTCTACAAGATATTCGGCAACTGTTTATTGATTATGATAGTAAAAAATATTATCTTGTATCTAACTGGACAGATTTTTGAATTTCCGTCCCATTTGGCCGCCACGTAACCTGGAAGATGGTCAAAAACACCTCCGGTACAAAGAAAACGTTTTACTTCCGATATTGATGAAATGTGGTATGTGGGTAGAGGTCGATGAGTGATACCAACGACATATTTTTCCCCGGATTCGAGGTCAGGGTCAAGGTCACGAGGATCACGAAAGTTGTGAAAGTTGCCATTTTCAAAACCTATCTAGTCTGTCATTTTATGAGATATCTGGCAACGGTTCATCGCTTATGATAGTAAAAAACATTATAGAGATGACCGTCACCCCCACACGGGGGTAATTTTTAGTATAGATTTATCTATTTAAACTCTCCACAATCATCTGTGTCGTCCAACTGAGCGTAAAGCTGAGGTCATCATACCTGTGAGAGCTGCTTGTGTGGCCACCAAGAGTATCATTTAGATCAGCATGTGGTCATGTGATCCACAAAGGGCAAAACTCTGCTGTGCAATTCATCTGCTGCATCATCCTTGGTATATGAGGTTTCCACTTCAAAGTGTGCACAGATTGTTCCCAACTGCTTGTTTAAATCACCTTCCCGACTCAAAACATTGTTTCACATTAATTCGTTTAAGAAATTTACTTAAATACGAGAGTCTTACAAATATGTTGATTGTGGCTCCTCAAATAATTTGGCACTCAGCCGGATTGTTCCGTAACAATGGGGGAAATTCCATTCACTGTCAACTTGCCACAGTAATCTTATCAATCGGTATAACTGGTTGGACCACATTTGCGATTTTGTTTTTCAACTCCAGTGAGGGAATATTTAATTATACTCGAACACTCGCTCCGTACAGGAGCGGCAGGGGGGGTGTGGGACGGGCGGTTAAGTTGGTGGTGGCCATCACAACTGAGTAGAACATTTGCACGCCACACCCCGAGACCCGGCTATAACCACAAAATTTAACGCATTTCTTAACACAAACAAAACTACAGGAATGTTTCAACACATTCCCCCCATGCCTCTGATAACATTAGTTTTCATTGCCTTGTGACAGAGAATTGGCATATTTTAGCAGGTATGATAATTCACCCATTTCTTATGATAATTCCCCACTTTCAGATAAAAAGTAAAAACCGAAGTTGGAACACACACCCAACCTGTCCATAAAGTTTTGGCTGAATCGACCCATAACGTTTTGAGATATCCTGCTCACAGACAGACAGATGGACAAACAAGGGTAAAAACATAACCTCCGTCCACCTTCGGTGGTGGAGGTAATGATGTGGAGGTTCAACTTGTGTGCCACAAAAGAAATAGCGTTGAGTTCTCTGGAAGAAGTGAATTTTTTTTTTATTGTACAAAGGTAGATCATATCCTGGCACCAGTGACAAATCATTGGTTGTTCTTCACCTGGTTAAGCCAAAATACCTGGTTGCTCTTCACCTCTTCATTTTTTGGAGAATGGCCCTAAAACGAGCCTGTAATGACTTGCTTCTCCCTCCATCAATCATTTTTTTAAATTTAATTTTTCTCTGTTGTGCAGATAACCCACATACTTGCAAAGCCCTCTGCCACGAAGGGTCCTGTCCAACATGCCGAGGCAAGTCAGCGATTTCTTGTCGCTGTGGCTTCAAGTCCAAAGTGAGTGCGTCATATATCCAAGATGTCCTCGAGTGCGGAAAGTGTCGTATTTTCCAAATGTCCTTGCACAGTCCTGGGATCCAAAGCAGTTGCTTTTATGGGATCCCGACGTTCTGATCTTCTCATGAACTTGTATGTGATCCACAAGGAAATGTTTTGGCAATCGGTCAAAAAACAAAAATGATTGAATGTTGATTGCCCCAAAGTTTACACCATGTGTTTTTTTGGGGGGGTCTCACAGGAAGTGCGCTGTGCAAAGATCAAGTTGAAAGGTAAGTGCCATGCTGTTAAAATCGAATTATTTCCTTCAAAAGGTGCGGTTGATGATGTGAAAGTGTAATGATTACTCCGATGGAAGGCGACTTGCCCTTGTTGTGTTACGAGCTCTGTTTTCTCCACTCGAAGCTGGTGACCCCTTCCTTTGCGACAAACGCTGCAACAAGAAACGCAAGTGTGGTCGACACAAGTGCAACCAAGTTTGTTGTGCAGTAAGTCACGTTCTGTGTTTCCTGTTGTTTTGTTGTTTAAATCGTTGCTTTCCATGATAGGTGATCAATCTAATTTTAGCCAGCTGTCTGCATGACACTGGATATGCTAATTGCTTATGGGAGAGAAAAATGATTATCGAAATTGCCTTCTTGTTTTGGGAATTTCGTCACAGAATAATTCAAGTGAGCAGTTTGTTGGCATGAGTGTGAAAGATAAGAGTGGAGCAAGTTCATATGGTTTCCTAACATGCCAACAACCCTGTGTTACAGTTCACAAGTTTGCTTGGCAGTCTTAGAAGAACTGTACCAAACATGCATTCCTGCTCTCAGGATTTTCCTTTCACCGACATGTCGTTTTTCTTGTTCGTGCGGAAATATGGCTTGAATTGTCAAATGATATGCCTTCAGTCTTGAAAATATGTAAGGTAAGATTCTAACACACACATTTGCTGTTGCAAGTTCTCATGATTTTCCATGTTCCCCACATTTTCCTAGGAGGAGGAACACACTTGCACCGCGAAGTGCGGGCGACTTCTGACCTGTAAAGTGCACAAATGCGACGAGCTATGCCATCGCAGCGAGTGTCCTCCGTGCTGGCAAGCTAGTGAGTTTGTGTTAGGATTAGAAGATGACACGAGGAACACGTTTGTCCTGGATTTTTGTGATTTGGTGCTTTGTGGTGGCCCCTTTTTAGCACATTTATCTCTGATTTGCCACCAATCAGACAGGTTCCACTCTGTAAATATACATGTTTTGCCCGATGCAAAATGTAACCTTGGGGTGCTACGTCTGGTTCTTGATGTCTTACCTGGCAGGCTTTGAGGAACTAACATGCTACTGCGGGGCCAAAGTAATGTTTCCTCCTATACCGTGTGGAACCAAACCCCCAGAATGCAATAGGCAATGCACCCGTGAGCATGCTTGCGACCACCCAGGTAAGAGTGATACATTTAACTTTGGGTTTCCGAGCGTGTTGTGCTACTCCTATTATCACATTGCAACTGCTGTTGGATTAGGTTAAACGCAGTGTGGGTGTGTATTCGGTGACACTTGTGTCGGTGACAAGTTTTGATGACATGGTGGTTGATTTAGAATATGCTACGGTTTTTGGCAATAACTCGCCTTGTCTTCGCGACAGACACCATGGGATCTTTAATGTCCACCAACTAATACTGCTGATTACAGATGATATTTCTCTGAACTTTTTGATTGCACTTCGGATACCACACCTTGAAAAGGACGCTCTGTATCAGGCATTTTATATATATATATATACAGCATATACATATATATACTAGCTGAAGGGCCCGTCGACGACGGACAATTATTCGATTTGATCTGGTAAATGTGATTGATTCGGCTACTGCGACACCACATTAGCTGCTCATGTAGGATTTACTTTGAATTGTGATCACATGTTTTTGAAGATTCTGATTAATGTGAATTAGAGATTTCCTCATGACATGTTTGGTTTCTTCTTACCCAAACTAAGCTGTATTGCTAACAGTCAACGTTGTGGTAATCGTGGAAAACACGAGTGGATGTTTCGAGTGAATTGTTGAAGCTCAGAACACCCATATATTGTAACTCCTGATTGTGCCAAAGACTTTTGTACAGCAGTGTGTGTACACACTTATAAATCTTACTACAATGCAGCTCAGGCATGTGTGTATGGGTGTAGCCGAAATAGCGCCCCCTGGTAGCGTGGATGTGCTATCCCAGACCTGAAGCTAGAATTCATTTGTAAAGCTCTATGTGCAAACAAAATAATTTTATTTGAAACTAATGAAATAACGCAACTATCACAGAACATGGTTATATGAGCTGTTTGAGAAGAACAGCACTTAATTGTCCGTCGTCGACGGGCCCTTCAGCTCGTGTATATATATATATATATATATATATATATATATATTATTATATATATTATATATATATATATTATATATTAATGCTTGATACAGAGCGTCGTTTTGCCAAAGCAGATTCTTCACTCAGGTTACCATTCTGGATGGGTCGCGACTCCGACACAAATGTGGACCCTTAGTCAGGGCAGGAACTTGAAATTTGGCCAGGGTGCCGGCGATAGCTCGCTCATTCTTCAGGTGGAATCTTTAACGTCCACCAACTAATGCCAACAGATGGGACATCCAGTTTACCATTCATCTGATGGATGGCGCACACATTGATGAATCGCCCTGTTTATGAAACGACAGGATGCCAGTTGTTGCTGGGCCGAGATTCAGATGCAGGATTGATATTCAGATTCAGACGAGATTCAGATGCAGGCTCAGAGATGAGCATGCGTACCTCTCTGTCTTGGGATAGGCCATCTTGCCATATACACGTGTACATACAGCACATCCAGTTTGTATTTGTGTGTGTGTGTGTGTGTGTGTGTGTGTGTGTGTGTGTGTGTATGTATATGTATATGAACACACAGTGCCTTCAGAAAGTATTCACACCCCTCGACTTTATCACATTTTGTTGTGTTACAGCCTGAAATGGATTAATTTTATAATTTTTTGTCACCGATCTACACAAAATACCCCCAAAATGACAAAGTGAAAACATGTTTTTCGAAATTTTTACAAATTAATTAAATATGAAAAGATGAAATGTCTTGTGTCAATATAAGTATTCAACCTCCCGAGTCAATACTTTGTCGAAGCGCCTTTGTCAGCGATTACAGCTTCGAGTCTTCTTGTGTATGTCTGTATCATCTTTGCACATCTGGATTTGGGGATTTTCTCCTATTCTTCCTTGCAGATTTGCTCGAACTCTGTCACGTTGGATGGGGAGTGTCAGTGAACAGTAATCTTCAAGTCTTTCCACAGATTCTCAAGGGGATTAAAGTCTGGGCTTTGGCTGGACCATTCAAGGACTTTCACATTCTTGTTCTAAAGCCATTCCAGTGTTGCTTTGGCTGTATGCTTGGGGTCATTATCCTGTTGGAACATAAATCTTCACCGTAGTCGAAGGTCTTTTGCACTTTGAAGGATTTCTCCTCAAGGATTCGCCTGTATTTGTCTCCATTCATTGTTCCCTCTATCCTTTTTAGTCTCCCATTCCCTGCTGCTGAAAAGCATCCCCAGAGCATGATACTGTCACCACCATACTTCAAGGTCGGGATGGTGTTCGATGGGAGATGAGCTGTGCTTGGTTTCCACCACGCGTAGTGTTTTGCATTCAAGCCAAAGAGTTCAGTTTTCATCTCATCAGACCACAGAATCTTTTGCCGCATGCTCTCAGTCTTTCACGTGCCTTGTTGCAAACCACAGGCGTGCTGTCATATGCCTTTTTCTCAGGTCTGGCCACTCTCCCATAAAGCCAAGATCTGTAAAGTGCTGCAGAGATTGTTGTCCTTCCTGCAGGTTCTCCCATCTCGGCCAAGTAACTCTGTAGTTCCGTCAGAATGGTCATCTGTTTCTTGGTCACCTCCCTGACCAAGGTTCTTCTTCCCGAGTTGCTCAGTTTGATCAGACAGCCAGCTCTAGGAAAAGTCTGGGTAGTTCCATATTCTTTCAATTTCCTAATGATGGAGCTCTCTGTGCTCTTGGGAATTTTCAACACTCTATAAATTGTTTTATACCCTTCCCCAGATCTATACCTCCTCACAATTCTATCTCTGAGTTCTACGGACAGTTCCTTGGACTTCATGGTGGAGGTTCTGCTCTGACATGTACTGTCCACTGTGGGACCTCAAACAGAAAGGTGTGTTTCTTTCTAAATAATAAGACACCAATAAATCAAATCAAAAAAAAACAGATAAAAAATCACAAAAATAATCAAAACACATTTATAAGATAATCAAATAAAAAAGAAGAGTAATATACTAAAGACAAAAAGAATCCAAAAAAGATAAAAATAACAAAAAAAAAAAGAATAAAGATAATATCATCGAATTAGACTAATCACATTGAAAAATTAAATAAAAGAAAAAAAAATAAACAAAAAAATATAAATAATAATAACATGAAAATAAAAAGAAAAAAATAATAAAAAAAATAAAAGATTTCATAAATAAAATAAATCATAAAAAAAAAAAAAAACAAAAGAATAAAAATATCTCCATAAAATATTCCAAAAAAAGAATAAAAAAATAATCACAATCAAATAAAAAAAAAATAATATATCTTAAAGTAAAACAAAATAAATCATCCAAAAAAAAAAAAATCTCATTCACCAAAACGATAAGAATAAAAAAAGAAAGAAAGAAATAAATATAAAAAAAAACATCAAAGAAATAAATATAAAAAAAATAAAAAAAAAAATTCATTGTCCAATCAGTTGAATTGGCCACAGGTGGACTCCAATCAAGTTGTCGAGATGTCTCAAGGATAATCAAAGGAAATTGGACGAACCTGAGCTCAGTTTGGAGCATCATAGCAAAGAGATTGAATACTTTTTTTTAATTAATTTGTAATTTAATTTTTGGCTGCTCTTAGAGCACCCTTATTCTGGACATTTCCATCTGTCTGTCTGTCCGCGAAACTTTGGTCAAGCTAGGGGCTAAACCACTCAACCGATTCCAATGAAATTGTAGTAGGACCAATATTTCTGGGATCGTGTGCTTTCGAATATGGGACCCCGGGCCCTAGCAACGGCATAGCAACGGCCCTTAAAGTGGTCAAAAAAAAAAAAAAAACGAAAAATCGAAGCTTAGAGTTCTGTGCGCAATCTATCTAGCTCCCTTCATGCCAATTTGCAGCCCTAACAAAAAATATTTGTAGGAGGAGATAGGTTTTGGGCGAGTACATGTCGAACATTTCAGAAACGGTTAATTGCGAATATCTCTAAGAAAAAGAGTCTGATTTTGATGAAACTTGGGTGAAATGTGTACAATGTGGCGTCATGTACACAAAAATGAATGGTTGCTAGCACACCTCCGTTCTTAGCAACAGCTAAAATACTTTATCGTACATCGTACACTTATTGTGGACTGTACAAAAAAATCAATACCTCCGAAACTGGACCTCCGAGGGACCTGTTTTTTTTTGTGCCCAAGGAGAATGTCTTACAGTCATATAAAAAAATAAAATCTTTAGCGAATGATAAATGGAATTACCAGGGCTGCCATTTGTTAGAGTCTCTTTGGAAACATGCCTGAAATTTCACAAGGCGGGTTTCTGGGCGCAAACTAAGAGGGCTGTGATAATCATATTTATTGTGCTAAATTGATTGATAGCATGTACATGAATATCGGCTAGTCGCGTCGGCCAGCTTTCCATCTGGAGCGAGCAGCCATGTTGCCTACCGGCTTGTTTATTAATTTGTAAAAATTTCCAAAAAATCATTCCACTTTCACATTGTGGGGTATTGTGTGGATAAGTGACAAAAAATCTCAACCTAAACGATTTTAAATTTCAGGCTATTACACAGCAAAATGTGAAAAAGTCAATGGGTGTGAATACTTTCTGAAGGGTGCGTGCGTGCGTGCGTGCGTGCGTGTGCGCGCGCACCAAGGAGAAAGTGCCACGTCAGCCTTTGGTGCACGTGTCCTCAACAGGAAATGCCTGCCACACAATAAGTTGTCTGTGGTACACAAACCAGTTCTCGGAGCAGGCAGGAAATTTGAATCAAAAAGGGCTCTTTACTTATTTTTATAGACCAGTTCACCCCGGAGAGGGAACAGCATAGCACTTAAAAAAAATCCTTGTGTGAAAAGTATTTATTATATACAGTAGCAGCAAATACAACTTCATTAAATTTGCAGTAATTTTTGTGGAGGCAGTCATGTTTACCCTCGCCAAAGGAGAGAGTATTGCATTTGGGTCTGACTGTTTGCTTGTCTGTTTGCTCGTCTGATTGTCCGCACAGAACTTTCGTGTTTTTCTCCACAACCGCTTGTCTGATCGAGATGTAAGTTTCACCATAGGTGTGGCTACTCATGTAGAATGTTTTAATGATAATTATGATGTCATAGGTCAAGTGGTGTGACAGCTATGTTGGAAAAATGGGAAGCCTTTGGACCTCTGTATCTCTGAAACCGCACCAAGGAAAAAATTGGAACTTGCCACATAGCAAGTACTCCTCATGGGGAATGAGGGTGATTTTTTTATGACGTCATAGGTGCCCTCGTTATGACGTCATAATTAACCTCCGCCATCGAAGATGGACGGAGGCTACTGTTTTCACCCCTGTCTGTTTGTTTGTTTGTGAACAGTATTACGGAAAAACTCCTGGACGGATTTCGACGAAACTTGGTGGGGGGATTAGCTATGGTCCAAGGATCATGCCATTAAATTTTGGACTTGGTCCAACAAAAACAACTTTTTTTCAAAAAAATTTCGATTTTATTCGAAAAATATTTGCATTTTTTTTTTTTTGCATTTCTACATGTTTTAAGTGATTTCCAACCCCAAAAAAAATTGTTAGAGAAAAAAAAAACAAATTTTGCAACTTTTTTTTCAAAAAAATTTCGATTTTTTTTTTTTGGCATTTCTACATGCACGTCGATCTAGTTTAGTTTATTCAATCGTGGTTCAGTAGAGTCTGATCCGTTTTGACCTACAATGAATAGGATATCAGGTTCACTTAAGTGACCCAGCAGTATTGGTGGCGGAGGTTTTGCACTCTACCGAGTGCTCCCCCTCTAGTTGCATATGTGGAACACTACATCCGCCCACTGAAAATTTTTGAGGGTTATCTTGGGATAAAATGGTCCACAGAAAAAAAATTAATGACGTCATCATCGGTTACGTGATTCGACAGCCATATTGTGAAAAAAAAGAAAACATTCAAAAATCTTCTCTGAAGAGGCTGAACAGATCCAGGTGAAACTTCACACATATGACCGCCTATCCATGAAGAACAAGAGCTTCATACTTATGACATCATAGGTCACTTGGTTTGGCAGCCATATTGGATTTACCCTAAAACCTATAAAAAAATATTCTTCTCCAGAACGGCTGAACAAATCGAGGGTAAATTTCACACAAGTGTTCCCCAAGCCATGGGTGTACAAGTGGCACATAGCAAGTACTCCTCAAGGGGAATGAGTGTGGTGTTTTTATGACGTCATAATTGCATGTGCAGAACACTACATCTGATCAGTATAAAAAAATTTTGAGGGTCATCTAGGGATAAAATGGTCCACAAATTTTTTTTTGATGTCATCGGTCACCTGATTTGGCAGGCCACTTTATATATATATTTTTTTAGCCTTCAAAAAACTTCTCTGAAATGGCTGAAAAGATGGAGGCAAAACTTTACACATATGACTGCCTATCCATGAGGAACAAAGTGTCACACGTATGATGTCATAGGTCACATGGATTGGCAGCCATTTTGGATTTACCCGAAAAACTATGAAAGTGCACCACTCAAAAGAAGTCCTGGCGTGGGTTTGCAATCTCTGATTGCTCTTTGTCTTGTTTTCTTTTGTCGGTCTTTGAAACTGGCTGTGAAATATCCCTTTTCATTTTCTTTGCAGGTGTGCTATTTGTTTGGCATTTTGTTTCTGACATAACACATTGTGTCCACAGTGTACCACACGTGCCACAGTGATGTGTGTCCACCATGTACATACCTCACACAAAAATGGTGCATGGGACAGCATGAGGTAAGCCCTTCTAGCACAGGAAGGGATTGGTAGTGAAGTCCTTGTGTACACTTTGGTGCTGTTGTGCTCGTTGTGGTTCACTTTGGGTTTGCTGATCGGTGTGGATATTTCTAACTAGTTACCGGTCTACACAAATCAAGTTTGCATAATAACAAGATGGGCTATGAAACAAAAAGCCAGAGTCTCTGAAATTGTGAAATGATCACAAGGCCTCAAGTTTTATTTTGTTGTTTTTCAGATTGGATAAAACTCATTATTACCCCGCACACGCGGAGCAAAAAGCAGGGTTCAGCAATTGGTTCACCCTGTCTGTCTGTCCGTCCCTCCGTTTGTCCATCTACAACCATCAGTTTATGATCGAGGAACAACTTGATTTAAATTGAATGTTATATTTCGAACATGAGTCGAAACATGAATCGGAAAACAAACTTGTAGTTTAACAGTACTTTGGCTCTGAATTTGTCACGACTGCGCAAGCGCAGAGAGGAGTGATATTTTTTTTTTACTCTGTCTGCCTGTCTGGAAATCGAACAAAATTTAAAGTTATTCCAAAGAAGAAAAGTACTGTTTTAAGGATGTCATGAAGGACACAAATAACAGGCACGAAGAACTAATGTAACGTGTTGTTAAGACGGTGATGTAATAGACAATTGGCATCTACAGCGGTAAAACTCTGGATTTTTATTTTTT
>CM068955.1:16591667-16604402 GCA_035128595.1 Eptatretus atami
CCGTAGTTGGTAGAGTGATCCGGTTCGGACAAGGCGTACCGAGGGCGTGGTTCCCCGGTAGTCGAAACCGGGTGGTTAATTAGGTAACTTGATTCGAGACAGGAGGACCCTACGCCACGCGGTTGAGGTAGTGGCGTCCACGGTCGGTTAAGTGACCCGCCGCGTCGCGGAATTATCCGTGAGCGACGGCCTACAATTCCGGGGAGTCTGGTTGGAATCGATGTAAATTCCCCCACCTAGTGGTCGTTCTCCGCCAGACCCCGGCCCGCAACAATATATATATATATATTTGGTGCTGTTGTGCTCCGTTGTGGTTCACTTTGGGTTTGCTGATCGGTGTGGATATTTCTAACTAGTTCGGGTCTACACAAATCAGCTTTGCAAATAATAAAAGATGGGCCTATGAAACAAAAGCCAGAGTCTCTGAAATTGTGAAATGATCACAATGCCTAAGTTTTATTTTGTTGTTTTCAGATTGGATAAAACTCATATTACACCGCAACACGCGGAGCAAAAAGCAGGGTTCAGCAATTGGTTCACCCTCGTCTGTCTGTCCGTCCGCTCCGTGTCCATCACAACATCAGTTTATGATCGAGGAACAACTTGATTTAATTGAATGTTATATTTTCGAAACATGAAGTCGAAACATTATCGGAAAACAAACTGTTAGTTTAACCAGTACTTTGGCTCTGATTTGTCACGATGCGCAAGCGCAGAGGAAGTGTATTTTTTTTTTACTCTGTCTGCCTGTCTGGAATCGAACAAAATTTAAAGTTATTCCAAGAAGAAAAGTACTGTTTTAAGGATGTCATGAAGGCACAAATTAACAGGCACGAAGAACTAATGTAACGTGTGTTAAGACGGTGATCGTAATAGACAATTGGCATTACAAAGCGCTAAAACTCTGGATTTTTATTTTTTTCTTCAACCATTATTGCTGTGATTGCTTTTTGATATTAATGTTTTCCTTATCTGCTCATGTTGGATGAACTTTTGATGGAAATGAGGTGAGAATCATTTGATGGTGCTGTTGCTTACTGAGAGGTTGATGCCTTGTATTTTAAGCATCCGTCAGAAACCCTGCCATTTGACGGACATCTCCTGTGGCTTCCGTGCCGCACAGCCTTGCAATGTGGTCTCCAACGTGTCAGCGGCATGCCATCGGGGCCTTGTCAGTTACGGGAGATGGCAAGTGGCCGCCAGCCCATGCCCTTTGCTCGGACATCTGTGGTCACCCGTGTGGGGCTCCTTGCCATGCCGGTGGAGCTTGTTTCCTCGGCATTTCAGTGCAAGACGAGGTGAGAACGATAAGGGAAGGCAGTGGGAGTGGGAAAAAGATGTGAAAGAGAAGGTAACAGAGACCTGGAACTACATGTCTACTGTGACTAAGGGTCCACATTTGATATGTAAATTGCGGGTTCCATAACTTTGGTGTTTCATAATGTGTGAAGTATGTATCCGGGCTTATTTAAGTGAGGAAGTAGAAGTGGTGCTGTCAGGTCACTGTCGTGAAGAACACTGGGCCACGGTGATTCACTTCTTCATGAAGGAAGGCCTTGTGAACTTTAGTTCTGAAGGAGGACAGGAGATTTTGAAGAAAGGAAGGAGATTTTTTGACTTCTTGATATGAGGAGGGGTCTGGTGCTCAGGTGAGTACAGCTAGAAAAGTAAGGATAAGGAATGAAAGTCAGTATTTTTGAAATCAAAATATATGTTTAAAATGCGCATATCATAAAGGGGAACCTGTTCCATCAGACTAGAGAGAAAGCTGTTCAAATTGTCCAAAGATGTAGCAAGACAGTGCGAAATGGCGACAAGCATGATGCAGAGTGAAAGAAGAGTGCTTGAACTGATGACCTGGATGATGAAGAAATGTGGATAAATTTGTCTGTCATCCCCTTACTTTTCCAGTGGTAATTCATAAGCTCCGAGGCAGTTTAATTGGCCTCGGGGTCGCCACTCCGACGCAAGATTCTCGACTGAAAGGGTACGAATTTGGAATTTTTCAGGGTGCCGGGATCGATTACTCCTCTTTGTGAAGGACACTCCATGGGATCTTTAACATCCACCAAAGTATGTGCGCAGACAGGACGCCCAGCCTTCCAATGTCCATCGGATGGACGACACAATTGATGAAATCATCCTGCCCAGTGAAACACGCGGGATGACAGTTAATAGCTTGGGTCAGAATTTCAAACTTAGGCTCGAGGCACGCAGAGGCAAATTGATGGATGGAGAGATAGGCGGGAATTTTTTTTGACATTTTCCCAAAACGCTTTTTTATGGATGCCCTTCGTTGCCACGTATTTACATACTCTGCATGTAAAAGCCCGCATATTTTGGAAGTGAAGCCTGCTCATGCAACAGCCTGAAGTTTGCAAACATTGGGAAGATGCAATCATGGAGGCCAGATTCTCTAGCCAGCACGCAAGCTTTAACAATCCAAACTTGAAGCCATCATCTGGCAGAGGAATGCTGAGGTTGTTCTTTCAAAGTCATTGTGAAATTATATGTGAGAAAGTGAACAATTGTGAACATTTGAGATAATCAATCGGTCAACACATTTCATTGAAGCTTGAATTCCACCACTCCCAACCCTTTGCCCAAATCCTCATGCCTGTCTCGAGCTATTCTGTAGATCATCTCTCCGCAACCATCTTCTTCTAACTTGTTTACAATGTCTGCTTCGAAATCATCCTTGCCTTATCCAGATGGGCAATGGTATAATCCACGAGCAGTGGTTCTTCTTACACAGATATTATGACTCCCCTCCTTCCTGTATATATATATATATACAGTATATATATATATATATATATATATATATATATATATATATATATATATATATAAGTAATCCCCCGCTATAAATCGCGGTTCACCTATCGCGCCCACGTTTCCGCGGTTTTCCCTTGAACCTACTAATTTTTTCTGGGATTCCCCGGTATACCTCGCGGTAGATAATATACTAAATATAAATTAATTTAAGCAATAAATTAATAACGCGTGGTGCTCGACCAAGTCACGACAACGCACGAGACAAAGTTTCCGCTTGTGAACTTCGAATATTTTCTATGTTTTTTTCTCCAAGCCCATAGCGATGGCCAACCCAAATGCCCAGCACCTTCTAAGGCTCTGGCACGGACCGAAGCCACCAGAGGAAGTCGCGCCCGGAGAAAGGTTAAGGTGCTCGATATATGCTTCGGGAAGGAAAAAGGTTTTCCCGTTGTTGGACGAGCACAGCACAAACCGACCAGACCAGACAACGTCGATTCCGCACGTCGAACCGATCATTGCCAAGCCGACCAGAGTCGATCTCCGGCATGCCTACCGATCATTGCCCAAGCGACCAGACAGACGAAGTCGATCTCCGGCACCTCGAACCCTCGACATTGCCAAGCAGACCAGACCAGTTAGACGTCGATTTTTTTGGGAAGGCATCCATTATCGCGGATTTTCACTTCTCGGCGGGGGGGGGGTTTGGAACGTAACCCCGCATAAACGGGGGGAATGAACTATATATATTTAACTAGCAGAGGTACCGCACCTTGTGCGGAGGAATTTTGAGTTTAGAAAAAGGAGCAGTACTATGTATGATTCCAATTAATTCATCACATAATTTATCAGGCAACACTATAATACTAATAATACACAAATGTAACGATTAATACAATATTTAATTTAAAATAACAAGGCAAAACAGGCAATAATATGATCATAAGGACTACTAAAATACTAGACAGTTCCTGCCGTCTGGTGTTTGTCCTCCAATCGCACATTTTGAGTGGTTGTTGGGTACAAATGTGAAGCTTGGCGATTATAGATAAGATTATTTGTAATACTGCCCTACTACCGGGTGTGCGATATGATAAGGCACATTTACATGGAGGGCATTGGGGTGCTTGCTTCACCCTGAACCCATTACCCTATAGGTTTTGAAAATGTTTTGCTTGTATCTCCATTTGCCAAGATGATTCCAATAGTTTGGCAATATGATGGGGTTACTAACGGTGGGCCGATTCTATCGTTGGACAGACAGACAGAAAATACAACTTTATACTATATAAATAGTAGGGACCCATGGGAAAAACAGCACGGGCATAGACATGTATGACATTTGGACGCAACCCTTTCATATCTGATGCTTCACTCAGAGAGAGGGTGAGGGGAGAGGATGTGGCATCAGGGGAGAGGAGGGGGTGAGGGTGGGAGAGGGTGGTGGAGAGACTTGCTTTCTGCTTGACTTGATGACTTGAAGGGGGAAGAACCTCCTTGATTGACTTGCATTGAATACACTTCACTTAACAAATTAAAAATTCTTTAAAAATCCAAACAATTTTTAACAAACATTGATTACATTCGTCGGTCACATATTCTTTTTTTACGTTACAAAGTTTTTCGAAGTATTGTTTTCATTATATGGTTGGAAAAGGCTTTTTAACTTGTCTGAAATAAACTCTTTATATAACCCCAGGCAACATGAAAAAATATATTTAGACTACAGTTCGATCCCTAATTTTCAGTTTTCCCTCGCACGGAACCCTTCCCCGCTATTCTACTCCACTCCCCTCCGCACTCTCCGCTCCTGCTCCCTCTCACTATCCCCTACAGTCGCTCTTTACCACTCCTTCCGCCCTCTTTCCCCTCCTCACTACTTCCCCTACCCCACTCTCTACTCCACCTCCCTCCCCCCTCTCTCCTCTCCCTCCTCACATACCCTCTCTATCCTCGCCTCCACTCCCCACCCTCCGCGCTGCCTCACTATCCCCTCCTCTTCTTCCCTCACTCCCCCCTCGTCTTCCTTCCCTCCTCACTACTCCCTACCCTCACGTCTTCTACTCCCCACCTCTCCCCCTCTCACTACTTCCCTACCGCTCACTCTTTACTCCACCATTCCCCTACCCTCACCTTCTATCCACTCCCTCCCCCCTCTTCCTGCTCTCTCCTCTCCTCCCACTGCTCACCTCCTCCTCACTTCTTCTACTCCACCCTACGCCTCCTCACTAACTTCACCTACTCCTCGTTCTTCTACTCCCACCCTACTCCCCTCCTCATACTCCCCTACCTCATCTTCTACTCCACCACTTCGCCCTACTCACTCTCTAACTCACCTCCCTCCCCTCTCACCTCTCTCCTCCCCCTCACTGCACCCCTACCCTCACTCTTCTCTCCCCACCCTCTCCCCTCCTCACTATTCCCCTACCTCGAATCTTCTACTCCACACTTCCCCTACCCTCACTGCTTCTACCTCCACTCCCTCCCCCCTACCCTCTCTCCTTTCTCTCACTACTCCCCTTGCCCTCCGTCTTCTACTCACCTCCCTCCCCCTCACTACCCCCTACCCTCGCTCTTCTCCTCTCCTCCCTCATCTCACTGCATCCCCCTACCATCAAACTCTTCTCTTCCCTTCCTCTTCTCCTCCACCTCTCCTCTTCCACTTACTACTTCTCCCCTCGCTCTCCCCTCAATACTTCCCCTTCCCCTCCGCACATCTTGTCGACCTGATACATTCAAAAGGGCTATTGGAATGCAATTTTTGTCTAAAAACGCCAAATATTTCGTCTGTTTTCTCACCTCTTGCCTGAACTGAAAATTTAACACGCATCTTGGTCGACGATAAAAAATGAAACGAGAATTGCTGATTACGATAAGATAAGCTGTGAGGGAGTCCTGATGGACTATATTACAGGCCCTTCATTTCACTTAAAATGCATTTTGTTCTCAAAACACGTAAATTTTTTCACCGTTTTTTGTGCAGAGTTCTAAACCATCTTCACGGCCATAAAAAAAAATGAAATTAATATATTGAATTACGAGTAAGATAAGCTGTGAGAGTGAAAAGAAATCCAAGCCTTACAAAAGAGGGTGTATGGAGTAAACAACATGTGGTGATTTGATTTTGAGCCCTTTCCTGAACCGGGAAGCCCTCCCCGACACGGAGCAGACCACACTGACTGGTGGAGATTATAATACTGTCGGAACCCCGCATTGCGGTCCAGTGATTCGCATTTTTATATTATTTTAACGCTTCAGAACTGGTCTCATATATCCCCTCTAATATTAATTCAGCCTGGGAATTCTTCCACAGAAACTGCTCTCTTATGCACAGATTCATCCCTCATCTTCAATTATTCAGCAATCCTCCACTCTGGCACTCTGAACCCTGTGGTGGAGACATTTGCTTTTAAACAAACTTGCCATATCCCGCCTGGAGGCAAATCACCGAAGGCAACCTCAAGAAACATTCCACAAAGCCCGCAACAAGTGTGTGTCACTCTCAGGAGAGCCAAGAAAACAACTCTGTCCAATCTCAAGACTGAACTTTCCAAACTTGTTTGCCTCCCTCTGAACCTGGTGGTACCTTAATTAGGTCTCTGGTGTACGCTCCCTTCCGTCTCTTTCCTCACTTCAAATGGCAAGCACATGCGCTCGCTTGGAGAAGCTGAATTCTGTGTTTGTTTTCAAATCTTTGTCTCTCTCTCTTCTCTCTCCTCTCCTCTCTCTCTCCTCTCTCTTCTTTCGTCTCTCTCTTCTCTCTCCATCCCTTCTTCAGTCATGCCCAACTATCCTGAATTCTGCTCTTTTGTACCTGAAAAGGTGGAAGACGTTTCTGGAAAACGTCGATTCTGAATCTGAAAACTGAGCCAGATGGCATCAACTCACGTGTCTCAAAAAACCTGCTCTGCTTGGCTTCCTCTCTCTGCCTTTTCAAACCTGAAATTTATTCATAGGTCATCTCCATAATGTTTGGAAATCCATCAACATCACAGCATTATATGAAAAAGGTGGCAAGAAACGGATCCCGCTTTCTACAGACCATTTAGCTTTGCATCCATCAGCAAGGTCATGGAATCCATCATCACAGTTGACAATAATATCAATCCTTTTCTCCAAACAGCCTCATCTCCGAATCATCAATTCAGATTCAAGACTGTCACTCTACCTTTGGACATACTGCTCCACTGTCTCCAATCAATGGATGGAGGCCCTTCAACATAGACATGATATAGGGCCGTTTCTCTGGACATATCTCAGCTTTTGAATACATCTGGCATCCTGCTTGCTCTCAAACTGTCTCCTATGGAATCCAGGCAACTCCACTCTTGGGATTACTGACCTTCCTCCGCTCTCATAGGCACATGTGGGCCTCCAACGAACCCTTTCATCTCCCCTGTCAAGACTGGAAGTACCAAGGCAGTGTTCTCGGCCCCATCTTATTCGTAATTCTTCAATCATATCTCATCTAGACCTCTCTGAAAATCCTCTCTCATATCTCTGCTGGTGACTCCACACACTGCCATGACTTCTCAATCCTTCTGACAGAAAGGTAAGGCAGCCTCTTCCCTCTCTCAGAGCTTGACAAATCACAACCTGGTCAAACACAAGTTTTGCTTATGTATCCATGTTCCACCTTTGCGTTTCCTTACCCCTCGTCATTACTGCATCCCTTGGTTTGTCCATCTCCATCTACACTTCTCACTCCACCACTGCTGTTGGTTTTTATTCCTCCCCCCCCCACCCTTTCCTTCTGCTGTTGCTTTTTGTTAGTTAATCCTGATTTGTTCTGTGTCATCGCTCTTCCATGAGATTTTTCAGGAATGTATTCCCATGACTACATGCAAATACAAGCAGGACAAACACATTGGGTAGACATAAATGCAACTTTTACATTAATTTGGCAAGGACATGCGTCAAACATACTTGCTCTTGCATGAGCTCACCTCTGTTCAAAAATAAAAATGAACAGACAAAATGCCATTCATATATGGTTTTGATGAGGATCCTCACATAAAGAGGTGTCAATTTTTTTTTTTGTTTCTTCAGCATGCATTTCATTTTTTGTTTTGTGTTGCAATAACACACAGCTGTTTGGTTTTCTGTGGGTTATGCTTTTCTGTTGTTGTAAGAACACGCACCTCCATAATTATTACATACTCTGCTTCCTGCGGGTTTCATTTACTGGTGCATCTTTCTGTTTGCCAGCGTGACCGTGGTGTGTCCCTGCGCTAACAGGAAGGAAAAGGCTCCCCGTGTTGAGTCTCTGGCACAACTTACGCAAAGGTAGTAGCTGCACGCTTGTTATTCTGAGTACCATACTCTGTTACAGCGTTGGGTGCTCCGGAGCAGTTCTTGCATGGGTTGTATTGGGTTGGGTTGGCCATTGCCTTCCCTGCAGTAGTTGAGCAGGAATCTGGAAGTTTGTTCCATGGTGCCGACGATAGTGGCGACTCTTCGCGAAGGACACCGAGATCATTAAACGCCCACACATTTATGCCGCAGACAGGACCATCCCGTTTAACGCCACACCGAAGGGACGGTAAACGCACTGATGAATCACCCTGCCTGGTGATGGCAGTGTTATAGCCGGGTTTTGATTCACCAGGTCAGTCGGCTAAAGGCGGAGTGTGTACTTTACGCCAGCCTGCCAACCAAACATTGATGTCGGTTTGTTTAGTTTTTTAATTTGTGCAAGTAAAGCAGAATGGGAAAATGGGAATTTGAATAAGCATTCTTGCGGGTTTCATGTTTTCCTGCAGAGTTGCTAAATTGCACTCGGAGGCAAGAATGTCTGAAACAGCCTGGAGAGTCTATGAGGCTCTGCAAGTTAGTAACTGGAAGGAAATTCCCAGCAGTCGCAGGTATTAGCGTGAAAGATGGTTTGGGTGAAATCTCCATTTCATTTTATTTTTTTGAGCTTAATGTTGAATTTTTAATTTTGTTTGAGCTTAATGAGGCTGTTTAGCCTTGAAGTTGTTGGTTCTCTGATGGCCAAAATTACTCTGAGTTGATTGAATTTTATAGACAGCTTTGCTTCATTTACTAACAATTATTAGTTCCATGTGACATGTATGTCGGCTTCTGCATTATGGAGAGAAGGGCTGAAGGCAGACTTAATTTGGCAAGCACAAAATAGTTGAAACAGCTTTAAAAGACTCACCACAATTAGCAAGAATACACCAATGATCATTTTTGTATGTAATTGTTCATTTTGCGTCTCCTCCAAAAATAGTGGTCTTCAGTGAACAAACGATGTAGTGACATCCTTGTTGCGCTCCGAGTCAGGGAGTTCACCGTCCGTGGCCCGAGGGAATGGGAACCTTCTTATGGCTCAGGGGAATGAAACCTGCTTATGGTCTTCTGGGGGAATTAACCCGTACCGCGGCTCCAGGGCAATGAAAACCCGCCCGGGCTCCAGGGCAATGACCCGTCCGTGGCTCCAGGGCAATGAACCGTCAAGTGCTCAGGGCAATGAACCGTCGTGGGCACCAGGGCATTGAACTGTTCTGTGGCTCCAGGACAATCGAATCCGTCCGTGGCTCCAAGGGCAATGAAACCCGTCGTGCTCCAGGGCAATGAACCTGTCCGTGGCTTCAGGCAAATGAACCCGTCGTGGCTCCATGGCAATGAACCGTCCGGGCTCAGGCAATGAACCCGTCCGTGGCTCCAGGGCAATGAATGTGGCCTGGCTCCAGGCAATGATCCGTCCGTGCTCAGGGCTTGAACCCGTCGTGGCTGCCAGAGGAATGAATCCGGTCCGTGGATCCGTCTGTGGTCAAGGGGATGAACTGCTTATGGCTCCGGGGGACTTAACTTGTCCCATGGCTCTGGGGAAATGAACCTCCGGGGGAATGAACCCACCCATAGGACGGGTTCTATGCAATCAACATAATCCCAAGGACTTGCGTCAAGCTGAGTTATGGCAACCAAACATATTCAAGTCTATCTGCTTACTTGTTTGTTTTCATGGCATCTTTGTTTGCTGTGTTTTTGTTTGTTTGTTTTTCCCCAATTTTCAAACAATCCAGCATGTACTCATTTGAGCTTTGTATTATTTTTTTTAACAGGTTGGAGTGAGCAGAGGAATGTGCGATTTAGAAAGGAAGCAGGTGAGTAATTTCTTAAAATTGTTTTTGTTTGTGGTTTCTAGATTAACAATCATCTGACTATGAAACCTCAATTGAAAAACTTTTTAAGTGATCAATAATGATTGGTTTTGGTGCCCTTGTAGTTAATGGCAGTCATACATTCATTTCGGTTAACTGTTATCATTAGTAAATGATATTTAAAAACGAGAAGCTGATACTCCAGGTCCCGCTTGGGTGTGTGGAGGAACCAATATCTGCAGATGAAAAGCTAATCTTGACCGTTTTTGAAATATTGCTACACAAAAGTACTTGGACAGCGATCGGTTGTTCGGTGGGTGGTCAGGCTCATTTTAATATGCCCTGTCTGACTTGTAAGGGCAGGAGCCAATAATAGTTTGTGACAATGAAACATATCTCCAAGCCGGTACTAATACAGATCATACTCGTGTGTGTGCTCAGGCGTCCCTGGGTTGAGGCTCCTAAAGATTGACGCCCAATGTGAATCCCAATTAACAAAGCAGGCAACACAGATTTCTCAAGGAGGAAGCACGGTAAGGAATTTCTTCCTTTGAGCTTTTTAAAATGTCTTGTTTTCATGAAAGCTGTTCTGAATTGAATTGAAAACAACTGCTACTTTAATCTCTTTTATAACAGATGTTTTCTTATGAATTGAAATGACGCAGTCTTGTGGCTTTCCAAAAAGGCTTTGCTGTAATTAGACTTTGCTTGTCAGTCATGGAAACTTTCATGCATGGTAATGATGTAATAATTTGCAATATGATCAGCTTTTTCTCCCATCTCTCCAAGTATTATATAACATCAACACAGGATCTCGATAACACTAACCCAGTGCATGACTGTGAAACTAGCAGGGACCTGCGGAACAGCCGCACAATGTAAAATCCCAGTCCTCAACTCCCCCTCCCAACACTCAGGTATCAATCCCCTCCACATCTCAAGCCTTCAAACCCCTCCACCCTTCCCACAACTTCTCAACCCACTCTCTCCCAAAGTCTCAACCTCCCTCCCAACTCTGTCCATCTTTGGCTCTCCCCAATGCAGTTTCGCCACGTGTCCATGTACCCATAATTTTTTTTCCATCACACAACCTTCCGGAGTTCCCTGAATCAAATCCCCAAAGTTCGATTTATTGAAATCTGTTAATCTGTTCTCAAGTTTATAACACGACAGACAGACAGACAGATAGACGCAGGCAAATATATATATATATTATATATATATATATATATATATATTATATTATATATATATTATATATATATATACTTGTTACGGTTCTCCGAACTGTATGCATACAACATACAGGTGTCCAAGTCAGTTATTCTATTAGTAACATGGCAGATAGATCCTTCCTTGTGTGTTGTGGGAAACACGGGGGTGCGTTGCGATGGGGCGTTAAGTTAGGTTTAATAAATCATTTCTCCCCTTTTATTTGAGCCGGTACCTTCTTCGTTTTCCTCGCACGCTCGCCTCGCTTACCACATGCGTGACGACGCCTACCCAGAGATCGTTTCCGAGTCAGAATCTTGACGTTCGCTGTGGCAGTTCCATTCGGCTTCAACCTTCCCAATCCCAGACACATGGTGTGGGCAGGCTTGCCGGCCTCTGGCGAGACACCCGCCAGGAAGGCGGACCGCATGAAGGCCCGGTCCAATCCAGGATGAACGATGACGTCGGCTTGCCATGTCCCACCCTTGCTCCGTTGATCTTAAATACGAAGCATCCGCAGAGTATAGTGGGTATGGGATGAAAGGAGTTTCGTTGGATGTGGGGAAGGATTGCAAGGGTTGCAGTTATTGACGGGGTCGTTGTTGAAGGTGTTCCGCTGCCTATGGCTCTGACCACGTCGCCTCGACGCCCGACTACGGTCCGTCCGCAGGACCTCGATCAAAGCTCTGCTTGGTCAGTGTACTGCTGTCCGCTTGGACTCCGTCTCTCCCTTTCAAGCTTCCTTGACGGACAGCGATCTCGCACAGTGCGCTGTTGGACCGAACCTGCCAGTACCTTTGTCAGGTGCCACCATGGAGCACCCGTTTCCCAGAACGCTCAGGTACCACAATAAACTGTGCTACCAACTCCCTCCCACGGCTGCAGAAGATCTTTTTCTTTTCATTGGGTTTATTTTGTCACGAGTGTGTGGCGCCTGTCCTTTGATAAGCCTGTTTAACGACTTTTATTTGTTGGTTATTATTGGCTTTTATTAGTCTCCGCGTTAAGTCTGCTCCTGTGTCTGCTTTTAAAGCTTTGCTTGCATAATTTCGCATCACACCTTTCGTCATCTTCCTGCGTAACACACCAAAAACCTTTTTCTTGTGCACATGCTTTTCCTCGCTTTATTGTAAATAAATATTGAGAATATGTTCCCAGCTCGTCTTTGTCTTTCCTCCATTGGTCTAAGCCATGTTCGATCTGAGTTTAGCCGGGTCTTTTTCCGATTCCGTTCCTTCTAGGCTGGTAGATCCTTGGCAGCGCGATCGTTGATCCGATCCGGAAAGGTAGTTTGGTACCCTACTTGTAGTTGGGTAGAGTGATCCCGGTCGGACAAGGCGTACCGAGGGTGGTTCCCCGGTAGTCGAACCGGGTGGTTAATTAGGTAACTTGATTCGAGAACAGAGGACCTATACGCCACGGGTTGAAGTCAGTGGCGTCCAGGTCGGTTAAGTGACCGCGCCGCTCGGCGAATTATCGCGTGAGCGACGGCTACAATTCCGGAGATTGGTTGGAATCGATGTAAAATTCCCACCTAGTGGTCGTTCTCCGCCAGACCCGGCCGCAACATATATATATATGTTGTGTGTGTACATAATACTATTACTATATATATGTATGTACATTATCATGGTATGTA
>CM068955.1:16604427-16617422 GCA_035128595.1 Eptatretus atami
ATATATATATATGTGTGTACATCTGGGACAAGAAGAGGGATCTGTGGGAGAACAACGCCTGGGTGCTCCACTTTGACAACGTCCCTGCTCAGACAGTGCCCTGAACATCTGACAGTTTCTGGCGGAGAGGAACATGCCAACCCTGGAGAAACCCTCGTATACGCCAGACTTGTACCCTTGTGATTTTTTCCTATTCCCCAAGCTCAAGGGGGTGATCAAGGGGACCCGATTTCTTGATGTGGAGTTTGGTGCTGTTGTGCTCCGTTGTGGTTCACTTTGGGTTTGCTGATCGGTGTGGATATTTCTAACTAGTTCGGGTCTACACAAATCAGCTTTGCAAATAATAAAAGATGGGCCTATGAAACAAAAGCCAGAGTCTCTGAAATTGTGAAATGATCACAATGCCTAAGTTTTATTTTGTTGTTTTCAGATTGGATAAAACTCATATTACACCGCAACACGCGGAGCAAAAAGCAGGGTTCAGCAATTGGTTCACCCTCGTCTGTCTGTCCGTCCGCTCCGTGTCCATCACAACATCAGTTTATGATCGAGGAACAACTTGATTTAATTGAATGTTATATTTTCGAAACATGAAGTCGAAACATTATCGGAAAACAAACTGTTAGTTTAACCAGTACTTTGGCTCTGATTTGTCACGATGCGCAAGCGCAGAGGAAGTGTATTTTTTTTTTACTCTGTCTGCCTGTCTGGAATCGAACAAAATTTAAAGTTATTCCAAGAAGAAAAGTACTGTTTTAAGGATGTCATGAAGGCACAAATTAACAGGCACGAAGAACTAATGTAACGTGTGTTAAGACGGTGATCGTAATAGACAATTGGCATTACAAAGCGCTAAAACTCTGGATTTTTATTTTTTTCTTCAACCATTATTGCTGTGATTGCTTTTTGATATTAATGTTTTCCTTATCTGCTCATGTTGGATGAACTTTTGATGGAAATGAGGTGAGAATCATTTGATGGTGCTGTTGCTTACTGAGAGGTTGATGCCTTGTATTTTAAGCATCCGTCAGAAACCCTGCCATTTGACGGACATCTCCTGTGGCTTCCGTGCCGCACAGCCTTGCAATGTGGTCTCCAACGTGTCAGCGGCATGCCATCGGGGCCTTGTCAGTTACGGGAGATGGCAAGTGGCCGCCAGCCCATGCCCTTTGCTCGGACATCTGTGGTCACCCGTGTGGGGCTCCTTGCCATGCCGGTGGAGCTTGTTTCCTCGGCATTTCAGTGCAAGACGAGGTGAGAACGATAAGGGAAGGCAGTGGGAGTGGGAAAAAGATGTGAAAGAGAAGGTAACAGAGACCTGGAACTACATGTCTACTGTGACTAAGGGTCCACATTTGATATGTAAATTGCGGGTTCCATAACTTTGGTGTTTCATAATGTGTGAAGTATGTATCCGGGCTTATTTAAGTGAGGAAGTAGAAGTGGTGCTGTCAGGTCACTGTCGTGAAGAACACTGGGCCACGGTGATTCACTTCTTCATGAAGGAAGGCCTTGTGAACTTTAGTTCTGAAGGAGGACAGGAGATTTTGAAGAAAGGAAGGAGATTTTTTGACTTCTTGATATGAGGAGGGGTCTGGTGCTCAGGTGAGTACAGCTAGAAAAGTAAGGATAAGGAATGAAAGTCAGTATTTTTGAAATCAAAATATATGTTTAAAATGCGCATATCATAAAGGGGAACCTGTTCCATCAGACTAGAGAGAAAGCTGTTCAAATTGTCCAAAGATGTAGCAAGACAGTGCGAAATGGCGACAAGCATGATGCAGAGTGAAAGAAGAGTGCTTGAACTGATGACCTGGATGATGAAGAAATGTGGATAAATTTGTCTGTCATCCCCTTACTTTTCCAGTGGTAATTCATAAGCTCCGAGGCAGTTTAATTGGCCTCGGGGTCGCCACTCCGACGCAAGATTCTCGACTGAAAGGGTACGAATTTGGAATTTTTCAGGGTGCCGGGATCGATTACTCCTCTTTGTGAAGGACACTCCATGGGATCTTTAACATCCACCAAAGTATGTGCGCAGACAGGACGCCCAGCCTTCCAATGTCCATCGGATGGACGACACAATTGATGAAATCATCCTGCCCAGTGAAACACGCGGGATGACAGTTAATAGCTTGGGTCAGAATTTCAAACTTAGGCTCGAGGCACGCAGAGGCAAATTGATGGATGGAGAGATAGGCGGGAATTTTTTTTGACATTTTCCCAAAACGCTTTTTTATGGATGCCCTTCGTTGCCACGTATTTACATACTCTGCATGTAAAAGCCCGCATATTTTGGAAGTGAAGCCTGCTCATGCAACAGCCTGAAGTTTGCAAACATTGGGAAGATGCAATCATGGAGGCCAGATTCTCTAGCCAGCACGCAAGCTTTAACAATCCAAACTTGAAGCCATCATCTGGCAGAGGAATGCTGAGGTTGTTCTTTCAAAGTCATTGTGAAATTATATGTGAGAAAGTGAACAATTGTGAACATTTGAGATAATCAATCGGTCAACACATTTCATTGAAGCTTGAATTCCACCACTCCCAACCCTTTGCCCAAATCCTCATGCCTGTCTCGAGCTATTCTGTAGATCATCTCTCCGCAACCATCTTCTTCTAACTTGTTTACAATGTCTGCTTCGAAATCATCCTTGCCTTATCCAGATGGGCAATGGTATAATCCACGAGCAGTGGTTCTTCTTACACAGATATTATGACTCCCCTCCTTCCTGTATATATATATATATACAGTATATATATATATATATATATATATATATATATATATATATATATATATATATAAGTAATCCCCCGCTATAAATCGCGGTTCACCTATCGCGCCCACGTTTCCGCGGTTTTCCCTTGAACCTACTAATTTTTTCTGGGATTCCCCGGTATACCTCGCGGTAGATAATATACTAAATATAAATTAATTTAAGCAATAAATTAATAACGCGTGGTGCTCGACCAAGTCACGACAACGCACGAGACAAAGTTTCCGCTTGTGAACTTCGAATATTTTCTATGTTTTTTTCTCCAAGCCCATAGCGATGGCCAACCCAAATGCCCAGCACCTTCTAAGGCTCTGGCACGGACCGAAGCCACCAGAGGAAGTCGCGCCCGGAGAAAGGTTAAGGTGCTCGATATATGCTTCGGGAAGGAAAAAGGTTTTCCCGTTGTTGGACGAGCACAGCACAAACCGACCAGACCAGACAACGTCGATTCCGCACGTCGAACCGATCATTGCCAAGCCGACCAGAGTCGATCTCCGGCATGCCTACCGATCATTGCCCAAGCGACCAGACAGACGAAGTCGATCTCCGGCACCTCGAACCCTCGACATTGCCAAGCAGACCAGACCAGTTAGACGTCGATTTTTTTGGGAAGGCATCCATTATCGCGGATTTTCACTTCTCGGCGGGGGGGGGGTTTGGAACGTAACCCCGCATAAACGGGGGGAATGAACTATATATATTTAACTAGCAGAGGTACCGCACCTTGTGCGGAGGAATTTTGAGTTTAGAAAAAGGAGCAGTACTATGTATGATTCCAATTAATTCATCACATAATTTATCAGGCAACACTATAATACTAATAATACACAAATGTAACGATTAATACAATATTTAATTTAAAATAACAAGGCAAAACAGGCAATAATATGATCATAAGGACTACTAAAATACTAGACAGTTCCTGCCGTCTGGTGTTTGTCCTCCAATCGCACATTTTGAGTGGTTGTTGGGTACAAATGTGAAGCTTGGCGATTATAGATAAGATTATTTGTAATACTGCCCTACTACCGGGTGTGCGATATGATAAGGCACATTTACATGGAGGGCATTGGGGTGCTTGCTTCACCCTGAACCCATTACCCTATAGGTTTTGAAAATGTTTTGCTTGTATCTCCATTTGCCAAGATGATTCCAATAGTTTGGCAATATGATGGGGTTACTAACGGTGGGCCGATTCTATCGTTGGACAGACAGACAGAAAATACAACTTTATACTATATAAATAGTAGGGACCCATGGGAAAAACAGCACGGGCATAGACATGTATGACATTTGGACGCAACCCTTTCATATCTGATGCTTCACTCAGAGAGAGGGTGAGGGGAGAGGATGTGGCATCAGGGGAGAGGAGGGGGTGAGGGTGGGAGAGGGTGGTGGAGAGACTTGCTTTCTGCTTGACTTGATGACTTGAAGGGGGAAGAACCTCCTTGATTGACTTGCATTGAATACACTTCACTTAACAAATTAAAAATTCTTTAAAAATCCAAACAATTTTTAACAAACATTGATTACATTCGTCGGTCACATATTCTTTTTTTACGTTACAAAGTTTTTCGAAGTATTGTTTTCATTATATGGTTGGAAAAGGCTTTTTAACTTGTCTGAAATAAACTCTTTATATAACCCCAGGCAACATGAAAAAATATATTTAGACTACAGTTCGATCCCTAATTTTCAGTTTTCCCTCGCACGGAACCCTTCCCCGCTATTCTACTCCACTCCCCTCCGCACTCTCCGCTCCTGCTCCCTCTCACTATCCCCTACAGTCGCTCTTTACCACTCCTTCCGCCCTCTTTCCCCTCCTCACTACTTCCCCTACCCCACTCTCTACTCCACCTCCCTCCCCCCTCTCTCCTCTCCCTCCTCACATACCCTCTCTATCCTCGCCTCCACTCCCCACCCTCCGCGCTGCCTCACTATCCCCTCCTCTTCTTCCCTCACTCCCCCCTCGTCTTCCTTCCCTCCTCACTACTCCCTACCCTCACGTCTTCTACTCCCCACCTCTCCCCCTCTCACTACTTCCCTACCGCTCACTCTTTACTCCACCATTCCCCTACCCTCACCTTCTATCCACTCCCTCCCCCCTCTTCCTGCTCTCTCCTCTCCTCCCACTGCTCACCTCCTCCTCACTTCTTCTACTCCACCCTACGCCTCCTCACTAACTTCACCTACTCCTCGTTCTTCTACTCCCACCCTACTCCCCTCCTCATACTCCCCTACCTCATCTTCTACTCCACCACTTCGCCCTACTCACTCTCTAACTCACCTCCCTCCCCTCTCACCTCTCTCCTCCCCCTCACTGCACCCCTACCCTCACTCTTCTCTCCCCACCCTCTCCCCTCCTCACTATTCCCCTACCTCGAATCTTCTACTCCACACTTCCCCTACCCTCACTGCTTCTACCTCCACTCCCTCCCCCCTACCCTCTCTCCTTTCTCTCACTACTCCCCTTGCCCTCCGTCTTCTACTCACCTCCCTCCCCCTCACTACCCCCTACCCTCGCTCTTCTCCTCTCCTCCCTCATCTCACTGCATCCCCCTACCATCAAACTCTTCTCTTCCCTTCCTCTTCTCCTCCACCTCTCCTCTTCCACTTACTACTTCTCCCCTCGCTCTCCCCTCAATACTTCCCCTTCCCCTCCGCACATCTTGTCGACCTGATACATTCAAAAGGGCTATTGGAATGCAATTTTTGTCTAAAAACGCCAAATATTTCGTCTGTTTTCTCACCTCTTGCCTGAACTGAAAATTTAACACGCATCTTGGTCGACGATAAAAAATGAAACGAGAATTGCTGATTACGATAAGATAAGCTGTGAGGGAGTCCTGATGGACTATATTACAGGCCCTTCATTTCACTTAAAATGCATTTTGTTCTCAAAACACGTAAATTTTTTCACCGTTTTTTGTGCAGAGTTCTAAACCATCTTCACGGCCATAAAAAAAAATGAAATTAATATATTGAATTACGAGTAAGATAAGCTGTGAGAGTGAAAAGAAATCCAAGCCTTACAAAAGAGGGTGTATGGAGTAAACAACATGTGGTGATTTGATTTTGAGCCCTTTCCTGAACCGGGAAGCCCTCCCCGACACGGAGCAGACCACACTGACTGGTGGAGATTATAATACTGTCGGAACCCCGCATTGCGGTCCAGTGATTCGCATTTTTATATTATTTTAACGCTTCAGAACTGGTCTCATATATCCCCTCTAATATTAATTCAGCCTGGGAATTCTTCCACAGAAACTGCTCTCTTATGCACAGATTCATCCCTCATCTTCAATTATTCAGCAATCCTCCACTCTGGCACTCTGAACCCTGTGGTGGAGACATTTGCTTTTAAACAAACTTGCCATATCCCGCCTGGAGGCAAATCACCGAAGGCAACCTCAAGAAACATTCCACAAAGCCCGCAACAAGTGTGTGTCACTCTCAGGAGAGCCAAGAAAACAACTCTGTCCAATCTCAAGACTGAACTTTCCAAACTTGTTTGCCTCCCTCTGAACCTGGTGGTACCTTAATTAGGTCTCTGGTGTACGCTCCCTTCCGTCTCTTTCCTCACTTCAAATGGCAAGCACATGCGCTCGCTTGGAGAAGCTGAATTCTGTGTTTGTTTTCAAATCTTTGTCTCTCTCTCTTCTCTCTCCTCTCCTCTCTCTCTCCTCTCTCTTCTTTCGTCTCTCTCTTCTCTCTCCATCCCTTCTTCAGTCATGCCCAACTATCCTGAATTCTGCTCTTTTGTACCTGAAAAGGTGGAAGACGTTTCTGGAAAACGTCGATTCTGAATCTGAAAACTGAGCCAGATGGCATCAACTCACGTGTCTCAAAAAACCTGCTCTGCTTGGCTTCCTCTCTCTGCCTTTTCAAACCTGAAATTTATTCATAGGTCATCTCCATAATGTTTGGAAATCCATCAACATCACAGCATTATATGAAAAAGGTGGCAAGAAACGGATCCCGCTTTCTACAGACCATTTAGCTTTGCATCCATCAGCAAGGTCATGGAATCCATCATCACAGTTGACAATAATATCAATCCTTTTCTCCAAACAGCCTCATCTCCGAATCATCAATTCAGATTCAAGACTGTCACTCTACCTTTGGACATACTGCTCCACTGTCTCCAATCAATGGATGGAGGCCCTTCAACATAGACATGATATAGGGCCGTTTCTCTGGACATATCTCAGCTTTTGAATACATCTGGCATCCTGCTTGCTCTCAAACTGTCTCCTATGGAATCCAGGCAACTCCACTCTTGGGATTACTGACCTTCCTCCGCTCTCATAGGCACATGTGGGCCTCCAACGAACCCTTTCATCTCCCCTGTCAAGACTGGAAGTACCAAGGCAGTGTTCTCGGCCCCATCTTATTCGTAATTCTTCAATCATATCTCATCTAGACCTCTCTGAAAATCCTCTCTCATATCTCTGCTGGTGACTCCACACACTGCCATGACTTCTCAATCCTTCTGACAGAAAGGTAAGGCAGCCTCTTCCCTCTCTCAGAGCTTGACAAATCACAACCTGGTCAAACACAAGTTTTGCTTATGTATCCATGTTCCACCTTTGCGTTTCCTTACCCCTCGTCATTACTGCATCCCTTGGTTTGTCCATCTCCATCTACACTTCTCACTCCACCACTGCTGTTGGTTTTTATTCCTCCCCCCCCCACCCTTTCCTTCTGCTGTTGCTTTTTGTTAGTTAATCCTGATTTGTTCTGTGTCATCGCTCTTCCATGAGATTTTTCAGGAATGTATTCCCATGACTACATGCAAATACAAGCAGGACAAACACATTGGGTAGACATAAATGCAACTTTTACATTAATTTGGCAAGGACATGCGTCAAACATACTTGCTCTTGCATGAGCTCACCTCTGTTCAAAAATAAAAATGAACAGACAAAATGCCATTCATATATGGTTTTGATGAGGATCCTCACATAAAGAGGTGTCAATTTTTTTTTTTGTTTCTTCAGCATGCATTTCATTTTTTGTTTTGTGTTGCAATAACACACAGCTGTTTGGTTTTCTGTGGGTTATGCTTTTCTGTTGTTGTAAGAACACGCACCTCCATAATTATTACATACTCTGCTTCCTGCGGGTTTCATTTACTGGTGCATCTTTCTGTTTGCCAGCGTGACCGTGGTGTGTCCCTGCGCTAACAGGAAGGAAAAGGCTCCCCGTGTTGAGTCTCTGGCACAACTTACGCAAAGGTAGTAGCTGCACGCTTGTTATTCTGAGTACCATACTCTGTTACAGCGTTGGGTGCTCCGGAGCAGTTCTTGCATGGGTTGTATTGGGTTGGGTTGGCCATTGCCTTCCCTGCAGTAGTTGAGCAGGAATCTGGAAGTTTGTTCCATGGTGCCGACGATAGTGGCGACTCTTCGCGAAGGACACCGAGATCATTAAACGCCCACACATTTATGCCGCAGACAGGACCATCCCGTTTAACGCCACACCGAAGGGACGGTAAACGCACTGATGAATCACCCTGCCTGGTGATGGCAGTGTTATAGCCGGGTTTTGATTCACCAGGTCAGTCGGCTAAAGGCGGAGTGTGTACTTTACGCCAGCCTGCCAACCAAACATTGATGTCGGTTTGTTTAGTTTTTTAATTTGTGCAAGTAAAGCAGAATGGGAAAATGGGAATTTGAATAAGCATTCTTGCGGGTTTCATGTTTTCCTGCAGAGTTGCTAAATTGCACTCGGAGGCAAGAATGTCTGAAACAGCCTGGAGAGTCTATGAGGCTCTGCAAGTTAGTAACTGGAAGGAAATTCCCAGCAGTCGCAGGTATTAGCGTGAAAGATGGTTTGGGTGAAATCTCCATTTCATTTTATTTTTTTGAGCTTAATGTTGAATTTTTAATTTTGTTTGAGCTTAATGAGGCTGTTTAGCCTTGAAGTTGTTGGTTCTCTGATGGCCAAAATTACTCTGAGTTGATTGAATTTTATAGACAGCTTTGCTTCATTTACTAACAATTATTAGTTCCATGTGACATGTATGTCGGCTTCTGCATTATGGAGAGAAGGGCTGAAGGCAGACTTAATTTGGCAAGCACAAAATAGTTGAAACAGCTTTAAAAGACTCACCACAATTAGCAAGAATACACCAATGATCATTTTTGTATGTAATTGTTCATTTTGCGTCTCCTCCAAAAATAGTGGTCTTCAGTGAACAAACGATGTAGTGACATCCTTGTTGCGCTCCGAGTCAGGGAGTTCACCGTCCGTGGCCCGAGGGAATGGGAACCTTCTTATGGCTCAGGGGAATGAAACCTGCTTATGGTCTTCTGGGGGAATTAACCCGTACCGCGGCTCCAGGGCAATGAAAACCCGCCCGGGCTCCAGGGCAATGACCCGTCCGTGGCTCCAGGGCAATGAACCGTCAAGTGCTCAGGGCAATGAACCGTCGTGGGCACCAGGGCATTGAACTGTTCTGTGGCTCCAGGACAATCGAATCCGTCCGTGGCTCCAAGGGCAATGAAACCCGTCGTGCTCCAGGGCAATGAACCTGTCCGTGGCTTCAGGCAAATGAACCCGTCGTGGCTCCATGGCAATGAACCGTCCGGGCTCAGGCAATGAACCCGTCCGTGGCTCCAGGGCAATGAATGTGGCCTGGCTCCAGGCAATGATCCGTCCGTGCTCAGGGCTTGAACCCGTCGTGGCTGCCAGAGGAATGAATCCGGTCCGTGGATCCGTCTGTGGTCAAGGGGATGAACTGCTTATGGCTCCGGGGGACTTAACTTGTCCCATGGCTCTGGGGAAATGAACCTCCGGGGGAATGAACCCACCCATAGGACGGGTTCTATGCAATCAACATAATCCCAAGGACTTGCGTCAAGCTGAGTTATGGCAACCAAACATATTCAAGTCTATCTGCTTACTTGTTTGTTTTCATGGCATCTTTGTTTGCTGTGTTTTTGTTTGTTTGTTTTTCCCCAATTTTCAAACAATCCAGCATGTACTCATTTGAGCTTTGTATTATTTTTTTTAACAGGTTGGAGTGAGCAGAGGAATGTGCGATTTAGAAAGGAAGCAGGTGAGTAATTTCTTAAAATTGTTTTTGTTTGTGGTTTCTAGATTAACAATCATCTGACTATGAAACCTCAATTGAAAAACTTTTTAAGTGATCAATAATGATTGGTTTTGGTGCCCTTGTAGTTAATGGCAGTCATACATTCATTTCGGTTAACTGTTATCATTAGTAAATGATATTTAAAAACGAGAAGCTGATACTCCAGGTCCCGCTTGGGTGTGTGGAGGAACCAATATCTGCAGATGAAAAGCTAATCTTGACCGTTTTTGAAATATTGCTACACAAAAGTACTTGGACAGCGATCGGTTGTTCGGTGGGTGGTCAGGCTCATTTTAATATGCCCTGTCTGACTTGTAAGGGCAGGAGCACAATAATAGTTTGTGACAATGAAACATAGTTCCCAAGCGGTACTAATACAGATTCATACTCGGTGTGTGTGCTCAGGCGTCCCTGGTTGAGGCTCTAAAGATGACGCCCAATGTGAATCCCATTCAACAAAGCAGGCTACACAGATTTCTCAGGAGGAAGCACGGTAAGAATTTCTTCCTTTTGAGCTTTTTAAATGTGCTTGTTTTTCTGAAAGGCTGTTCTGAATGAATTGAAAACAACTGCTCTTTAATGCTCTTTTATCAACAGATGTTTATCTTATGAATTGAAAGAAGCAGTCTTGTGGCTTTCCAAAAAGGCTTTGCTGTAATTAGACTTTGCTTGTCAGTCATGGAAACTTTCATGCATGGTAATGATGTAATAATTTGCAATATGATCAGCTTTTTCTCCCATCTCTCCAAGTATTATATAACATCAACACAGGATCTGATAACACTAACCCAGTGCATGACTGTGAAACTAGCAGGGACCTGCGGAACAGCCGCACAATGTAAAATCCCAGTCCTCAACTCCCCCTCCCAACACTCAGGTATCAATCCCCTCCACATCTCAAGCCTTCAAACCCCTCCACCCTTCCCACAACTTCTCAACCCACTCTCTCCCAAAGTCTCAACCTCCCTCCCAACTCTGTCCATCTTTGGCTCTCCCCAATGCAGTTTCGCCACGTGTCCATGTACCCATAATTTTTTTTCCATCACACAACCTTCCGGAGTTCCCTGAATCAAATCCCCAAAGTTCGATTTATTGAAATCTGTTAATCTGTTCTCAAGTTTATAACACGACAGACAGACAGACAGATAGACGAGGCAAATATATATATATATTATATATATATATATATATATATATTATATTATATATATATTATATATATATATACTTGTTACGGTTCTCCGAACTGTATGCATACAACATACAGGTGTCCAAGTCAGTTATTCTATTAGTAACATGGCAGATAGATCCTTCCTTGTGTGTTGTGGGAAACACGGGGGTGCGTTGCGATGGGGGCGTTAAGTTAGGTTTAATAAATCATTTCTCCCCTTTTATTTGAGCCGGTACCTTCTTCGTTTTCCTCGCACCTCGCCTCGCTTACCACATGCGTGACGACGCCTACCCAGAGATCGTTTCCGAGTCAGAATCTTGACGTTCGCTGTGGCAGTTCCATTCGGCTTCAACCTTCCCAACCCAGACACATGGTGTGGGCAGGCTTGCCGGCCTCTGGCGAGACACCCGCCAGGAAGGCGGACCGCATGAAGGCCCGGTCAATCAGGATGAACGATGCCGTGGCTTGCCATGGTCCCACCCCTTGCTCGTTGATCTATAAACGAAGCAATCCGCAGAGTATAGGGTATGGGATGAAAGGAGTTCGTTGGAGTGGGAGAAGGATTTGCAAGGTTGCAGTTATTGACGGGGTCGTTTGTGAAGGTGTTCGCTGCCTTGGCTCTGACCACGTCGCCTCGACGGCCGCGATACGGGTCCGTCCGCAGGACCTCGATCAAAGCCTGCTTGGTCATGCTACTGCTGCTCGCGCTTGGACTCCGTCTCTCCTTTCAAGCTCCTTGACGGACAGCGATCTCGCACAGTGCGGCTGTTGGACCGAACCTGCATGTACCTTGTCAGGTGCCACCCCTGGTAGCACCCTTTCCACAGAACGCTCAGGTACCACTAAACTGTGCTACCAACTCCTCCACCTGCTGCAGAAGATCTTTTCTTTTCATTGGGTTTATTTTGTCCGAGTGTGTGGCGCCTGTCCTTTGATAAGCCTGTTTACGACTCTTTATTGTTGGTTATTATTGGCTTTTATTAGTCCTCCGCGTTAAGTCTGCTCTGTGTCCGCTTTTATAGCTTTGCTTGCATAATTTCGCACACACCTCTCGTCATCTTCCCTGCGTAACACACCAAAAACCTTTTTCTTGTGCCTACATGCTTCTTCCTCGCTTTAATTGTAAATAATATTGAGAATATGTTCCAGCTCGTCTTTGTCTTTCCTCATTGGTCTAGCAGGTTCGAATCTGAGTTTAGCCGGGTCTTTATTCCGATATCCGTTCCTTCTAGCTGGTACGACTCCTTGGAGCGCGACGTCTGTCCGATCCGGAAAGGTAAGTTTGGTACCTACGCTTGTAGTTGGTAAGTGATCCCGGTTCGGATCAGGCGTTAACCGAGGGCGTGGTTCCCCGTAGTCGAACACGGGTGGTTAATTAGGTAATTGATCGAGAACAGAGGACGCTATCGCACGGGTTGAGGTAGTGGCGTCCAAGGTCGGTTAGTGACCCGCGCTGCGGGAATTATCCGTGAGCGACGGCCTACAATTCCGGGTGATCTGGTTGGAATCGATGTAAAATTCCCCACCTAGTGGTCGTCTCCGCCAGACCCGGCCCCAACAATATATATATATGTGTTGTGTGTACTATATACTATTTACTCATATATATGTTGTACATTATCATGGTTGTAATATATATATTATGTGTGTCATTGGGACAGCAAGAAGGGATCTGTGGGGAACAACGCCTGGGTGCTCCACTTTGACAACGTCCTGCCAGCAGTGCGCTGAATATCTGACAGTTTCTTGGCGGAGAGGAACGCCAACCCCTGGAGAAACCTCGTATACGCCAGACTTGTACCTTGTGATTTTTTCCTATTCCCAAGCCTCAAGGGGGTGATCAAAGGGGCCGATTTCTTGATGTGGAGGCATCAAAAGGCGTGATGACGGAGCTCCGGCAGGTTCCAGAAGAGCCCTTTCGGGGGAGCATCGAAGCATGGAAGAC
>CM068955.1:16631809-16660775 GCA_035128595.1 Eptatretus atami
GAAGGCAGGAGAGGAGACGCCGGAGCCTCTGACATTCCCTGCTCACACCAACGGCTCGACACGGTTGCCGATCCGCTTGCCGGAGCCCGGCACCTCGATTTGCGGCTTGTCTGGAGAACAGCGCAGGCCTGGATTTGTATGCTGGACCTTGAGAGAGATCGGCTGAGGCCATCGTCGACATTGCGTGGCCCGAACGCGTAGGAGGGCGTGCGCACGCGGTGACCTGAGGAAGGAAGAGTAGCTGGCACGCCATCTGTCCACGCGGCGCGTTCGAGCTGGGAGTTCGAATCCGTGGACATCCGCCTGTTGCGAGCGACATTCGTGCTTTTGACACTGTCCTCTGTCCATGAACATCACCAAGACTCTGTCTTGTCTTGCATGCATGCTGTCGTTCTATCTGTCTTTGTCTGCACATTGTTTAAGGCATATTTCGGTAGCGACCCCTCGAAAACTGTAGTCCGTGGTTCCCTAGTTGAGGATTGTATAATAACCATTGTCGTGAATTTTGCTTGTGTTGTGATCCCCGATGTTCCCCAATAAATCTGGTTAATTCGTATGAAGTTGCCGCATGGATTAATTCGTCGCGTCGAGGAACGATCCGTTCGATTGGCATATAAAAACCAAAATGGTTACAGAATGCAGAAAACGCTCGGCTTCTGACACAACCAGTCTGTAACCAGGGGTTCTATTTCTCCCAACTGGCAAGGTATCAAAGGATTAACGTTGGTATCGCGATTAAAGGCGTGTGACCCGAGGCCTGTACTGAGCTGGCCGGCGTTATAGATCCCGGAGACGGCGAGTGGGTTGAGAATCCCTCCGTCGCTGAATCCTTAACAGTATGTATACAGTGGGGAGACAAGTATTTGATACACTGCCGATTTTTGCAGGTTTTCCCACTTACAAAGCACGTAGAGGTCTGTAATTTTTATCATAGACACTTCAACTGTGAAAGACGGAATCTAAAACAAAATCCTGAAAATCACATGTATGATTTTTAAATAATTAATTTGCATTTTTAGCATGAAATAAGTTATTTGATAAATCAGAAAAACAGAACTATATTTGGTAACAGAAACCTTTGTTTGCAATTACAGAGATCAGACGTTTCCTGTAGTTCTTAACCAGGTTTGCACAGACTGCAGCAGGGATTTTGGCCCACTCCTCCATACAGATCTCCAGATCCTTCAGGTTTCGGGGCTGTCCTGGCAACACAGACTTCAGCTCCTCCAAAGATTTCATTGGTTCAGGTCTGGAGACTGGCTGGGCCACTCCAGGACCTTGAGATGCTTCTTACGGAGCCACTCCTTAGTTGCCCTGGCTGTGTGTTTCGGGTCGTTTGTATGCTGGAAGACCCAGCCAGCCCATCTTCAATGCTCTTGTTGAGGGAAGGAGGTTGTTGGCCAAGATCTCGCGATACATGGCCCCATCCATCCTTCCCTTCAATACGGTGCAGTCCTCCTGTCCCTTGCAGAAAAGTATCCCCAAAGAATGATGTTCCACCTCCATGCTTCACGGTTGGGATGGTGTTCTGGGTTGTACTCGTCCTCATTCTTCCTCCAACACGCGCGCGAGTGGAGTTTTTAAACCAAAAGCTCTATTTTGGTCTCATCAGACCACATGACCTTTCTCCCTTCCTCCTCTGGATCATCCAGATGGTCATTGCAAACTTCAGATGGGCCTGGACATGCGCTGGCTTGAGCAGAGGGACCTTGCGTGCGCTGCAGGATTTAATCCATGACGGCGTAGCTGTGTTACTTATGGTTGTTCTGATACTGTGTCCCAGCTCTCTTCAGGTCATTGACAGGTCCTGCCGTGTAGTTCTGCGCTGATCCCTCAACCTTTCTCATGATCATTGAGGCTCCACGAGGTGAGATCTTGCATGGAGCCCGACCGAGGGAGATGACTGTTATCTTGAACTTCTTCCATTTTCTAATAAATTGTGCCAACATTGTTGCCTTCTCACAACTGCTTGTCTATTGTCCTGTGCCCATCCCAGCCTTGTGCAAGTACACAATTTGTCCTAGTGCCTTAGACAGCCTTCTGGTCTTGCCCATTGTGGAGAGGTTGGAGTCTGATTGATTGAGTGTGGGACAGCTGTCTTTTATGAAGATATAGAGTTCAAACAGGGCAGTTAATAAAGTAATGAGTGGAGAATGGAGGGCTACTTAAAGACAAAACTAACAGGTCTGTGAGAGCCGGAATTCTTACGGTTGGTATGGTGATCAAACACTTATTTCATGCAATAAAATGCAAATTAATTATTTAAAAATCATTACAATGGATTTCAGGTTTGTTTTAGATTCCGCCTTTCCAGTGTTAAGTGTAACCTATGATAAAAATTACAGACCTCTACGTGCTTTGTAATGGGAAACCTGCAAATATCGGCAGTGTATCAAATACTTGTTCTCCCACTGTAATAACATATATTATATATATATAAAATTGTATATTATGTATTGTGTATTAGTATGTTATATGATGTAGGTGTATTTTATTATATATTATTATGTATGTATATATTTATATATATATATGTATGGTATATTATCTTATATATATATTACTATGTATGTATATATATTTAATATATATATATGGTATGTCATAATATATTCTATATATATAGTTATTATATTATGTATATTTTAATTATATATATATGTTATATCGTATATATTATAATCTATATTATATTAGTATGTAATATTATCGTATACTATATTATATTATATTAGTATATTATTTGTTGTATATATATTAGTATTTATATATCTATAAGGTAGTCATATCATATATTACTTAGTAATACTTGTAAATTATATATATATAATTATATTATATGATATGTGTATATATATATATATCTTCTTCTTCTTTCGTGCTCCCGTTAGGTCGGTCCGCCACAGCGATCATTTTCACTTCGTAATGATCTTGCATAATGATTTGGCACAGGTTTACGCCGGTATGCCTTCCTGATGCAACCGCTGTCAGCCTCTTACGACACAAGGGATTATGGTACAACCTATTCTAACCGGGGCATACACGTCGGCCACTAGTACACTGGTACTCAATATCGCCGACCTCGGAAGGATGACAGGCTGATGTCAACCTCTGGTGTGTCATTAATTCAAGTCGGCCAACGGCGGCTGAACCAAGAACCTTGGTTATCCCAAAGCTGCTTACCGTCTAACCACTACACCAACAGCCAGGCTTCTATAATATATTAGTAGAATACTGTGAATGCACCCGGTTGCTGCCTCGTGGTTCTTTTTGAATGAATTTTAATTTCTATACAATAGCTCTGAACGCGAGCACAGTATCAGTTCCCTATTGGCGCCATGGGCAGTCATTAGGCTAAGGGGTTGGTTGGGGGAAAAACACCCCGCTCCCCCCCCCCCCCGACGGGGTCTGCCACTATAGCTTATAACAACCTTCCGGCCCATCCGACATTTTTTTTCCAGTGGTTAGCTCCTATCTTTCCTTTCAGAATAGCGTTGTGCAGAGCAACAGAACAACAAAAAACTTAAAATCATAGTTAATTATATTGTACTGGCGTGCCCATGTCAATGTCTGAACTTAAAAATAACGTTACTGAAATCAGGATGATGACGTCATAATGCGAAACCGAAGAAGTCGGAGGTTACAATTACTTTTAATCGGGACACAGATCCCGGTACATGTTTCTGTCAGCATTCGGAAGTTTGGTGACGATCTAGTCCAGTAATCTGTATGCGTTGCATTAGGCACTAGAGAAACGACAACACTAAAGACACACTTTTCAACTTTATACATATAGATATGAAGTTTATTATATATATTATATGATATATATATATATATATATATATACATATATATTAATATAATTATATGGATATACAGTACAGTGGGAGAACAAGTATTTATACACTGCGGAGTTTGCAGGTTCCCACTTACAAAGCACAGTAGAGGTCTGAATTTTGTATATACCCCGTACATTCAACTGTTGAAGAACGGAACAAAACCAAGAAATCCTGAAAATCATCTTGTATGATTATTAAATAGATAATTTGCATTTTATTGCATGAAATTAAGTACTGTTGATCACCCTACCAACCAGTAATAGGAATTCCGTGCTCTCACAGACCTGCTAGTATTTGTCTGTCTTAAGAAGCCCTCCCATTCTCCACTCATACCTGTATTAACTCACTCTGTTTGAACTTCTGACTATACTGCATAAAAAGACAGCTGGTCCACACTCAATCAGACTGCTCAACTCTCCACGAATGGGCATAGACACGAGAGCTGTCTAAGGACTTATCAGGCAAAATGTAGACTTACACAACAGAGCTGAGTGCGTACAGGCAATAGGCCAAGCTAGCCTTGGTGAGAATGGCCAACAACTGTTGGCGCAATTATTAGAAAAATGAAAGACAAGTTCAGATAACAGTCATCGTCCCTCGACTGGGGGCCCATGCAAGATCTAACACTCGGTGGAGCTCAATAGATCATAGAGAAGAGTGGATAGTCCCAGAACTACACGCAAGACCATGGTATATGACCTGTGAAGAGAGCTGGTACCACAATACAATAAAGAAAACCATAAGTAATCAACACGCCGCATGGATTAAAATCCGTGCAGCGCACCAAGGTCCCTTCTGCTCAAGCCAGCGCGTCCCAGCCTGTCTGAAAGTTGCCAATGACCATCTGGATGATCAGAGGAGAATGGGAGAAGGTCATGTGGTCTGATGAGACCAAAAAGAGCGTTTTGGTTTAAACTCCACCAGCCGTTTGGAGGAAGAAAGAAGAAATGAGTACAACCCCAGAACACATCCAAACCGTGAACATGGAGGTGGAAACATCATTCTTTGGAGGAGTGCTTTTCTGCAAAAGGGGACAGGACACTGCACCGTATTGAGGGAGGTATGGATTGGGCCAGTATCGGCGAGATCTTGCCAACAACCTCCTTCGCTCAACAAGAGCAATTGAAGATGGGGTGGTGGTGGTCTCTCCCAGCATGACAACGACCCGCAAACACACGCCAGGGGCAATAACGAGAGTGGCTTCCGGTAGAAGCATCTCCAAGGTCCTGGAGTGGCCTAGTCCAGTCTCCAGACTGGAACCCAATGAAAAGTTTGTGGAGGGGAGCCTGAAAGTCTGTGTTGCCAGCGACAGCCCCGAAACCTGAAGGATCTGCGAGAAATCTGTTATGGAGGAGTGCAGGCCAAAATCGCTGCTGCTCTGTGCCAAACCTGTTAACGAGACTTCCCCCACAGGAACGTCTGATCTCTGTAATTAAAAAATGGTTTCGTGTTCCAAAACTTAAGTCTGTGCTTTTCTGATGTATACAACATACTTATTCAATGCAAAAAAATGGCAAATTAATTATTAAAATCATGACAATGTGGATATTCAGATTTTTGTTTTAGATCCGTCTTTCACGTTTGAAGTGTGACCTCATGATAAAAAATAACAGACCTCTACGGCTTGTAAGTGGGAAAACCATGCATAAATCCGCAGTGTATCAATATACTTGTTCCTCCCCTGTATATAATATTATATATATACTATATATAATCGATATATATCATATATATATATATATTTATATATATATTATATATATATGTAAATTAAGCTTAAAATGCAGCTTACTCTAGGCTCTCTCGGGAGGCTCTCTGACTATGACAAAACTTTAGTCGAGTTTATGGTTAAAAAAAATGTTGAGAATACTTATACATTTAGGGCGTGAACTTAAAATTCTTGTCTAACGTCTCCCGCCCCTTGCTGTGTATCGTCAACCCATCAACCTGTCAACCCTGCATCAACCCAATAGAAGAGTTAAGACGGTTTTAAGGCAGGGAACTTTTTCTCAGAGAGTAGTTAATGCACGGAATGGTCTCCCTGGAAAGGTCGTGGCAGCAGAAACAGTACAAAAGTTTAAATTTGAATTAGATAGGTACCTGGAAATTATTGAGATGGAGGGGTGTAGGAATATTGATCGAACTTTTTGGTCGTTTGAGTATTGATGGGTGATTGTGTGCATGTGTGCAGAGTGCTGTTGGTGGGGGTCTTGTTAAGGGGGGTTGTGTGGTTGATGTATGTTTTTAACCAAGCCCATGCCCCCTCTCCTGAGGGGAAGAAAGAAAAAAAAGTACAAAAACTACTAAAACTAAAACAAAAACAACTAAACAAACAACAAAAAAACAAAAACAAACAAAAAACAATTATTTCATTCATTCAAAACATTTTTTGTATTTTCTTCCTTGGATCTTGTGTAGATAAATTGGTGTGGTTTTTGCACAGGCCTGATGGGCTGAATGGCTCCCACCTGTGTTAGATTTCCTTGTATCATTTATATTCCCATTATTGATGCAAAATTTAATTCTGAAAGTCCCAACCAGTTCTGTGATGCATTATAAACTGGGGGTACTAATTGTAGAAACAAACCCTAAAACAGCTCCAAGCCTCCACGTATTCTGTGGAGAGAGGCTAAATGAACGCTCCGCACTCTTTAAGATGTTTTCTGATCCAAGCAGTTTCATGGTGAAGTTGGTGGTTTGTTTTGTTGGTTAAATCCATTGAAGAAACAAACTTTGCACATGCTTATTGCTTTGTACAACCGTTTTGCAGTGATTTACTCTGATTGTTAATCGTTTTAACAATGTAGATATATTTTTATTTAAAAATTTGTCATGAAGGTTTTGGTGTTTTATGTGCTTGCGTTCCTCACATTTTCACACACTCCCTGCAGAGGAAAGTCCTGCTGTTCAACAATGTCACTCACCTGCTTAACCGAGCGGGAACTGGCTCCAAAGCCACCACCTCCAATCCCACACCGCAGCAACACGTAAGTCTCTTCTGAGACCACAATGACTATCCCACACTCCCTCCAAATATACAGAGGAATAAATACTACAATACTGTTTTTGCAACGACGACGAATAATGAATGCATCTGCTATTGTTTATGTCATTATTGGCTGCTCGCTAGAGTACCCTTATTCTGGACATTTCCATCTGTCTGTCTGTCCGTTGAAAACTTTGTCAAGCCTAGGGCTAAACCACTCAACGATTCCAACGAAATTTTGTAGTAGGACCAATATTCTGGGAATCGTGTGCTTTCGAATATGGACCCCGGGTCCTAGCAACGGCATAGCAACGGCCCTTTAAAGTGGTCAAAAAATCGAAAAAAATCAAAAATAAATAAATCGAAAAATCGAAGCTTAGAGTTCTGTGCGCAATCTATCTCTCTTCATGCCAATTTGCAGCCCTAACAAAAAATATTTGAAGGAGGAGATAGGTTTTGGGCGAGTACATGTCGAACATTTCAGAAACTGTTAATTGCAAATATCTCTAAGAGAAAGAGTCTGATTTTGATGAAACTTGGGTGAAATGTGTACAATGTGGCTATCATGTACACAAAAATGAATGGTTGCTATGCACACCTCCGTTGCTTAGCAACAGCTAAATACTTTATCGTACATTGTACACTTATTATGGACTGTACAAAAAAATCAATACCTCCAAAACTGGACTTCCGAGGGACCTGTTTTTTTTGGTGCCCAAGGAGAATGTCTTACAGCATCATATAAAAAAATATAATCTTTAGCGAATAGATAAATGGAATTACCAGGGCTGCCATTTGTTAGAGTCTCTTTGGAAACATGCCTGAAATTTCACAAGGCGGGTTTCTGGGCGCAAACTAAGAGGGCTGTGATAATCATATTATTGGCTAAATTGATTGATAGCATGTACATGAATATCGCTAGTCGCGTCGGCCAGTTTTCCATCTGGAGCGAGCAGCCATGTCGCCTACCGGCTTGTTTTGTATTATTATTATTATCATTTATTGTAAAGGGTGATTCTAAAGGGTAATTCTAAAGGTTCTAAAGGGAATTATAAAGGCTTTCGTTCTTTTCTAGGCTTTGCATATTAGTATTAAAAATGCCAAACTGAACCCTTCCTTTGGACATGGGTACAATTTTTTTTTCTATCCTCCATGGCCGATCCCCTTCCCACATGCACGTTTCTTTTTCTCTCTTTTGTTTTACTTTCTTTATTCTTTACAGTTCTCCGATTTGTGCAAGCGCTGCATTTGTATGTGCTTTCCAGATGTGAAGCACTTTCAGGCTCGATTGCATTCAAACAGTCCTTAGTATTTTGACATTGTCTCCTTTTCAGGACCTTGGGTGCTGGTGAAAAGACAGCTGAGCCTATTGATTATTTTGATGTTCAAGATTGAAGCAGATGGCACCGTCTTGGTATGTTAAAGGACAGTTGACAGCTGGCTAAAACGAAATGTATCATCTTGGTTTGACCTGCACGTTTCAACGGTGAAAGCTATGATTGCTTGTTTATTTGGATTTGGATCGGGCGGCACTGAAAATATCCAGTGAAAATGTCTGAAATGGTTGCTGTTTAAAAGAGGGTGGGTTTTAATGCACACATTGATCGTTTGCTACAGCAGTTTTGCGTTACATGGAAGCAGGAAATTCTGAGGGGAGGGGGTGGAGTGGAATAAGTTAATGACCATGTGATGTGCACGCTTCTCCAAGAGAGGAGGTGCTCAGAGAAATCGGTTGACAACCACATGATGTGAACGTTTCCTCTGCTCTTAAAGCCTGCACTGAAGTTTGGAATGTTGGACGTGTTTATTTCTTCTCTCTTGTTGGCTTCTTTTTCTTTAAAAACTACCAAAATGGATATCCAGGTTTTTTTTGGTATTCCTATTATCCCCCCCCCCCCAATCCCCATCCCCATCCCCCCCTCTAAGACAAGTCCGTTTTCTGCCATCCATGAATGGTTGTGCCCTGTAATTTTGCCTTCCCATGATTTTTTTGGTTATGTTTTTATTTAAATATTAAGAGTTAATTTTCTACATCAAAGATTCAAAATGTAGTTTGTTATACAGAAAGCAGTAAAGAATCTTCCGGAAAAATGTGTTTTTGTATTCCCACTGTCACGCTAGTTAAGTGACGACTTTCATGTTTGCTACTTTTGAACCGACGAATGTTGAAGTGTGTACATCATCAACTCACACAAATCCTGTGATGCCTCGTCCCGGATCTATAACAACCTTCCTTGTACTCTTGTAATGAAATGGATAGTTTAAAATGGTGAGTGAATAACTGAGCTGAGCTTGAAAATTCCGACCGGTTAATCGTGTATCGTATCACCGTTTTATTCCCAATAAACAGACAACATGGAATGGTGAAATGATACGATCAATGATCATGTGAATCTAATATCATAGTTTTTGACATTTAAAAATTATCTTCCAGAAATATTTCTCGTCGAGATCCAGAGGGTTTGACGAAAGGCCAAGTTTGTTTTGCAACAAGTTGAATAGGTACCAGCTCGATGTAAATGCTGAATGTAAAGAGAATTCCGGTTGCAAAGTGACGATTCTCTAACAGTTTGAAACGGCACTCCTGTCAAAGGTCACTCACTGTCCTTTATTTGTATAGCTTATGCTGGAAATACTATAAAATGTGGAAATCCCTAACTCCCCTTGCTGTTGTCATAATAATGACGAACCCCATTGACTTGTCAGATGCCTGGTGTGAAACTGCTCTGTACATTCAGCCAGGACTAGGTTGAGTTACCAAGCAGCTAGTTATCGCTCGCCAAGCCAGCCGTTCCTTGTTGACGGTTTTGTTGGAGTGCTTGCTTGAGTGCTTGAGAGCTTTAGCCACTTGGTGAGCACTCTTCAAGAAACTTGTTGAATGAACACAGTCCTGATGTACAAATTACAGATTGGTTCAGTGGCAACAGACCCTGCATAAATTAGGAACACGGTACTTTCTGTCGACGAGTGGGCCCGTTGGTCTATTGGACCAAATTGTCATTGATCTTCACGGTCTTGTTGCATACCTGCCTGCTGTAGTGCTTGAGTATTGGTTTGCCTTTCACCAAGGCTAGATGTGCTTGGGCCAGGGGGACATTATACGTTCGTTATTATTCTTGCCAGATGATACCACTTTTATTAGTGTAGTTAATATTGACAAGGAAATCTAACAGGTGGAGGCCATTCAGGCTATCATGCCTGCACGAACACCATACGAATTTATCAACACAAGATCCAAGGAAGAAAATGCAAAAAAATGCTTTGAAGAAATGAAATAATTTTATTGTTTTTTTTTTGTATTTTTTGTTCTCTTCAGGGAAGGGGGGCATGGGTTTGGGTAAAAACTCACAACATCAACCACACAACCCCCCTTGACAAGACCCCCACCAACAGCACTCCGTACACATGCACACAATCACCCATCAATGTTCAAACTACCTAAAAGTCCTGTCAACATCCCTTTTCCCCTCTATCTCCATAACTTCCAGGTAACTATCTAATTATAATTTAAAGTTATCCACTGTTTCTGCTGCCACAACCTTTCCAGGGAGACCATTCCATGCATTAACTACTCTGAGTAAAAGTCCCCTGCCTTGCTTCCATCTTAACTCTCCTCTTCTTTACTCTCAGGCTATGTATGGCCCCTGGTCCTATCACTGTCTACTCTGTTAAATAATTTATCTGCACTTATTTTATCTATACCTTTCATTATCTTAAACATCTCCATCATATCTCCTCGTAACCACCTCCTTTCTGGTGTATAAAGCCCTGTCTCCTTCAGCCGTTCCTCACATCTGAGTCTAGCTCGGTCCAGAATCAATCGAGTAGACCAACACTGAACCCTCTCTATGTAGTGGGGGCCGTGTATGGGTAATTATTTATTTTCATTTCAAATTGATGCAAAAGTTTTGTGTTTGGTACCAATTTGACGGTAAGGTTCTATAGAACAATTTTAGTTTGAGTGTCAAGCTGTCGCATCAAAAATGGGTATTTGGGGCTTGGGGTCATAACCCGACCCCCCTCCGCGGCCGATGCGAAATATAATAATTTCTTTAACTTTTGATTCAATGAGTCGATCTTAACATATGGGGTACTTATGGACTCCGAATCAAGAGAGGCAACTTATATTTCAAGCAGATTGCTCAGACGCAGTCATTTTGCCGGTGTTGACGCATATCCACAAAAATAGAGCAAGATTACTAAGGTAAAATCTGTTTTAATAACATGACAATTCTGCCTCGACTCAATGGTAAAGTGAAATTTGTAAACCTCTTATGACTGTTCTACAATGTGGTTGTGGGTACACATAACTGTTCTGACAATTTCTTGAATAACTCCCTGAACAAAGTAATATGAAAGTTGCAAATAAATCAGTTATATACACACACCAGTCAGCCAATTGTTGGCCAACTACTTCTCGCATTTACACTTGCAAAGACGTGTGCACTTCAACTTTGCCCTCGTGCACTTGCACCGAGAGCAGGCACTTGTACAAGTGCACTTCACATCCAGATGAAATACATCCTTGGCGAGGGGCAGCGAGATCCAAATGGGAAGTAGCTTGCCGTCCTCTTCCCTCCATCCATGGTTAGTGGGGTTGTTGACAGCCATCATTGACATGTGTCCAGATGCTAGCTTGGAAGACACTTATTTTAATATGTTGATCCAAAGCATCACTTGTTGGGGGAATTCTCTCCACATCCATAGTCTTTTGTGAGAACAACCTCATTCGGAGGAGGTCAACGTCGTTGTCCTCGTTTGGATCATTGGAGTAGAGCCTACAGACAAAGTTCGTTGGTACTTCTTTCAGTCTTGGCGATGTTTGGAATGGAGTGTCGACAATAGTTGCGAATTCATCCATAAGGGACGGTACTTCCTGCATCACCTTGAGCATATCTCTTACCCTTGAACTAAGAAAGACGTGCTGTCGATCCAGTAATGCGTGAAAGAGGGCCATGGCTTTGCACGTTCGTACCCAGGTTGTGGCGATAGTGTTCAGGGAGATCATTCTTGTTGTCTTTCCGGCTTTGAAGGAGATCCAGATTTCTGTGGCAGGATTCAGAGCCTTGATGTGATGGAAATTGCTCAGAAGGATTATCACAACATCTGTGTCTCTAGTATGTTCCCAAGTGATGATGTTTGGAGGGCATGGAGAAGATGTACACAAGACGAGTGTCAGCTTCCTCATGGTTCATTGATCCATTGGTGGATCATTTCCAGCATTGTGTACTTGATCACCTGCAGTGATGTAGACATCCTTGCATCTGGGAAATGTTCTTGTGTTATCTTTTTTGACAGGAATGCGAACAGTTCCTTCTTGTTATCAACTTTCCCAGAAACTTCTGCCAGTTTTCCAGGGATTTTGGCAGTGCCACATACACGCTGTCGGGTGCCTTCCTCGTTTTTCCCTTGTACCTCCTTTGTATTGTGAGTGCACGATAGTCGTCCCATACAATGTCACTCGTATCGATCGTTTTCAAGTCGTGGCAAACTCTTTGGGCAGAATACCTTGTTGAAATATGAATCAAAGGTCTTGCCTGGCAATTTGTACTAGGAAGGGAGTGTATCAGTACTCACCGTCATAACAACAAGTCGTAAACATCTTGGTGCAGTTAGCTCCTCATCAGCAGAAATAATTGCTGCTTTTACTGGTTTACATGATGTATACAATCAAATCTGACTTGGTACAAGAGTTGAGAGGACCCTTCTGACGATATGCAGGTGGTTTATGGTGAAGATTCATGACGAAAAAACTCCTCCAAATCACCCCCGTGGCTGTCCAGTGCTACAAAAAGCTTGTCCATAGAGCTCTGCATAACGTTTGAAGTGCTGCATTCTAAGTTTAGCTGCAGTCGTCTTCTGTGTTTTCTTCTCATGAAACACAGTAACTTGTTTTGTTTGATAGGTGCTGTCAAAGTGGTGTCATTTGAGTCCAGCACATTCTTCCTAAAGTTGTCCGTATGCTCTGTTCCTATAGACCGAAATTACGGACAGATACAGCTGCAGTCACAGACTCACATACCTTGTTGTCTCATGTAACCAGGTCTTCGCTGTGCTCCTCAAAAGGACTCCCCTTGCTCAGCAACACCTCTATCAGATCTTTGACATGGCATTGAAATCGGTGCTGAGAAGCATATCCTTCCTCATTATGAGGGAGTTAGTTCATCATCATTCGTTGTCTTTTACACCAGTAAAGTCCTCAATGACACGGCTGATTCCGGAACCTGTCAGTGAGTCCAGCATCTCAGGGTTTTCTATGTGAGACCAATAATGCCACCTACTTCCTTTTACCTTTTGTTCGCTTGCTATGTGCTTGATCAATTGTAAGATGAGAAACGCCGATGCTTCGAGTTATTGTCCATGTGTCCATTTCAAACTCAACCTGAATGCTGTCTGGAGATCTTCCAAGTCTCGGATAAGGATTGGGGACCCATATTGGCATAATTCTGGTGATCGAGAGCAAAGAACAGAGGGACAAGCTTCTGCAGGGTAGTGACCATGAGTTCGAACTTCCGTTCCTGATGTGCTCGCGGATGAACATGAGAATGATTTGTTAGGTACTTGTGTACGAGTAGCCAAATTGGAACGTTGGGCTCTCTTGAGAAGTTAGCACGACCCATTCTCAAGGGCCATCTCTGTTTCCACTAGTCCTTGTTGGCTCGTTTCAGAAGGTGTCGAGTACCACAACAGTAACTTGATGAGCATATCTTGTTCTCATTGATTGGACGCAGTTTTCGAGAAAAGAATTTGGCTGCTCTCTGTTCTACACTAGCCCAGGCTTCTTTGAGGCTTCAGGTCGCATCCAGACTCCACGCAGAAGGGCTCTCCATGGTGCTCCACACAAAGCCATTTCAATGTGGAGTCCACCTAGCATGACCACAAACTTGTCTTCCCCAAAGATGTCATGGGAAGGCTCCACTGCATTTCTTTTTCAAGATTTCCATAGGGGGAGTGGTTTGGTCCACAACCAATTGACAGGTATTTGGTTTGAGTTGTTGAGGTGGTCAGTTTGTTTTTTTCCCAACTCCATTCCATGTCGATTCATTTCTGAAGTGGCTGGTTTCGTCTATGGCAGTAATAGTGGCAGGAGGGCTGTCAATGCCTTCTTCAGGTTCGTCCAACAGCATTACTGATTCGAGCAGCATGGAATGAGACCACATTTGTTGTGTGTGTGCCTTTCTGCGATCAGAATCCTCATATAGGGATGATCATGTACTGCAGTCATTCATGGCCTTGTCGTGCTAGTTTCTCCTCGCTCGATGTACTCGTTGCCTACTGGATGCACATCTGTTACCGAAGGTGCAGGTGACATAGATCCTACCCACGGGTGACAAACGTTATATTCACGACTGGCAGGGATGCAGGTCCACTCTGCTGCCTGATTGCTGTTTTGTAGAGCAGGTATTCGCTTAGACATCTTGATCTAACCAGGCTGCTGTATAAAAAGGGGAAACTGAAAAATTGAAATCACCAGTTCCATGGAAGGAGCGAGGGCGTCCGGCCAGTGGCATTGCGTGTGGTTGTGATCCAAAGGTATCCAGGGCTGCAAATGTGAAAAGGTGCTGACGCCAGTTGCTAGGACAGACTATATTCACCGTTATTCCGTACGTTTGATCTGCAAACAAGCACTGTGCAAAGCTAACTTCAGTGGTGAGGACTTTCTTATATGATCCGCTCAGAGATATTTGCATTGTGAGATATTCTACAAGCTTGCTTTGTCACTTCCTTGTTTTGGGAATGCAATTTGAGGGCCAGGAATACTGCAACGTGAATGGCTTCGCACACTCAAGTTCGCAGAAAGAGAAGTCATATTTAGCATAGCAACTTTGACTACAGAGAGGGATCTTCCATTGAATTCTCTTTGTCGGGTGATGATTTTGGCTCCTTGAGGATTTGCGCGGAGAAAGATTCATACGCTGTGTGAACAGGATGCATTGTTCGCAACATGTTGGAGAACCTATAAAACTTGAGAGTGGTGTCTCATGATCTCAAACGACAGCTTATACGGAGAATCGATGCTGCCATTAGTATTGCTACGTGGCTTCCTCATACTGGTGTATAGTTGCAATTCTGAAATAGATACTTCTGCCGTTTTCGAACAAACAAGGAAAAACTCGATTTTGTACACCCCTTCTCTCCTTCAAACTCAGGAAGTGTTTCAGAACTGTTTCTTTTAGGCGTGTCGGTTCACGTTTCTGGATTCCATGTAGTTTCCAATCTCCTAGTCATCATATCTCGTTCAGACATGCTTGCAATGCAGAAGAATCTGTGACCTCCAGAGACTCTTTCCTTATTGATTGGAAGCAATTCAGTGTTCTCTTGTGTGGCGTTCAACGCGTTTTCACTAACAGTGTCTTGTTTATACAAAGTGCAACGTAACGGCCGGTTGAAACTGCGTTATGTGTGCAATTCCTTGGTATACTTTGTTTCGATGGCTTACCAGATCACTTCTGCGCATGAGTGCCACGACACACGGTCTTCTCCCAGTGAACTGCCTTTTGTGTATCTGCTGGGGTGAGTTCGAACCTCTGGAAAGAATGGTCTGATTGCATTTGTTTCATCACCACAGAAGAGACACAGAGTACGATTTACCGCTGTGCTGGTCCGTAGGGATCTTTTTCTTGCTGGAAGCAGTCCTTCATAATGACGCTTTTTTGCATGGTCAAGTGCAGATGTCCTGTAAAGCTGACGACCGGATTTGTGCCAGGATGCACGATTCTTGTGCATGGACTCTGCATCTGGAATTTCTACGTCGGTGGTGCAGCACCAATTCTCTAATTGACTTACAAGGCTGGTGATTTCTGTGTAGGCTCCCTCTCTACGACTAGCCACGGGATTCGCAAGAGGCAAACAAGCACTTCCTCTGTTTGCTTTTGGCATAGCATGCACAAATGCCAACTCTTGTCCCTGCCATCTCAGAAAATATTCTGGAAAAAACAGCAGAAAAATGCAATAGATTTTTTCGACTGGGTGTGTGTGAGCTGTTGAGTTATTAACCCCCCCCCCCCTTACCTCCCCACTTTAACTAATTTCGGGGAAAATATTTTAAGCATTTTGTCATTTTTTCTTATTATAGAGCCAATGCAAATGTCTGTCGGCGTTTAATAAACATGAGGTTTTTAAAGTCTAATTTTAAATGCGGTTTATTGAAAAATGCCCCCCCCCCACTCTCCCTCCCACCCCCAAATTATCGCAGTGCTTGACACTCGAACCAAAATCGTTCTATAACACCTTACCTTCAATTTAGCAGTAAAACTGAAACTTTTGCATCAATTTGAAATGACTGAGTGTCCAGGCACCCCACAGGTATCTATGTTCTTCCTGAATTGTGGTGACCAAATCTGCACACAATTCTCGATGTGCCCTCACTAAATTCCTGTACGATGTAACACCACCTTTTGATTTATAATTGATCCCCTCCCAATACAACCTAAAACCCTATTGCTTTACCTATAGCTGCCTGGCACTGTGCTGCCTGCTTACCTCCCATATCTATTCCCACCCCCAGATCCTTCTTCTGTGTGACACGCTCCAAAATTACCCCTTACATCCTGTAATCTCTATTTTCATGTTCTTCCCCATCCCAACACCTTACACTTGCTCAGGTTATATTCCATCTGCCAATCTTTTGCCCAATCTAACAAGTATCAATATTTTCCTGTATCTGTCACTACCCCCGTTGCAATCCACCTTACCTCCAAGCTTTGTGTCATCTGCAAATTTGTAAAGCTTACTCTTCATCCTACTAACCAAATCGTTGATGTAAACAATAAATAGTAATGGTCCTAGTACTGATCCCTGAGGTACCCCGCTACTTACATCCTCCCAGCAAGACATCCTCCCACTCACAGCCACTCTTTGCTTCCTACCACTAAGCCAGTTTGAAATCCAATTAGCTCCCTGACCAGCCACTCCACAAGCCCTCACTTTGGCTAACAACCTCTGATGTGCTATCTTATCAAATGCCTTCTTAAAATCTAGATATACTTTGTCCACTGCCTTTCCCTCATCCACCCAATCAGACACTGCTTCATAGAACTCTAAAATATTTGTTAAACAGGAACTACCTTTGGTAAACCCAAACTGACTACTTTTAATTAGTTTGTATTTATTGTATCCTTGTATCCAAGTATGAATGATTTCGTTCTTATTATGTTTAATAATAATATTATTAGTTTGAATGAATATATTCTTTGTTACAATGTTATCATTATTTTTATGTATTTGTTGCCCTCGCTAAAGGAGAGGGTATTGCGTTTGGGTCTGTCTGTCTGTTTGTTTGTTTGTCCGCACAAAACTTTAGTGTTTTTCTCCACAACCGCTTGGCAGATTGAGACACATTTTCATCAAAGGTGTGACTACTCATGTAGAATGTTTTCATCATAATTATGACGTCATAGGTCACGTGGTGTGGCAGCCATGTTGGAAAAACTTTGGACCTCTGTCTTTGAAACCGCACCAAGGAAAAATTGAAACTTGGCACATGGCAAGTACTCCTCGTGGAGAATAAGTGATTTTTTATTTTTTTTTACGCCAGAGGTGCCTTCGTTATGACGTCATGATTGCATATGTAGAACATGACATCTGATCAGTATGAAAAATTTTGAGGGTCATCTCGGGATAAAATAGTCCACATAAATTTTTTTATGACGTCATCGGTCATGTGATTCGGCAGCCATGATTAAAAACAAAAAACAAACACCCTTCAAAAATCTTATCTGAAGTGGCTGAACAGATCGAGGCGAAACTCTACACGAATGACCGCCTGTCCATGAGGAAGAAAAGGTTCACTCGTATGACATTATAGATCACATGGTTTGGCAGCCATATTGGATTTACCCTAAAACCCATAAACATCTTCTTCTTAAGAATGGCTGGACAGATCGAGGGGAAACTTCACACAAATATTCACCAAGCCTTGGGTGTACAAACCTCAGGAATAATTGATAGGTCACATGCTTTGTCAGCCATATTGGATTAAAGAAAAATATTAAATAATGCTTTCTCTGAAACTGCTTAATCACTCAACATGAAACTTCACAATTATGATCTAGTAGTGATGGGGAATACATGTTTTAAATTTCAACTTCATCGGACACATGGTCTGGCAGCAAGAATTATTTATTTTTTTGATCTGGGTCCTTTAAAAAAAAATTTCATTTTTTGAATAAGGCTCACTTGGCTGTGCTTGGATGGGTTTGTGGGTCGAGGAGTAGCAGATGAAATGTGAATCCTATCTAGGTTCCTCCTGATGACCATCTTTTCTTTTGCTTGTTTGGTTCCTTTGATGACTCCAATCCCGGACTGTCTTTGGTGTTCCATTTGATTTGAATTTAATTTATTTCAATCACGTTCTAAATGCAATAGAATAATAATGAAAAACGTCATTGGGTCAGGGTCAGGTGTCCAATCAAAGTGGGACGTCTTGGTATAAAGTAGCAGTTATAATTGTGTTTCTTATTAATTACGTTGCACACCAGTACACCAACACGACACAAAACAAGTTCTGGCGAGGGTCTGCAATCTCTGATTGCTCTTTCTAGTTTTGAATTGGAATGCCATGGAAGCTCCAGTAGAACTCCACAAAAAACATGCCCTTCCCTCCCCACCCCCAACCTAAATGCGTGCACACACACACACACACACACACACAACAGCTTGGTCCATGAAATGTGCTCCCTAACTAAAGCGGAGGTGGATACTTTGAGTCCTCAGAGAATGTTACATCTTCTCAAACCCGCAAATGGAAATAACCAGCAACATCAACACACCTCATCCATTTATGGCGGGCTTGAGATCCCAGGATCCTGAGTTCAAATCCCGCTCAGCTGTTGAATTAATACCAGGTGGGGTTGACTCGGCCTGTCATCCTTTCGATGTCGGCAAAGTGTGTACCAGCTTGCTGGAATGATTGAGCCATTCGAGTATCCTGTGTTGGAGTGGCGACCCGTCCAGGATTGTGTCCAATAGCCTGGGATACGGCTTCAGCAGCACTGACGCTCTGTACAGAGTATGGTCCCAATGGATGGATCCATTTATGGTAGTCTTAAAGGGTCTTTTGGGTCCTCAGGATCTTTTAGGTCTTTTGGGTCCTCGGGGTCTTTTGGGTATAGATTTCCATTGGCTTTGTTTGGTTTGAGTGTTACGATGAGGGACTGAAAAAAAAATCTAATCTTTTGTCGAATAAAAATTATTGGTAAGGTTTAATCAAGCCCATCAGCACGCACGGTACGTTGCTCCCTAAAAAAAATACCGTTATGTTTATTTTTGAATGGCCCCATGTTGGGGTTAAACAATCTGTGACCGTATGATGAATCAGCTCATTCTAATATAACCGTGGTGGAGGTTGAGATGGATAAGAGGTGTCGAGTTAATATTTTAATAGCTCAGTAAATGTGTTTCCCAGTAGTGCTGTTCATCTTTTGAAGTGCTTTCAATGTGTGTTTCCTAATCGGCCCGTTCCGGATTTTGTTCCAGGTTGTGACCACAGTGCGGTCATTCTTGTTTTTTTCAGAAAATCAAGTTATCCACTTCCAATCACCACGAGAAGTCGAGAACTAATCAGAAAAGAATATAATCATCTTATTCGACATATGATTAGATTTTTTTTGGGGTCCCTCATCGTGATTGACACTCGATCCAAACAAAGCCAATGGAAATCTGACCCAACAAACCCGGGCAGCATATAAATCAGCAAAGGCCTAAAGGCCTAATATCTTAAGCCCACCAGAAAACCAAGATGGTGGCTATTTATTTTGTTTGGGTGCCATGGTGGGTGGAGACGAGAGACAAATGTGGGTGGGGTCTGACAGCTGTTCGACCAATGGGTGCACATTTCAACTATCCGGAGCTCTTGTCGAGGTCACAGGTAAAAATCGATATCCAACAGGAACCACAGCTGTGACAACAACCACGTAGAGATCTTAGAGATCTTTTAGACCTGTGACACATAGCAGGTAAAAACCAAGTCCGTGGTGTAATGGTTCGGGCGGTGGCTCTGAATCTGGGAGGTCGGTGGTTCGAACCACGGTGAGTCGCACCAGACATTTAGAAAATGGTCTTTGCTGCTTACTTTCTCGACTCTGCACTTAAAATGACACAGAGAGATGCATGGAAAGAGGAGAGGGTGTAATAACAGAAAGGAGGTGTCAGGTGTAGCTGACAGAGACGCACGGAAACATTTCAAATTTGCACCAATTGTGTAATATTTGATTTATTTATTTACTCTTCAGCCAGCAAACAACTGAAATGGCTTCGACGTTTTATTCTTCAAAAAAAAATAGGGGCAATACCCCTGGGGGCTCAGTGGCTCACCCGGTAGAATAATGATACTGAGGAGGAAGTCAATGTGGGACGGAATGAGCAAAATTAATCAATGTTACAGCAAATACCTATTTTGGGGGGCAACGCCCCTCCCCCATAAATCACCTTTGACCTCGATTATTTTTATATATAAATATGTATATATATATATATATATTTTAAATAGTGTGAACAAACTTTGGTACATCACTTGTGATGAAGGTTGTGGTCAAGTTTCACCGAAATTGTGTAGTTTCTGAGAAGAAAGCAAATACATATTTTGGGGGGCAACTGCCTGGAAACCCCCTTTGGGCCCGATTTTTAGCTGACCTGGAATGTAGGTCCAGGGAGCTCATGGGATAGTGCGTCATCTGTCCGTCCATAAACAGCTTGCAACTTCTTTTCTGTGACGATACAAACAATTTCGATGAAACTTGACCACAACCTTCATCACCCATGATGTACCAAAGTTTGTTCACGGCATAAAGAAAAATAAAATCGGCCCCTATAGGGGTTCATGGGTTGGTTGCCCCCCAAAATAGGTAATTTTTCATAACATTGGTTCATTGGTGCATTTGACCGATTCCATCCTCCTCAGTCTCATTATTCTACCAGGCGAGCACCCAGGGGTATTGCCCCTATATATTTTTTTGAATGCCGTGAACAAACTTTGGTTACATCCGGGTGATGAAGGTTGTGGTCAAGTTTCATCGAAATTGTGTGTGTGCAGTTTCGGAGAAGAAGTTTCAAGTTTTTTATGGACGGACGGACGGACGGACGGACTGACGACGTGCCAGTCCATAAGCTCCCCGTCACCGGTCATACTAAACACCACCTGGAGAAGCCCAGAGACTTTTGGCAGTTGCAAGCTGTTTAGCTTAATTCCGTTGTTTAAATTTCAATTCTGCTCTTTTAATTTTGAGGTTGAGTTTGCAGAGCATATCGAATTTTAGTTTTGAAACGTGAGCAGAAATTAAATAAAGTTACGAACACCGCCTGGATAAGTCCGGCAGTTCCGACTTGAATTAAATCTCACGCACATCTCATGGAGACGCCCGGAGAAGTCAGGAAATTAAATAAAGTTACGAACACTGCCCGGATAAGTCCTGCTCGCAACTTTATTTAACTTATTTAATTTCCGCTCACATTTTAAAACTAAAATGTGATATGCTCTCCAATCTAGATAAAATCACAAACTGGTCCAACACTTGGAACACGTCTTTCAGTTCTGAGAAATCTCACACTCTCACTATGTCTCTCCAAAAGGACCCTCTGGAACCCCCCGCCCCATCTACTCTCAACAATCCTCTTGAAGAAGTCCTTTCATTCAAGTTTCTGGGTCTCACTATCTGCCATGATCTTTCCGGGAAAGCCACAATTCCAACCTGGCCTCCAAAGACAGTCGTTGGACTGGGAATCCTCCGTCGTGCAAAGTCCTTCCTCGGCCCACTTGAGCTCCTGACCACTTACAAAGCTTTCATTCATAGCCTGATGGAGTACTGCTCTTCCCTCAGGGCTGGTGCTCCTGCCTCTCGGCTTCATGTTGTGGAAACCAAGGCATTTCGGATCATTGGTATCTCCCGTGGTTAGGCTGAGTCTTTGGGCCTCTCACTCTCTCACCGCAGGCAGGTCGGTGGTCTTTCTGTCTTCCTTCGTCTCCTCTCCGGTCTCACCACCCCCTGCTCTGTCTGCTATCTGTCCCCACCACATTTCTGCAGGGTGATCAAGGTCCGCCAGCAACCCCCTTCTGGTAAAAACTACCAAATCACGAATCGCTGCTCACCTTCACTCTTTCATTCCTCTTTTTTCCCACCTTTGTAATAAACTCCTCACTCTGTTCAATCCCATTCTTCCCTCCAGGTATTCAAGACAGCTGTTCATCACCACCTCTTATCATCCCCCATCCAAATCACTACATCGTTTTCTACCCCCGTTAATCCACCCAAACCCACCTCCTTCAAATTCCCTGCTTTCTTTCCTGAAAGTCCCTGTAGTGTCCATCTTGTTTACTCCGTCCCATCCCTCTCCCTTCCACACATCTCCTCACGTCTCTGTTCCCTTCTGTTTTGTGCTTCCCTCTCCCACCCCCCTCGTCTTCTGCTCCCCTTGTTACACGTTCTGTGTGTTAGCTCTTATATGAGCCTCGACATTGTATATAAAAACAAAAAAACACAAAACCTCAAAATTGAAACAGCAGAATTGCTCGAAACAGCAGGTCTTACTGCTAAAACATAGTCTCTGGGGGGGGGGGGGGGGTTCGGAACGACCCCCTGGAACCGAAGTTCCACCTGAGTTAACAATCCGAAGGGTCTTTTCCCGCTGTGACGACACAAGGTCCATTAACCAATGTCATATCCATTCGGACAATGGTCCAGGAAACTTTCCAGCACCGGCATGATGCAGTGCGAATTCTGCTACTCATAACACCGTCGGGGATTAAAACAGCGCTTCGGATGCTTTGGGGGCAACGGTGTTGGGCCTTGTCTCGAGTTCCTTTTAAATCATCCAGAGATGTCGGCACAACATAGGAGAGTGAGACGAGCCGCGCTTGTTAAACGAAATTATTTCGCGGCTTTGGCTCAATCTCTGTCGGTCCCTGCACGATGATTGGGCAAGGTGCCTTCGAGTTATACCCGGTGTGTTAGGCGGTGTATGTGAGCGGGGACGGTGTTCTTTCAAGCAGATCTTGTGAAATGTGTAAATTGCGGAGACGTTGAAAGGAACCGTCCACCGAAGCTCGCGTCGCAAAGTTTTTTGTGAATAGAAAAAATATATATATATTTGCGAACATCTATTTATTACGTACACGAATATGTGTGGGTATTATTTCCTCCATCATTCACCATTGTTCATCGAATCCGCACCGACCGCAAATCTTCCTCGGAGGTAATTTATAAAAATAAACCCTTTAATATGGAAATTTTCAATGTTTTATCGCGGAAATTGAAATTAACGTTGTAATTGTTTTTTTGGTCACGAACGAGGACCTTTCACCACACAAGGAGGGAAGGAATTAGGGAACGAATAACGAATGAGTTTTATTGTGGAGACATCATGCCAAAAGTCACAGTGATACACGGTAAGTGCCGTTCGTATTGTTCCGCGGGTTCTTCTTTCCTCGCTGTGTTTGGCGCGCGGTGCGAATCGATTTGGCGGGAACACGATGAGCGGCCTCGGATCGTGAAGAGAGCCGTCGTTCATGCAGGTACAGGGCCCCGTGATCACGATGAGCGGCCTCGGATCGTGAAGAGAGCCGGTCGTGTCATGCAGAGTACAGGGCCCGTGATCACGATGAGCGGCCTCGGATCGTGAGAGAAGCCGGTCTGTCATGCAGAGTACAGGGCCAGATCACGATGAGCGGCCTCGGATCGTGAAGAGAGCGGTCGTGTCATGCAGAGTACAGGCCCGTGATCACATGAGCGCCTCGGATCGTGAAGAGACCGGTCGTGTCATGCAGAGTACAGGGCCCACGATCACGATGAGCGGCCTCGATCGTGAAGAGAGCCGGTCGTGTCATGCAGAGTACAGGGCCCGTGATCACGATTGAGCGGCCTCGGATCGTGAAGAGAGCCGGTCGTGTCATGCAGAGTACAGGGCCCACGATCACGATGAGCGGCCTCGATCGTGAAGAGAGCCGGTCTGTCATGCAAGTACAGGGCCCCGTGATCACGATGACGGCCTCGGATCGTGAAGAAGCCGGTCGTGTCATGCAGAGTACAGGGCCCCGTGATCACGATGAGCGGCCTCGGATCGTGAAGAGAGCCGGTCGTGTCATGCAGAGTACAGGGCCACGATCACGATGAGCGGCCTCGGATCGTGAAGAGAGCCGGTCGTGTCATGCAGAGTACAGGGCCCCTGATCACGATGAGCGGCCTCGGATCGTGAAGAGAGCCGGTCGGTTCATGCAGAGTACAGGGCCCACGATCACGATGAGCGGCTCGGATCGTGAAGAGAGCCGGGCGTGTCATGCAGAGTACAGGCCCCGTGATCACGATGAGCGGCCTCGGATCGTGAAAGAAGCCGGTCGTGTCAGCAGAGTACAGGGCTCCGTGATCGTGAAGAGAGCGTCGTGTCATGCAGAGTACAGGGCCCCGTGATCACGATGAGCGGCCTCGGATCGTGAAAGAGCCGGTCGTGTCATGCAGAGTAGGGCCCTGATCATGATGACGGCCTCAGGATCGTGAAGAGAGCCGGTCGTGTCATGCAGAACAGGGCCCCTGATCACGATGAGCGGCCTCGGATCGTGAAGAGAGCCGGTCGTGTCATGCAGAGTACAGGGCCCCGTCAATGAACCGTCGTGTGGGTTTGTTAAACAATGTCTGTGTGCAATGTGCATATTATCATATCATGAGGTAATGTTAATAATTTTTATTGTGATTATTGTGTTCGTAAACGTTAAACGATTTGTTATTATTCCACTTTACTTTCTCTACTTAACTAACCTCGTCCTCTAACCTTGTAATTGTCCTGTCGAGTTAAACATCAGAGGAAAACATTTTTTTAATCGATTCATTATCTGGAACATTCCTTCAGCTTGTGTTTGTCACCACTTACAAGTTTATATATATCTTCTCGGTAAAGTGGGACCCCTACCTTGAGGGACCCCTACCTTGAGGGGACCCCCCACCTTGAGGGGGCTCCTCACCTTGAGGGGACCCACCCACCTTGAGGGGACCCCTACTTTGAGGGGACCCTCACCTTGAGGAGACCCCCACCTTGAGAGACCCCCCACCTTGAGGGGACCCCTACTTTGAGGGGACCCCCACCTTGAGGGGACCCCTACCTTGAGGGGCCCCTCATTGTCTTGGGGCCCCCCTTTGTAATCGCATGCGTTGCACTCCTCGAACAGCTCCTCTTGCCCCAAAGACGTGTAGAAAATATTGTTACGAATTTGGAATTCAATTGCACACAACATACAGGTTCCCTTAGTCAGCTATGTCAATAAGTTGATGTTCCGCTAGATAGCTCACCTTCCATTGTTTAAATGTTTTGAAATCGATTAGATGCGCTGCGGATCGATTTAATAGTTAGGGAGCGAACAATGGAGACGTCCCCCCCTCTTCTGCGAAGAGGAAGAAGAACCCTGCGGTGACATCAAACAACTCCCTCCCACCCGTGGTTGAGCGGGGGGGTGGATCACGAGGGCATGGTCACGCCGGGGTGCGGGGAGGGGGTGCAAAGGATAAAGAGGACATCTTTTCTTTGTTCGTGTGGGAGTCCCGTGGTAGGGCTGAGTTCGTGAAAGTCCCGTGCTAAAGAGTTCGTGGGAGTCCGTGGCAGAGTTCGTGAAGAGTCCGTTCTGAGTCCCGTGTGCAGAGTTCGTGTGCTGAGTCCCGTGGAGGAGTAAGCTTTTTGCTTCGGAGAGAGCAGTCGTTCAGCAGGCCATCGGGTCCTGCTTGGCTGCTTGGCTTGAGGCCTTCGGAAGCTTTGTGCTTCGGCTGGCTCAGTGAGCTTCAGCTGCTGCCTTGTTTTGGAAGGAACTTGAGCCAGTTGTTCGGCTCGAGCTGGCGATGGAGGCTCTTCCCTCTCTTCCTTCTTCCTCTTGGTTCGTGGAGCTTTTCGTTCTCCATTTGTTTCCCGGCTTGGTGCGACACATCGGCCTCTTCTGGAGTTGGATCCTCGGGGAAGCGACGATCGACAGGAAGGATCGGCGCCTCGTCTCACCAGCACGTGTTGAGAAGCGCGGGAGGATTCGCGGGAGCTCGGGAAGGATCGCGGCAATTGGATCCAGCTCGCTCTCGCTGAGCCCGGGTCCGGACAAGTGAAGACCACACGAGGTGGAAAGGTTCGAGTCAAGCTCTGAGTTTCAGCTCACCTGTCCTCCGAGCTAGAGCTTGTGATTAAAGGCCTCAGCCACCATTGTGTGTTGTGTGTGTGTGTGTGTGTGGTGTGTGTGGGCGCGCGCGCGTGTGCGTAAGTGTGTCCGTGGGCCCGTCTAATAAGTAGGAACTGCTGTTAAGTGTAAATGACTGTACATAATAAGTAGACGGTTGTAGTTCTTTTGTCGTGCTTTTGTTGCTTGTATAATTGCATACGTGTTTTGCCTTATTTAATTGCATACGTGTTTCATTATAATAAATGTCCTTGTTGTAAATGTAAACCTGCTCGTTGCGTCCATTCCCTCATTGACTGAACATTTCGTGTTGTGGGAGTTAGAAAGCCGTGGGTTGCCGTAATAGGGGGACATTTGGACTGACGGTTCTCGGAATCGCGCACGGACAGGCTCGCCTCGGCGGTTTGTTCCGTACGAGTTCCGTCGAGGGTGGAATACCCCCGGTAGTTGGATCACGTGGGTATTTAGGTAAATTGAAGATTGGCAATCGACCCTACCCCACGTGATCTGCCGATTGGCGTATTTTCGGTTCTTGTACAAGGACCCGTGCGCTCGGAGTTATCCGGCAGGGATCGATTATTCGCGGCGCGATCGGTCGGGCCGACTCGACTTGCGGCTCCGTTCAGAGCGGTCGGTTGGCGGTTGACCCCCGGCCAGTAACAATATAAATATCCACTGTGTCAACACGAAATTAATAAAACTGAGATTAAAAAACACATGATTTACAACTTCTCGGACAAACACAATCGGTTCCACATTTTTTGTGGAATCGGCCAACGAAAGGTTTCGACCCAAGTCTTTCTCGAACAGGCTAGCCGGGCCTTCCCTTCGCCGGAATGTGATTTGGGCAGGAATTTGCAATTTGTTCATGGTGCCGGCAATGGCTCGCCGACGCTTGTTGAAGGACGCCAGAGGATCTTTATCGGTGTCGTGCACCCCGACGAATACTGCACATGGGATGCCCAGCTTCAGGTGCATCCGAGGGACGGCACACATCGATGTCTGTCCTTGCCTGCGAGACACCAGCATGACAGTTTATAGCTGGGTGGAGTTTATACACCACCACAACCAACCTCTCTTCCACTGTAAATGGACTGGCATCTGCCATCTCAATTTAATGTATAACTTGTACTGGCAGAGTACCCGCTCTCTGGGTGATCTTGTTCCAAGCACGCAATGTGTTCTTCTGACTCATACCTTTTATTTGGGCGGTGTATAAGTAACTGACAGCTCTGTATAGGCAAACTAAATAACCCGAGTTACGTGCATGAAGCAAAAACATTCCTTATTGCTTATAATTGAAAACACCTCACGACACTGGAAAACGTAGGGACAGGAATACTGCACTGTCAATGGAGGAGACTTGTAATGCCTTCCCTTATGTGGAGGCGGCGCTACACGATACACATTTACACTGAGAATTTGTGTTCCCTCTCCCTCGACACCCCAAGATGACCGGCAAAGATAAAAACACCCCGATACATTAATTGGGGGTCATGGTGAATCCTCTGCAGCAAGTATGGATGTGATTGGCCCAGGACTGTAGGAGGAGTTGCGTGACAAACAAACAAACACCGATCCGTGAATTATAACAAGGATTATCTGAAAATAAATAAAGAAAACGGTATAAATAGATTGTGTGAGCAGTAAACCGTGTCCTGGGACTTGTGACAGCCCCGTTGGGTTGTGTGAGGTGAGAGAAGTTGACACCTTGCTCCGTTCTTTTCTTCCTCAAATCTTCCTTGTGTCCACCTTCCCGCAATTTGAGTGATGTCTCTGTATGTTAAGATTCTCTAAGAACATGCTAAGGGTAATATATTTTTTTTCTGTTGTGTCTTTTGCTTGTTTATAATACAGTACCGTTTGCCGTTAAAAAAAAAAAAAAAATTCAAACCGCGAGCAACAAACAACAACCACACAGGCCGTTTCTTCGCTCTCGCGTGCCCGGACGTGCATGGCCCGGAAGTTCGCATATTATTCGCAGTTACGATTATCGCAATTTAGTTTTAATACCCAATTATTCAATTAGCGCCAACGATAATATTACCTTTTCGCAATGTCGTGGCAAGGAAAAACAAAAGAAAAGAGAAGAGAGAGAAAAAAATTTACTTCCTGTTCGGAGCATACCAGCACTCTGATGTTACCGAAATTTATGCACCGTCTAATATGAAAACGATCATACTTGGGCATTGTGTTTATCTATAATGGCATAAGAAATCGAAGAAATTGTTAGAATACACGAAGTCATCACTCTCCGAAGTCCGATACGTTGTAACTGTAATGGCGACGCGGCTGAGCTTCCCTTCCCCTTCGGCCACGCCCACGCAACAACGTGTCTGTCATTGGTTTGGTAAATAATATGCCATAACTTGGGAAGCACTTGTCCGATTAATATCAAACCTTAAAAAGCACATCCTCAGGTCCCCAGCAATATACCTGGCAAGTTCAATTAGACGACCAGTGGTTGTCGAGAAAACAGCGGTCACAGACACACACACACACACACAACAGAACACACACACACACACATCACCAAAAAAAAACAACACCACAAAAACCACTAAAACAAACAAAAACCAACCACAAAAAAAAACACCACACACACACACACACACACACACACACACACACACAAACACACACATTGCTGGAATTATAGATAGATGGTACTCACTTTAATAATTGCTTGATTGGTGAATAAAGAGCTGTAAATAATGTGCTTTTCACCATTGCTTAGTGAATGAATAATAGTTGTGTATTTTCCATCTGTTTCGCTCTTGTCCTTTCCTTCCTTGGTCTGGCAAAGAGTGTACGTTATCGATAGCCGGGACATTCTACCCCACTGATTCGCTACGCTGGATAGGCAAGAGCCATCCATGGTTCGCTCAGCCGTACTTGAATAAATAGATGGGTGGTGCTTGATGGAGTAGCCCCTATAGACCGGGAGCCCGGGGCCCTGAGCTCAAACGAACGAGGTACTAATATCTGAGCACAGGGGCATGA
>CM068955.1:16684530-16706256 GCA_035128595.1 Eptatretus atami
GGACTTTGGAACGAGGACACTCCCCCAATGCGTAAACCAACGCGGACCATAAACCCAGAGTTTGGTGTCAAAGCAACCCTAATGCTCGCCCTGTTTATACATTTATCGTTTTTTAAAAGACTCGCTCTAATAATTCCATATTTTATAAGCATTGCAGTGAAGTCTGATCCAAATAATTTTAAAGCAATATATGTATTTGTTATTGTAATCAGTAACAGAGCACAATATATGCCCGAACAAAGAGGTATAGACAGAATTGTGCTACTACATGGAAAACGCATCCTGGTTGCCATGGCAACCACTTTAGATGACGAACGTATGTCTCCACAGTCTGTACCTATGTACCAGATAATTGAACGTGAAAGTTGAAAACTTTGGGAGTTATGCAGTGCGGACAGGAAGGATGGAAAACAGCATCCCTGGTTGCCATGGCAACCCTTTAGATGACAAACGTATGTCGCGAACACAGTCTCCAGTCTGTACCTATGTACCAAATATGAAACGTCAAAGTGAAAAAAACTTTTGGAGTTAGAGTGCGCGACAGCGAACGGATGCGACGCGACGGACAACCGGTATCATATAATAACGCCACGACTATATTGTTCACGCAATCTACGCCCGCCCGGCTGCGAGTGACCGCTGTTAACTAATACGCGCGCTCGCCACCGAACGACAATTCGTCGTGACTTTCTGGAACAACGCCAGCAAACCAGTCCACGGGTGGGTTTTTAAATCCACCACCCACGTCCGCTATTTCTACCCCCCGCCAAAGTAGTGTCATCGCCGCAATATCCGGCTAACCTAAGTACCCGCGCGGGTAACCTACCGAGGAACCGGTACCTCGCGCGAAGCCTGCTGACACGAACCGCCTAAGCGTCGTTCCGTTCGCGAAACCAGCCGGTATATATCTGCCAGACCTCGCCACGGACCATTTTATTTACTCGTTATTTAAAACCAAACTAATATTTCCGCCAAATACAGATGCTTTCAATGCTGGGAAAAAATGACGTACGGAACGGGTACATTCAACACAAGCTACATTTATTTCTACACACAAGCATATAAACCAGAAAGCAATGAAAAACACTTAACACAGTCAACAAAAGCAAAGACGCATTGCCAGTTGCGTTTTTTGAAGATGCCGCGGACGGGGACAAGAGACACGGGCAAGGCCAAAGCACTACAACATCTTATGCAGCAAATTAATATACAGTCAACTTAACAGGTTTTACTTACAAACACGGTCGGCCACAAACATGCATTCGAAAGCAAACCCCAGAAAAAAAGACACCACAAACATAGACAGAGGAGTCCAGACTGGCCGGTGGCCTTTATAACGTGAGCGTGTAGACCCGCAGAGGCTCCGCGAAGGACCGCGCAGTTACCTTCTCGCTGGACGCACCCACGACGCTCCTTCCCACGGCCCAGGCCTAGCGTAACCGCGGTCCGCGCTGCAGGCCTGGTGACGCGGCCCCGGCCGCAACGCTGAGAGAACGAACGGCTTTCTCTCTTTGAAGTTGATGCTCTCTTTAAGAGCCCGTCCATTGCCCTCGCGCTGCTCGACTGTCCCGAAGCCGATCACCTCGCGACCGTTCCGACAGATGTTGCGGCGAGTTCTCTCTCCGGCCTCGTACCGACGAGCTATGCGCCGCAGGTCTCTCTGCGCCTCGCACGCAGTCAGTGGGCTGCGCTCCCAGCTCGGGCTACTCCTCCTGGTGTCCCGAACCTCTCCACCGACTGAAGGCTCCAAGCGCCAGCTCAAGACTCGCGCAGCTTCCTCGACCTCTTCCGACTCGCCTCCAGACCCGACTTGGCTCTTTGCAACTGGCGCTCTTGCGCGGTCCTTTTTTGGACTGGTGAGAACAAGATCTGATCTCCGCCCTCTCACCTCTGACTCTGGCAGGAAAGCGGACGTCGCGGAAATCACCGCCCTCTGGATCCGATTCTCCGAGATGAGCGACCGTGTTTGAAAATCATCACACCCCTGTCGACCCCCACAGCCCCCGCCTTTCTCTCCTGTGATCCGTTTCCGAGGCGAAGCCTCCACAGAGGGATGTGGTAGAAATCACCAAAACTTGCTCGATGAGCGAACCCCGCGTGTGCCTGCAGCGATCTGTTCGCTGGGAACTCGCACCGTGCTGGCTCAAAGATGGCGGCGTTTGGGGACGAAGGTGAGGCCGATGTTTGTGGTGTGGAGATGTTGCGGTTGCTTGCGGAGTGGTGAGGATGGCGTGGTGTTGAGAGGCAGGGGTGGTTGTTGGTTGTGGTTGTTGTGAAGCGGTTGATGGAGTGATGTTGGTGGTTGGTCCAAAACACGATAGTGAAGTAAAAACGGCTACTGAAGATTCACAGCCTCTGATTAACACGAATAACTCCCATTAAACAACGGTGGGGAAATCTTAACTGAACACAGACTTATCCATCTAATGAACTAAGGACCTTTATGGTGTTCTGGCGAATTTCCCAAGCCGTAACAATATATATAATATATATATATATATATATATATATATATATATATATATTATATATTATATATATAATCGGGCGTATAAAAAATAGTTTGGTAGATATAAACATTAAGAAAGGAAAAATAACTTCACCAAAACTAACATTCACGCTCACGTCTGACGCTGACGCTCACGCGGGGTATTGCGCTATAGCTCTCTTGTTCTTCGATAGGCGAGCTAAACAATGACTGACTCATGGACGGTGTCATGTCGTCTTACGCTGGCCACTTGAATGTTGCAACTCCACCAAATCGTACTCCTGATAAGGAACTTTGCAGTCCAGAAACCCACTCGCGTTCACATCACGACTGAGAAACGGCGCCGATGTAAAACCGTGTTAACGAAGTCCCACGGCAGAATAAGCTTCAGTCTCTACATCAGGGGGTGGGGAACCTCCGGCCTCCGGGCCGTATAGGCTCGTCGAGACAATTTTATCCAGCCCCCAGAGGCAAATTCATAAAAATAAAAACAAAAGCAACCTCAGAATAACAACACAAAAAAAACTCGAACGGCGCTTATTTTTCTAAAAAAAATTAATTAAACGACAGCTAAAACGACAGCTGTCATCTGCCTGTTTTCACGTTCAGAGGTCATGATGCCGCACGTGCGTAACGTAATGTGTGATCGCTAATCCCATGTCATCATTTCATTCAGTGTATCAACATGGCGACTAACAAGAAAAGAAAGGTAGATGCGGAATGTCGCACTTTTTCCAAGAGAAATGGGCCAAACAATTATTTCTTTGTGGAAGTAAAAGGCAAAAGCCAGTAATGCTATTGTCGGGAAGCGCTCTCGCGTGGAATGAAAAAGCAACCTCAGCGTCATTACAGCTCGACAACTGCTAAACTGGACGAGTTGAAAAGAGCAAATGCGCTTGGATAAAAGTTAACGCTCTTCGGCGGAGTTTTGGTGCTGCAACAAGCAGTCCTTCATAAAGACGCACAATCTGAACCGAGACAACACTACGCTGCTTAGTTTTGTGGGAGTGAGCTCATCGCTAGAGCGTGCCGCATTCAGAAGGAGAATTTGTGAAGGAGTGGCCTTGTTGGCCGCTGCGGAGCTGCTCGCAGCCGGACAAAGTAAAATGTTCCAAAGTGTCAGTTTGTCTCGAAGAACTGTCTCACTCAGATTACTGAAATGGGCACAAGATTTGAGAAAACACTGAAGGACACCGCAGAGATTCCCAGTTTTCTCTCGGCCTGCGATGAGACAACGCGACATAACAAACACCGCCCAACTAGCCATTTTGTGGGCGGGGGATTACGCTTAGTTTTGATTTACGACGAGGATTCTGTTCTTTGCAAGCCTGCATGGCACCACCAAAGGTGAGGATTTGTTTGAGCAAGTTGTTTTGGCTATGAACAAATTCGAACTGCGTTTGACAAGTAAGTTGCCTGGCCAAGGATGGAGCCCCAGCCATGGTTGGCGCGCAAAAAGGGATTGACTGATTGGTCAAAAAAGAAATGAGTCGTTCAGTCTCGATCCAAGTGAGTTAGTTGTATGCCACTGTATCCATAACCCCAGAGAATTCTGTGTGCAACAGTCCCTGAAGCCAAAAATGTGGTGACAACTGGTGGTTTCCACATAAACGTCATCAAAGCAGAGGGCTGAACAGCCGCCAGTTCAAGCAGCTATGAGTGAACTAGAGTCAGAGTACGGAGAATCTGGTTTAACAAATGTGAGGTGCGGTGGCTGATTGCGAATAAGCTCACACTGTTTTTACTCACTGAGAAAGAAGTGAAAACAGTTCATGGAGATGAGGGGAAACCTGTCCATGGAACTCGTGATAGCAAGTGGCTGTGTGATTTGGCTTATGGTGGACATAACGCAAGTACCTGTCAGAGCTGAACGTCAAAGCTCCAGGTCCGCAAACCAAGCTTCTCAGCTCTCTGAATCAAATGTGAAATCATTTGAAGCTTAAACTAAAGCTGTGCAAGTGCACTGGAAAGGGGAAACACTGTCCACTTTTCCCACCGCAAGAAGAAAAGCTGCTGTGACATCTGAATATGTTGCGAGTGTGCAAAACTCCTCCAGGCATTTGGGAGAGGGTTCCAGGATGAAAAGTAAACCAAAGGAACTGAACATATTTGCCACGCGTTTAAATGTGGAACCAGCTGATGTGCCTGACAAACTACAACACAAATCATTGGAGCTGCAAGGCAATGACGAGCTCAAAGCTAGGTACAACAACTCCTTTGCTCGAGTTCTAACAAACTGTATGGTACATGCTGAGGATTCCATTCTGAGGGACATGCACTGAAGTTTTGCCATCACTGTTTGGGATGACCTACAGCTGTGGAGCAGTTCTTTTCAAACTGCCTCTTGCAAAAGACTCGGTTCCGCTGCAAGACTTGCTGACCCAAACCTGCAAAACCAGCTGGAGTAGCATATTCATCACTACCACCTGATCACCAAACGCCTCACCAAGGAGAAACAGTTCCAGCCATGCAATTCGGTGAGTCCGATATATGTGTTCAATAATTTTTGCATGCCCTCGAAGGATGTTCTAAAAATCGAAATGGCGCCTTGAACAGGAAAAAGGTTCGCACCCCTACTCTACATCAATATGTTACTCTGATGCACTGTCAGGCCATGTCGGGCTCATCGGCTACCTTTAACCAGCTGGGATGATTTATGAGGGTGGCTGCAGCCCTGAGAAGGGGCTGATCACTGCCTCTTAAAAGAGAGCAGGTCCACACACTTGGAATAAATGATCGCGCCTAAGCTGCGGGATGGCGCTCGGTTCCGTTTCGGCCCCAGAGGTGGGTCCAATTCCTCGCACGATGTCGATGTCCGACGACGGAACATACAATATGGCACACTGGCAGCATTCTTTGAGCGACCTTAAGCCGACTGAGCGGCATCTGGACAACTACTTGGCCTTGAAGGATCCGTCGCCACAATGCCCTCTTCACGTTCCACCAACACCGTCGCACTGGGCTTTACCATGTGCTCGTTCAAAAAAGACCAGTCCAATGTCCGTACGGGGAGCCGGACATTTTTTGGCGGCCACAGCAGGAGGCCTTTCAGGTTATACCTGTTTTTGAATTGACTTGCCCGCGTCGTCGGAAAAATATATGTAGTGTTTTCGACTGGTCTCGTTTCTGGTTTTGGTTTGCGGGCTTCCAGATTTGCGATTTGAAACGGCAGCAACAAGCGTACTTGTCATGACGGAGTTCATCACTACCACCACATTTCGAGTCGACGCAAACACCATCAGGCGTATTAAGCACTGCTGTGAAAAGTGTCACGCTTCATTTCGCAGTGAGCACCATGATTTCGTTTTGATGCTTCAAAGCGAAGTTTCCGGAAAAATCTTCTTGAAGCACAGCTTCTTTTCCGCCAAGGTGTTCCTTCAGGACCTTTATCTGGTGCAACTGGCATTTGCTATGAAAGACGTGTCTCCTCATACGGCGAGTTGTTTTTTGAGGAGCTCTTCCTTGGCCAACTTAATCGTTGAAGTAATTTCAACTTTCTTGTACTGATCATTCCATTGGAGATAGGAAGCAGCTCAGCTTTCACTAAGGTGGCTTTCCTGGAAGTGTTCTTGAACTTTAGCGTCGTAATCACTACAACTGGGTACAGTCCCGCGATAATGGCACGACAGGTTGGATCCGCAGACCGTTCCTTGCTATCAGTCCCTCACGTGTTTGGCAGGAGTGGCACGCTTTTTGGAATTCCTCTCACGAAGAAGAGTCGAAGTTCTAATGATAGGAAACAGCACACATTCTGATCTTTCTCCGTCACCGGTAGTAACATCAACCTGGTCGCAGCGATGCAAAACTTCGATTTCCCAATCTCCATTTTCAGGATTCGCCAATCTGAATACTTTGTACGCCTCATCAACATTCTGATCATAAGCTTTTTTCTGTAGCTTTGCTTTGGGCCATCATCCGAACGTTACACGTCTTTCTACTGTAATCTTCAGTCTTGAAATTTCAGTCCGGGCATCTGTCTCGACACTTATCACTTAGGGAAAATGAACGGACAGCTTCCTCAGTTGCTGGAGAAACGTCCTTTGCTTCGACTTCGTCAGTCCACTTCCCAACAGAACTCTCACCAGCTTTTACAACACAAAGCTTTTTCGTGGGCTGGTTGGTAAAAGCTTAACCGGCACGACGTACCGCTTTCCCAAAACTCTGGGCCGATTGAAGGCTGCGAATGGACTACCAGATGTTGGCGATTGCAATGTTTCTTTTCTCGCGCATTTTTTGCATCCTATGCTTTGCTTTTGCCCTTTCTTCGCTATTTTTTCTTGTTATCCATTGGGCGCGGTAGTGTATGTTGTTCTGTGTTTTTTCTCTTTTCGTCATGCTTCTTTTGCTCCGACAATAGCGCTGTCTGTACAGCCGCATCCTTTGGTACGAATTGAGCCTTTCCGCCGCGAATAGCCATCTGCAAGATTGTGTAAAATGATTAAAATTGCGACATTAAACACGAGACTAAATGACGACATTGAAACACGAGACATATTAATTGAAAAGCTGTGGGAACCAAGTTCTTGTGCTGGTATGAATGATGCAGGCCAGATTTAGGATTCGAATCGTACTGAACGCATGCCAGTACGTATGACAAGGGTAGTATAGCCTATAGACACCCAAAAAAGAAAAAAGTGAACACCACACTATGGATTTGAACCAAACCACGAGCGTGTTGTAACTAGTTATAACCTCACATACACGGCCACTGCCGACATCCATCGTAACCATGTCTCCTCCGTAATATATTTAAGTAACTTCGCTGTCCCCATGTCGGACATGACGCACTACTTCAATAGCGTAATGGATACATCTTTAGCTCAATTGTTTTGTTTAGGTCCTGCATCAATTCAGTCAAAAAAACGTGCCGGAGAAGCTATGTCTGTTTATTTTCAACCTTTTTGGCATCCCATTTGGGTCTATGGGTTGGGTCTGGCATCAGAAGACAGCCACATCCAATTCTCAATAAACGGAGTGGGGGAAATACGGACAGGGAATCTACTTCGTAACGGACATAAACCGCTTTGCATGTTTACGGTCCGTACGGTAATCCGGGTTACGTCCGTTACGATAATTTTAGCCCGATAAAGGGTATAATTCTTTTGGTCACTTGTTACTGTAATTCAACCGTAACAATTAACCAAGAAAAACATAATGGGAAAGGTTTGGAATATCTTGAGCCCATGGAGAAAAAGGACAATTTTACAATTTTCGTTAACGGACGTGTAACATCAGCTATTAGGATTTCGTGTCCGCATAAAGAAACTTATAAGTAGAATTCAGTCAGAACTACATTATGGTGAATCTGCACATATGCTATATGTACTCACTAACCTTTTTTGGCGCACGAAGTCTTCTTCAACTCGGATGTCGTTGGATATAAATGGGAAAATGGATGTTGCTTCGATGACGTTGAGGAAAAAACAAAATGGCGTCAAATCACGTGAACAACAGGAGCCGCGCTAATAGTGCAAAAATTCAATTATGTCCCAATTCATGATCTGTCATGTGGTATATAAGGTTTAATGAAAAATGTACTTTCAACAAATAGCACCAGTACTTTTTCCATGGAATTACCCTTAAATAACTTGAGGAAAGGGGGCGGAAAGATGGATCTTTTGTTGTTGTTGTTTTTCATTCTAATTATAATGGCCTGGCAGAGGGTTACCCGCATTGCTTGTGGATTATTATAATTCAAGAAAGAAAACACTCGATTTGTATTCTACTTACGACTCAAGCGCATGCAGAAACACAGCCGGAGCAAACCGGGTTATATAAATTTCGAGAAGCGATGGAAACCAGTAAGTTAATGCCACCTATACACGCCATGATTTTTTTTATTATCATTATTTTTTTCATATTTTTTTTTTTTTATAATTTTTGAATATTATCACGTCCTCTAATGCTTGAGTATTCAGAAACCGAGGAATTTCACAAATGTATGTGCGCAAACACAAATGTCGACAATTTTTTTTTTTTTAATTGAGTTCTAAATTATAAGCGAACAAACACGAATTGAGCTTGAAATATATTATTTTATTACAGAAACGTGCTGTAATCACGTGGTTGGGTTTCGGTATATCATCGACTCGCCCGCTAGGGTGGCTCCAGTTGTTCACGGGAGCGGCAATAAAGCGGAGTTACCTATAGTCCTTGAGCACAGAAACCAAAGTAATGCTCCGGCGGGGGAAGTAATTCTCATTATGAATTTCCATTAGACAAATGTCTCAAGTGTCAGAAAAGGTGGTGATGTTATGTACTCGGTTGGGCTCGGAGAAGCAGTGAGACTCGCAGAGTCGTGAGGCTGCTGTAACTCTGTTATTGCGTATCCCGAAGCGCGCTACCATAGCGGACTACAAGCCTCAGCGGCGTGCCCACTTTAATGCCCCTGCGGGACCACGTGGACCACTACACACTTTGCCCCGCCTCGCCAGGCTCCGTGCCCATACACCACACTCTTTCCCGCACTAAAACATGATTATAAAATGATAATAATCAACATGATTGGCACTACTATAACAGAAAGCAATTCGCGCCAAAAAGGAAAGCAAAATTGGCATCACGCATGACGATAAGTCCAATTAAGCAAGCATACCACTATACCAAAAACAAAAAAACACCCGCGTGCTTCAATCGCACACACGTCACAATAATGCCGTTGTTTAACCTGGCAATCATACATCCGTTCGAGTTGAATTTCAAAATGATGGACAGATGCTCGAGTACCGAGCTCCCACGAACCCAATGATGGCTGCAGACCACAAAAAAAAACCCTGGCCGTGTTAAAGATATAAAAAGCAAGTTGGGAAGCACAGTATCACACGCAGCAGAAGCGCCCCAGGCGGCTCATGCGCTCAACGTATCCGGCGAGGTCGAGGTGACACCCAAACGAAACGCTCCCCTGGTCGAACAAGTTGGCACACCCCCTCAGACCAGGACCGAATCAGGTAAACACCCAGAGTCTGCAAGCCCCCCAAGGCGCCAGAGTGGCGACCCTGGCAAGATTAGAGGGTTGCGCCCCACGGCGCAGACGCTGAACGCGAACCAGCCTGGCACCTCGCCCACCAAGACCGCACCGATCCAGAGACATCGCCATCGTAACATCATCGTAACATCATAAGGCAACAGAAACATCGTTTGCAATCCCACGTACGCGCATTTCCAATTCATATCCCCACACACGAACATCCAACGACCGCGAACTGCCCCCAGTTCACCGGAGGTTTAACAGACCTCTTTATTTTCACAATGCCCACGAGTAATTAACTCATACGACATCACGATCATCATCATACCGAATCATCACTCAACACATCCATGCCACCCATCGCGGCACGACTGCATCTGCTCTATCAAAACCAACAGTGAACACTCGTGCTGCGAAGAATAGAACACAAAACACATTAACAAATTCATGAATTATGCAGTGTCCCACGCTTCTTGACCGTCGACGTCGAGACGAACCGCCATGCCGACCTCCCATCTGCGCGCCGAAACCGAAGACCATCGACGGTCCGTGCCCCCGAAACTTCTGGAACGCGACCGGAATTGGCTCCAATTTCCCCTAAACCGTGGAGTGACGACACGGGCGTTCACGGTCTCATGAGCCGACTCCACCGCGACCTGCATGGCGTAACCTGGCCCAGTGCCAACACACCACCCGGTTGGTTTGAATCCTGAGAAGGTGGACCCTCCATGCCACGCAAGCAACGAGAGCCCGTCGCAGCTGGGCATGCTTCCCCGTGCTTCGGAACGTATATGTAGTTGCAGGAAACAATGAACGGAAAACCTGTTGCATCGCCGCGGCTTCAATGCCGCAGGAATCGCCCTGGGGTCTTGAGGGAGGCCCGGGCCAAACGCGGGGGTAAGGCCCGAAGGAGACGCCGGTGCAGCTGGAGGTACGAACTCCGAACGGGAACCCCTCCTCCTCCCGCCGGACACTATATCGGGCCAGCACGGGGATGTCAAGGCCATGGCTGGCGCCGTCCCGTCTCGTTAGAATGCGGGCCAAACCCGCTCGACCCCAAGGGCGAGCCCCTTCCCCTGCACACGAACAGCGAGAGCGGAATCCGCTGACCTTGATGGGCTACCAGACTGTGCCCTGGCCAACTGCTGGTAGCGCTTCACCGGTATACGTGTGCATGCGAGGGTAGACCCGAAAAGGCGTAGACCGGGAGTGCACGAGCGGTGCGCTCGCTTATGACCCGCCACCGGCCGCTCCGGTTCCACCTCGAAACAACGATCGATGGCCCGATCATTCCACCCCCACCACTGCATGGTCTAGCCACCCTGAGACAATTGAAACAGGCTCAACATCGGCAGTAGTCTGCTCCGGGCCGCACGGGATCACTATGCCCAGACTGCAGGACGACCCGGGCGCAAAACGTGTACGCCACGCACAAACCCGTACCGCAGTAAGGCCTCGAATCCGGGCGTTTGGGGTCGCTCCGCACACCGCCATCCATGACCGCTATGACGGCCCATGACCCCCGCACCACACGTAGATGTCCCTGAGTGTTTCAGCTGCGTCTGACTGACCGCGTAGTAACTTTCTGTCACGACCCGCAACGAAGTTCGGTGCGTGCGGCCGTGCCCGCCCTCGAACCCCCCGCGCGACTGGCCCTCGAGCTCCGGACATCCCAGCGTGCGTGCGACAGCCTTTGCCGCGTCTGAGCTGAACCCAATGTCCTCGTCCTTTAGCCCGTGGCAATTGCAGAAACATTTCCTCGAGCTTGTAACAGCAGAAATAAAAACGAACTCCGAGAAAGTGGGAATAATAACGAACTCCGAGCGCAGCGTTGCGTTGTTCACTCATCGTGCTTGAACACGCGGATGTGCAAACTGTGGGTGCGGCGCGATGCCGCTCCCTGGGCTCCTCGCCAGGTTGGTTCGCAACTCGTCCCGCGCAGCCGCGTGAATCCCATCAAACCGTCCCGTTGTCCACCTCCGTGAACTCGGAGCGACGGTGAGATATCCGGCTGTTCGGTGCCGGCAATCTAATTGCTCCGTTCCGACACGCCACCACCCGAAGTCAGCACGGCGTTGATCCGACAGACTTTCGTCGCCACTGTGTTTCCGTGTAACTGTGTAGAGCCCGGGGAGCAGTGAGACTCGCAGAGCGTGAGGGCTGCGTAACTCTGTTATTCGTACCGAAGCGTGCTAACCATAACGGACCTACAATGCCTCAACTGCGTGCCCACTTATGCCCGCGGACCACGTGACCACTACCACCAACTTTGCCCCGCCTCGCCAGGCTCTGGCTGCCCATACACCTACATGAATGACATCTGAGAACTGTTAGCTTAGTGCCCGGATGGCCGCCATCCTTTGAAACACCAGCGCGAAATGCCCATTTGTGGGGTCATTGTTGCACTGTATCTGGAGTTCTATACAGCTATCGACCGTGCGGTTGACGAACAAATATACGTCCGATCTGTACCGTCTAAATAAAAAATAATATGAAAGTTTTTTGTTATAGATTATTATAATAAAAATCAATTAGGACAAAAAATCATATATTTTTAATATTTTTTTCATTAAACTTTGTACTGTTTTAGTGAAACATACTGGTATGATTTTCCAATTATGCATTCTGCTACACCGTTCATCGCTGTAAAAAAATCAAAAAATACAACATATAATTTCTTACGGTGTATCAATAATAATATATATGAAGAGGCCGAAAATTTACTTAGGCCGCCGCTGGCATTATCTATTCTGACGATAACTCAGTTAGGAAAGTCGTACGGAGACTATTTTGACACCATACTTGATTTCTAATAAGCAGGCGGAAACTGTTACATAGGAAAATTCTGCACTTTGCGGCATCTTGGATTTCAAAATGGCCGCCATTATATTTAATTTTTTTTCGCGCTGGTGGTTTCAAAGATGGCGTCCATCCGGGCACTAAGTTACCGTTCTCAGATGTCATCCATGCATTTCTGGAAACTGAGAAATCTTGCCCACCAAACATGTTCTCTGACTTTGATGAGTATTTCTATGTAATCTGGCGACTTTTCGGCATCAACGTATCTTACGTCATCTTTTTGTTCTTTCAGCTGGAGATGGCCGGTGTCGAGGCGAAACGGGTGAAGCTTTGAACCTGAGTCCGGAACGTGCCATCATTTGCAGCAAAGAAGTCGCCACTCTCGAATCTCAGCAAGCCTACTGTGCAACATCTTGGAAGACATTGTGCACGCAGCCGCAGTTAGAAACTTTTATCCAATTATAAAAGCTAGTCAAGAGGCGCAGTTGAATTCCTAGTATTCCATATTGTAACCATAGGGCTTGTAGATCAGACTTCACTCACACAACACACCTAGCCATTTGACCAATCCCAGCTAGAAGTTTCTTTCATTGATACGGCGATCGCGGTGCGACGGCGACAATCACGGAAAGAGACCGATCACCTTCAAGGGTCTACGATGCTAATGCATTTTTTGCCACGTGCTGATAATTCGTAAAAGGAAGTGTACCCGTGAACAATTGTCTCGCTGTTGAGCTTCGAGCAGATAAGACAATAAGGATGCTGGACAGCTCGCATGATGAGCAGAGTTTTTGGCATTGACTACACGAGAATATGGTTGCAGCTGAGGCTCCTACCACTTTCACTGCTAGAAGAAACTACACACGGCCCCAAAAACCTCAAGTAGAAACTGACATTTGAAGAAGATATCGAGCAACAAGAAAGATACGATGTCTATGTCAATTTCAATTCGCACTGACTTGTTTCTGAACCCGAACGGATAGTTCAATAGTTGATGTTGCAACAGATATCCTGTCTTCAGATCAGTGTTCAGTTCATGTTTCGTTGACTCCATCAAGAAGAATCTGCAACTTTCACATTACAGAGAGTTTGAAGAATCGCTGCATCTTCTTCAATGTGAAACACCGTGTATACTTGATGCCCGATAATCTACAATGCGAGAGATAGCTGCAGAAGTGCGTAAACCTGAAATCAGAACTGAAAGCAGTTGAACCGAACGGACGATGACAGTAACATTGTGCGTGCAGCTACTTCACTGCGACACGAGATCAAAGATGCCTCATTACAATGAAGTTGGCCCCTCAGCCAGAGAACTCACTCAGATTAACGTGAAGATGACCCACATTCTCTCGTGTATTTCTGCATACTTGAATTTCCGGGAGTGGGGATAGCTTCTGCGCGTGCCGACACACTGGTATGGTCGATGGCTCAAGAATATCATCACTGCTGTAACCGGGGGCACCATCAGAACATCGAAGCATGTCCTACTTCCGTGGGTCATCAAAACGCTCACACGTAATACAGAGGTCATCAGAATATTGAATCGACTCGGGCACGGATGTTCGTACATCCGTTCTGGAGAAATCGAGACATCGCTATGCCATAGACAAATTGCAAGTGTGGAGAAAGATACAGTAACCAATTCCGTCACATGTGCACCATTCGGTCCCGACGTATTAGCATTCGATAACATCGGACAGGCTAGAGGAATCGCTGAGTGGTGCGGACATCGCATCGGTCAACGGTTCAATCGTCCAACACAAAGTCCAGTCGTGTTTGCCCGCCCCAACCTCGCATACGTCAGTCATCCAAAGCAGATAGAAGCCGATCTATCCGTCTTACAGCGATTACTTCAATATACAGTGAGGAAAACGAGAGGGCCCACCTGCAATCAAGCCAGAGATCTTTCTGACACTCTTGCAGGCCGCAACATCACTTTGCGCAGCGCGAAATCAGTATGGATTATGACTCGCATGCTGGAAACCAGCGACCAGACATCAGTTCGTGGACTGGTTCAGCATCAATGACTAGAGATCCATGTTCAGGTGAGGAAGATGTAGTTGCTACTGCCGACTATAACGCGCCTGCACAGATATGGCAAACAAGTGCAAGAAATCATCAGAGAATCTCTCAACATCAATGTCATCAACTTCAGCTTGAGGTATACCGGTGGTTGCTAGAACCAGGCCACATTTGCTAAGGCGACCGAAATAGCATGGAAAGATGTCGATCGATATGGAGAATCGTGCTCATGATGGGAACTTTCATACAATTGTAACTCATGTCTAAGCATTGGAAAATGTTTTGGAGATGCAGGCCCTTCGGGATGTAGCTGTTGAGTCAGGGAGTCATCGCTGAAGGTTCCATCAACAGGGTTCTGGAAGGCAAAGCACATACAACCGTGCGTGCGACTCCACAAGTTGATGTACGAGGCATAATGCGGCTCATTTGAAGGGTTCCAGGTGTGGATAGAAAGCAATCATCCTGACAAGGAACCCCAGATTCGAAGCAATTGACCGTCAAATTCTGGCAGCATCAGGATGAGTTTGCCAGCGAGACCTTCTCGCTGCTGCTCAAGCTCGATAATGAGTCATGTGTACAGATCTTTGACATGTTCACGTGAAAATACCTACAATTTCTGCGAACCAAACATGGAGACCTGGCTCGCTTCTGGATGATGTTATTGAACTATGAATAGAGACCCTGCTGGGTTGATTCGTGCGGATAGAGAAGGCGACTGGATGCGTCACTTGGCTTGTGGTCAGAAGAGTGATGCCTTGGTGCTTGCAATGAACAAGTGAATATCTAGATATCTACCAGTGTAGCTATGCACAGATGAGCAACTCCACCGAAACATGCCCCGAGTTTGTACAGGCATTTCAATGCAAGGCACTTCTCCGTACAGCTTACACCAGGGAATTCCATTTGCCAGAAATCGCTTGTTGACCAGACACAGAAGAAACAGTCAACAACGCATACGCAAACAGCTGGAGGAACGAGGTTTTAGTCTCGACAAGGGCTGTGTCACGAATACTATCTAACTGCAGAACATCGGCTGCTGCACTGAGCAACTGCGAGAAGGCATATCCTTGTGAATGGCCAGCGACACATCTTACGCCAAGCACCCTGACTGTCCTAGTTCTCGCATCAAAGTGAAATGAGTCTTGCGTCACAGCTATCCTGTGATTTGCTGGAAATGACTGGTCCAATCCATTCGCCGATGCCGTCTGTCTTCTCAGTATATCTTACCGGCAGTGGCTGCGAGGGAGGATTCTAAATGATCTACTCAACGCCATGCAAAGGGGGAAGAGGCGTACCAAAGCTTCAGAAAACAACGTCTTGAAGAGGGAACTGGCTTCATGACACAGTGAAGAAGCTAAACTTGAAGACATTTTGTAAGATCAGCAGAAAGTTGTGAAAAGGGCACATAACAAGAGATCGTCCTGAGGCTGACAGACAACTGTTTGCCACCATGATACTCATCGCCAGACAAGGAACCTCGACATGCAACTTGTCCTTTTGTCACCATTAGGGCTTACCATGGTCTTTGGCAAAACGTTGAATGGTCAATGAGAAAACAACAAAGCTGCACTTGCCGAAACCATGGAAGGTCTTTGTGGAACCAGCCAGAAATGACAAGTCAAATGCAACAATAAATCGATTGCGATGGCTCTCATACAAAAGATGAATGGCGAGAACGACACGTTCGACAGACTATCTGACCGCAATAACTTGCTGCAGCGCTTCACGCTGGTCAAGGCAGTCAGCGCATCGATGTTTGTCTTTGACATACACAGAAGGACCATGCAAATCAGCGAACGTGTGAACCGCGGTTCAAGAAGGCATCAGTTTCAGCGTGATCAACCCGCACACAAATCAAGAACTGGAGGCGTCCTCCTTGCTTGCAGCGGAGACAAAGGAGAAACTGATTGTGTTTCTGGCGGAGTCGTGAAAACATGAAAGATATCGTGGAAAGCAGCAACAGAACCTGTATGTCACCTGTGGGGTAATAAATGTTCTGGTATGACCCCGGCCGACAGGTGAATTGATGCAAGCCCTCGAATGTAGCCACGAGGAACAGACACGCGTAATGTTTCCGCCACGCAAAGCACGCCGCTACCACTAAAGACGATCATCTTAGTGGCAGATGCACCGTACGTTCTGATGATCAGTCTTCATCTGAGCAGAACATCGATAGTCAGCTCTTCATCAGACAGGAAAAAGGTTCGAGTCAGAATGATCGACGTTGGAAAGTTGGCTGCGGTATTGGGGTGTGGAGTTTGCTCTGCATGCAGGACTTCATGCATGGGGGGTGGTGACACTGTGAAGTGCTCTGGCTAGACACAAGGAAAGATTAAAGGCTTTGAGCTATGTGCAGCGAATTGATCTGTTATCTCCAAGCATTCACAGATTGGGACTTCGTGGAATGTACCAACAGAATTCGTCTTCAATAGCATTCAGGCTTTCACGTGTCAGCTGTACGCCAAGAACACCAAGATCGTCGTGTAATTCGCTCCGTTTATCCACCATGTTCTGTGCAAGAAGGGCCAGATCGAATCTGGACAATGCCGCCTTGTGAAGACTCCTTGCTGCAGCATACGCTTAGGGCCACATCAGGCGGCTATCTGGCGACGCAGCTTGAAACCTGCAGCGCGTCCAGCACATCAGCAGGACAATGGCTGGGAACTCGATGATGGCGGTTCGCTGTCCATCCGATGGATGTTGGTTCTAACCAGCTCCAGATAGTCTTTCTTTGAATCTCATCTCATGCCACATGCAGAAAGGATGTGTCGACCGTCAGTTGCTCTGCATCTGAATGGGTTGAAGTGCACTGTTGTGTGTAAGCTGCAGGGAGCTCCAACATGGTGCAGAAGATGCTATCGTGACTCAGGATGCAATGACTCTGATGGCAACTCTGAGATGATAACTTTGTGTGCACTGTATATTGTATAACATATGTGTGTCTATTAATAATGGGAGGCTTAATTACCTTAAAATCTTTAGAAAAGAGATAACGGTTTAGTCAAAATGCATAATTCGGGGAAGATCATACCGGTGATATGTGACTAAAAACATGACATGTTAAATGATAAAAATGTCGAAACTATAGATATGTTGTCAAAATTGAATGTTATATATCTTATCTATAACAAATGGTCAAATGGACGCCAAAGCGCAGATTTCCCTATTACCAATTTCCGACTGCTTATTAGAAATCGTATGGTGTCAAAATCCATCTCCGTACGACTTTTTCCTAACTTGGAGTTATCGTCCAGAATTATGATAATGCCACCGGGCGGCCTAATATAAGTATTTTCGGTTTTTACATAGATTTTTTTGTACACTCGTAGTGAATTAATATGTTGTATTTTTTAGTTTATTTTCAGACAGAATGAACGTGTAGCAGTAATGCAATAATTTGAAAATCATACCAGTGTTTGTTTCACTAAAAAAGTACAAGTTTAATGCAAAATGGTAATAAATATATGATTTTTTTGTCGATAATTGTTTTTATTATACATAATCTATAACAAATACTCATATTATTTTTTATTTAGACGGTACAGATCGGACGTATAAATTTAGTCTCAACCGCAAGTCGATAGCTAATATAGAACTCGCAGATACACGTGCAACAATGTACCTCACCAATGGGCATTTTCGCGCTGGTGGTTTCAAAAGATGGCGGCATCCGGTGCATAAGCTACCGTTTCAGATGTCCATCATGCATTTTCTGAAAGCTGAGATATTGCCTAATGGGAAAATCATAATGAGAATTAACTCCCCCCGCCGGAGCATTCACTTCAAAATATGGCCGTTGGCTCAAGGATACTACTGACGCTCTTTGCTCCCATGCCCGCGCACCTCGACATCACAGTTGGCTGACGAGGATGATTCGGCGAATCACGTGCACACGGACGGGTTCCCGTTTCGTCGGAGCGACTTCGGATTGTTCTCAGGGAACAATTGGAATGCTATTTCCACGCGAATGATGTGGTCCGACGAGAGCAACAAGAAGTCGATCTGCTCCCCTCGCTGTCGCGGAACATTATCGGCTGCTGAAGTGATTTTGTTGGCGCCGGGCAAGCCCCGGATGGACGGAGCTGTCATTTCGGGACGTTGTGCAGGTGATGAAAGCGCACGGAGCCGGAAAGTCTTTCACAGCCTCGCTCGATACCCAGTTCGATCGCCTCTCGAGAGGTCCAGGGGAGCGCTTTCTGATTTCGTAGTTGCGAGTGAAGCATGCTTCGTGACGTGCAGCGTTTCACGGCAGAGGAACGTCAGCTCGGCTCAGAGACCGTTTTATTGCCGTTTGCAAGACGCGGAGATGATTTCGGGATTCTACGGCCTGAAGAGTGAAGCATTACATTCGACTCGGCAGTCGAGCAGACTCGCGGAGAGTTCGGGCATCACCGCCGGCCACAGCGTGCCCGGATGGCCCGGAGACCCACGCGGGATCGCGCGCCCGGGAACGAGCGTTCCTTTGGTGGGCCTATTTTCAATGGGCCCTGCAGCGGGCGCGCCCGATGACGGTGGAAATCGAGGTGAACAAAACGCGATCACGTTCCAGGTGGAACGGGAGCAGCTGTGCCAATCATGGGCGAACAGAACGGCGTAGACTCATTTCGGCCCGAAAAAAAAAGCCTTAAAAAAATTTTTCAAAGGGTGGGTTTCCGACCTCGAACTGTTACATACACCCGCGGAAGAAACGCCAGTCGGATGGCAATGACGTGTCTGTGCGGTACCAAGGCCCAGGTCGCCACGCTTCGGTTGTACTCCGTGGCAGCGGAGGGGACCGTCTCTCTCGGCCGAGACTGGCTGGCCCGCCTCAGGCTCGATCTGGGGCGCCATGAACTTGTAACCCTGTGCCCGAGCCGAATAGGGCTGGAGGCCTGTGGAGTGATCGACGGGTGTCTACTCAGACGGGCCACCGCGGTTGTCAGGGTGCGAAAACGGGAATGGAGACGTCCGACTGTGCGGCAGACTTTCCAGTCCACCGTTAACTCCGGGGCCTCAGCGTGGAGCAATATCCACTGCCGTCAATCGATAATATATGCACGATGCGGGGAGTAAATACTTCAAGAAGCTTGATCTGCCGTGATGCGTATTTTTCACCTGCCGTGGATCCCCAGGAGTAGCGACCTTTTTGACCATCAACACGTGTCCAAGGGCTCTATCGATACCACCCGACTCTGTTTCAGGATTGCTTCGGCCCCGGCCTTTGTGGAGAAAGCCAATGGACCAGGTTGCAATTGGCCTGCCGCTCAGACCTAACCTGGACGATGTGCTCAATTTGCAGGGAAAACGGCAGACGAGCACTAGCGGAACATTGCCCAAGTGTAACAAGGCTAAGAAGCGTGGCGGCCCTGCGCTTGAAACAGGGACAAGTGGCGCGTTCTTCACAGGCAGCGGCTTGGAGTACCTGCGGGCCACATCATCCAGCCGGAGGCTGCTGAAAAGGCCCGCTCGGAAGGTGGAGCGATTCAGCGCCATGCCGCCGCCTCGCGACAAGACGCAGCTACGCTCCTTCATTGGTATGGCCCATACTTACCGAAGGTTCGTGCGTGGGCTCAGCTCGCAGCTTCGCGCCGTTAATGCGGGTTTGCTCAGCGAAGGACGAGCGCTGGGCCTGGGGCCTGCACACAGGCGGTTCGACGCGTCAAGCGGCTGCTCACAGAGGATACGGTCCTCGTGCACTACGAGCCTCGCGTCCGCTCTTATTGGCATGCGACAGCTTCGGGCACTAATGGCATCGGGGCGTGCTCTCATCCACCGGAGACTATGGTTCGAGCGGCTGTTTGTTTTGCATCCCGGACCCTGTCCGCAGCAGAGGGGAATATGCTCAGATCGAGCGCCGAGGCTCTCAGCCTCGTCTGGGGTGTGGCGGAATTTCATCACACTGCTGGGCGGCATTTCACGTTGCAGACCGGATCACAAGCCGCTCAGTTCATCCTGAACAGAAGTGGGTTCCGGGGTGGCGGCCGCACGGATACAGCGGTGGTGTCTGTTTCTTGCTGGTTACAATTACGATATTTTCAGTTCCGGAGCACCGAGAGCATGCAAACTGCGACGGGCTTCTCGCGCTTGCCGTGCGCGGAAGGGCCAGCGCGTCTGAGTCCGGCCAACCGGTCCGATGTGTTCGCACTTGGCCAGCGTCCAACGGGCCGATAAAACGGCCAAGACAGGTCGCGGTGGAATCGGCTCGTGACCCAGTGCTTCGCCGTGCGTTCAGGCGATTTATACGGGGAATTGGGAGCGATCCTCCTTCACGCCGGCATTTCCAGCCTTTCACAAATCGCGCGCATCTCTGAGCTGTCGTTGGTCCAACGATGCGTTATGTGGGGAATGAGAGCGGTGATTCCCACCGAATTCAGACAGCGGTGTTTGGAGGAGCGCATTCAGTCACCTGGCATCGTGAAGACCAAGAGTCTTGCTCGTAGTCTTTTGTGGTGGCCAGGGTTGGACAAAATACATTGAACTGTTGATTAAACGTTGCAACCACGTGTCAACAGATGCTGATAACCGCGTCGAGCTTCGGGACTAACTGGCCGGCCCCCAGACCGGGCTTGGCAGAGGTCCCATGTAGATTTTGCGGGGCCGGTTAATGGGCAGAATGTTTTTGATTGTGATCGAATGCATTTCTAAATGGCCGCGAGATTGTCGTGATGAGCATAGTCAGCAAACATTACAGTAGAAAAACTGCGGACGATCTTTGCTAATAAAGGATACCTGAGGTCGCTGGTCTCTGATAACGTCGCAGTTCGTGGCAGCTGTATTTGATGAGTTTATGCGTCAAAATGGTATTTTCCGACATCTAAGGTCAAGCACCTACATCCTGCAACGAATGGGAGCTGAGGCGTTCGTTAAGATGTTAAAGCGGGCTTTTGCGCAGGGGGGGTGTTGCACCTGTGCAGATCGGTGGTCGATGTCTTTTTGGCTCCATACAGGAACGCGTTTCTTCTGTCATCGGGCTGATTCTCCTGCCATTCGGTCTCTATGGACGGGCATTTGCGGTCCAGACTGGATTTGCTGCGACTGGAGGGTCGCGATGGGCGGTGTCGCGCCCGATCGCTGCTGCGCGGTTTTTATGTGGGACGCGGCGTAATGGTGGCGCGATTATTTTCACGGTCAAAGGGTGCCCGGCTGTGGTTCTCTGTGGTACTGGGCCGGCGAATTGGCATGCCCCCCCAGTGCCAAGCGATGTGGACCCCCACCTGTGACTGTCGCGTGCCCAGACGTGGTTGCCTGCCTGAAATCAATGCTGCATTTGCTCGTCGTTAGTCAAAATGTGTATGTTTGTTGAACGTTCAAGCCACAGGATTTCAAAGTTTTACTGATTTCGACGTTGACGTTGGCATGCTGTTCACCAAATTTTTCGGAATTACTATTACCAAATTTCTATTGTTCCAGTATTTTTGTTCCTGGATTTGATTTATGATTTTTTGAATTTCAGAGAATTTAAATAAATGGA
>CM068955.1:16714759-16725936 GCA_035128595.1 Eptatretus atami
TTCCCTGACCCCGTGCGGCATAGATAGCTTCCCAGAACAGAGGAGGGATAAGGTCCTGAATGCTGACTGCGACCAGGTGGCGTAGGCCATTACGAGGTTGACGGGTGCAGGACGCGGTCCATGAGATGTTTGAGGGTAAGCCCTGGGACCCGTAGTAACGACGAATCCGATGGATTGTCCCGGTGTTGTTGAAATGTTTCAGAAGTAAGTATCGTGCAAATGAGGATGGATGGTGGACTGGAATGGTCAGACGGGAGACAGGAAGCAGCCTAAGCTTGCCAGAGGCGTTAATTTGGCAACCGCGCGTTTCCACGTGACGCGATCAGTCCATGGGCTTCGTTGGCACGGCCCCATGCGCGCCGCGTCTCATCGCAATCCAGGCGGACCCCCGTTGGATACAAGCCTGCCACGGGACGTTGGGGAAAAATTTTAGATGCGAATAGTGTACAATTTGGAACGCGATCACATGCAGCCTGTGTTTGAAGCTTCGCCCGGTGCGCGCCCCGGTGCTTTCACGGAACATGCGAGCGGGGTCCCGGGAGATGCGTTCGTGAGGCTCACGGAAGATCGCAGGTTCGTGCCAGTGAGTTCACTGGGACTCCGGCCGAGTTACGCGCGGCCAAGCGGTGGCTGCTTCGCGGACCCCTTAGCGCGCTTTGCGTGGCAGAGGCAACGACAAGCAGATATTGCCACGAGACGTGTGTGTTAAACTGCCCCTGGAATTACAGTTCGTGGGGCTTGCCCGTACACGTAGCCCGGCGGATTTGGTAAGCATCCTGCACTAGGCAAGCAGCAAGATTAGATAGTGGGAGGTTTAGCGTCGATCCGCCTATGAGCAAACAGTTCCTCCATAGCGTGAAAAGTTAAGGAATGTTAGTAGATTTAGAAATGGATTTTGGAGACACGGACGACTGGAAAGGGTGTGACGTAGCCAACAGTCGTTAAAAGGAACGATAGTGTAAGTGACGGGGACCGAAATTAGGGGAATTTAGTTAGAGGGAAGATTTTTTCCCTTTTAATCAGCCATATTATAGATTTCTGTTTCAGAGAAAAAAAATTCCATTTGGTTTCTTTAATATTGACACACTGTGGTTAATGGAGATATGGCACACTGTCAACGGCCGTTATCTTCCATATTCAAAGTGAATCCATTGACAAAACCACGGTGAGGTTGACAATTTTCCCTCTGCCTACTATTCCCTATCCCAACTTTTTCTATTTCAAAGTTGACTGTCGAAGATGCAATTGCGCGCAAGTATGAAAACTGTTGGGTTCAAAAGTTAAGGTGAAACACAAAAATCATGTCTCCCCAACCACATGTAAGAAGCACCTTCTTGAGAAACGCACCACACTACCATTCTTTGCATTTCTACACCTGTTATTTTTTTTTTTTTAATTCTTCCCATGAAATCATGCAAACTGAGAAAATGTGAATGTGTCTCGACGTTGCCTGAAAACTGAACATTAAGGAGCCACAAACACTCCTAGTAGGCCAACAAGAGAGATACAATGAACAGTTTTGCTTAGGTTTCAATCACGTACTTCCAGTTATACCAATTCTTGACTCAACTTGACATACTGAAACACTGCTAACTGTTCTCTAAATACTGAATCATGAACATAATCATAAGATCCTAAGAGCTTACCCCAAACCCCCACCTACCACCATTAACCTCCACTTGCCTGGTGGAAGTGTGAGAGATGCTTCATCCTGTCTTGTGTCTGTCTGTCTGTTTGTCCCATGTTTTACTGTGAGAGGATATCGTCAAAAAATTGGACGATTCCGCCAAAATGTGAAGCTTGGGGTACGTGCAGGAGATTCATTACACTCTTGCTGAAATTGATCAGAATCCGATCCTAGAATTTTTAAAGTGATCTCACTTAGAGATTTACAAAAATGATATGGGCACAATGTCTCAAAAAGTTGTGGATGATTTGAACGAAACTTGGTGGTGACAAGGGGTGCGAAAGGGAAAACCGATTCATTTAGGTGAAGGTCCATCCAATACACCAATTTAAAACATTATTTGAAGCGATTTTCCATGTGGTCGCCCAATGGCCCAAAACGAATAAGCATGTACGTATTCCAAAGGTTATGCACAGTAGGGAAGGGTTAGAACAACTTAGTGGTGGAATTGGTTAGTTGATAAACAATCCTAATCGCGTTCTTAGTCAGTTCGGGGATCCCGATCGTGGCATACAAGCCAGATTTTCAGCCCCTTGGGACATTAGTATGCACTACCACGATTGCTTTTTAGTTTTACATTTCACTTGCAATCGTGAATTGCACCACGTGTAAAATGTATGATCATTCGTGAGTTTTTTTTCCCAATTAGAACCAAGAAAATTGATAATAGTCTCAAAGATGCAGCATTTAGAGCAGATGCAGCCAGAATGATTCGCAAAACAAGCCCGTACTTCTGAGATTTTCACTTCACGAGTACAGTAAGTATTTCCCTTGTTAATAAAGTCTATCATGTCACACATCCATGCGTACCCTCCAGCTGTATTATCCTTTTTTCGACCGTACTGCCTGACATGCTTATCGATTCTGACTGTAAGAAAGTCCTTCCTGTGGAGATGAAAAAAAAAAAGAACGAGCACCCCGCCGCTATGAGACTTGTGTTCTGAAACAGGGCACACCCATTGCACTACATTAAAAAGAAATGGACCTTAAAATTGCTGTTTTCATGGACGAGGGAAAACTGCAGCCAAAGACACTTACAGCAAAATGGAAGAATGAACCAGAATGGCGAAAAGGTAGGAACCCTTACAGTTGGGTATTTTCCTCGTTGTACACCCTGTATGAAGTGATCATTCACTTCATTTTATCATGACCTCTGTTGTATGTGTAAATGAATCTTGATCTTTGGGTGGGGTCTTCCTTGGATGCTATTGTTTTTCTGCTTCTTCGATGAGCACAATTTTCTTGCCGCGCACAGATCGATTGCTGCTCCAATTGCTGAAGGAAACAAAGAAACTCGAAGGAATTTACATCGAAAAAAATGAGGGGACTTTCAACCCTGTGAAGGCAAGCTTCCAGAAGTGGACAATTCAGCTTCAGGAGCAGCACAGATCGACTGCAACCAATGTAGCAATCATTACTCAAAATGTGGACGACAGATTGCAAAGGGGAAGATCATGTTCACCTCCGCTGTTCTGATGATTTAACACCTTAGGCAGGTTCATTACTGCTCATGAGGCATTTACAAAGGAAGATTACTAGTGGGCGGGGGGGGGGGTAAGTGGTGCTTGGAAATATAGCACTAAATTTAAGTCTTGAAACCAGCCTCACACAGTGTGTTACCATTATTTTTGTCCTGTATCTTTCATTGACTTGAACTCATTTATAATTTGACCGATATCTTTTTAAAAAAATCTTTTTCCAAAGTGTTAATTTATCGATTTTCACAAGTCAGATTCCTCATTGATGATTTTGTGCTGTGAAGCTTTTTTCAATCCAAACGGCTTATCACTCATAGGTGGTCAACTTTATCCTCTGGGTCTGATCGAGCTTTGAAATTATTGTCACCTTGAATTACCACTAGAACTTTCAATGACATGCTGCCACAGCACTTAACGGCTGGTTTTCCAAATCAAATGCGCTTTTTTTTTTTTTTCAATCATTCTTCCTCAATTGATCACTGCGTATTAGAAGAGACTTCGTGGGCAATAGTAGAACTAATTAGGAATGATCCTTCTCGGGCTATTTTAAAAATATAATACCAAAAATAAATTGCAGTGTTGTAAGGCTGGCGGTGATGTCTGAAGGATCGACATTGATGACACTTGTCTCGAAGCCTATATTCGAGGGCCCCGGTTTCAGAATGTGGGATGTATGAAAGGATGACGGGAGCACAGAAGTGGAGTTAGGAGAATAGTAGATTTCAGAAGAGGAAATGCAAACTTGAATCTCAGTCCAGGTGCAAATATCATTCTATGTGCTCAGAGGCAGCGTGAATTCATCATGTGTGCTGTGGTCCTCGGATGACGCTAAATCAGGGCACCCGTCTTCGGGTGTTAGTTTTACATTACTGTGTCTATACTGGTGTTGATGTGTAATTTGTTGGATTCCTATGTGTGGGGTGTCGACAGGGTGGGTGTGTGGGGTGGGGTGGTGACTTTGCACGTCAACACAATGAATCCATTTTGTTCATTGGTGAGGTACCCTTCATAAATTCCTGATGTTTATTGATTGAGGGACAGAAAGGGGTGCTCAATGTGGGGAACTGTGTGGTCTTGAATATATTTCCAAACAGTATCGTTCCGTTCGTTGAGCGCGCGGCAGGTAGAGGTGGCAGTTTTCTGCTTCAGGGCTCTCTGACTTCTCAAAGATAAGTTTTCCGGTGTTTTTGTCAGTTTTTACTGTAAATTTTTGCTACCTCTGCCACCGAAAGTTGAAGGAGGTTATGTTTTCACCCTTTCTGTCTTTGTTTGTGTTGTTGAAGACATCTCAAAAAAAGTTAATGTTGAACGTATCTGGATAAATTTTGCTGGACACGTTTGGTGTTTTGACCAAGGCGAAACTGATTTTTTGTTGAAGATCCCGTGATCCGATCCGAACGACTGAATTATATTCAAGTCTTCCTCTTGCATAGGCAGCTTAGCGCCGGGCGAGTAACTACGATTTGTGGAAGGTACCTGTGTTGCTGATGATGCAGTTTTGCCCCATCTACCGAGACACACTGGAACTCATTCAGCCCGACCTCGGAAGGTGGACAGCTGAGATCAACCCCCTGAGTATTAATTCAGTGGCCCCCGGCTTAAAACATCAGACCGAGGTCCCAAGCTGCCACCCGAACCACGAAGCCACACCGGCTCATGTATTTCAGTGATTCTTCACCATTGAGAGATTGGGATAAAAAAACGAATATAGCACGTGAATACCTGGTAAATGTATCTGGGCCAGATATTTCTCGTGTATCTGGCATTACAGGGAGGAGTTTTGCGCACTGCGAGCGTGCCTTTGAGTTCCAATGTTTGTGTTTTGTGGATCAATAAATGGGTTTTTCAATTCTCCCTCTCTCCCCTCTCTTCCCCCTTTCCTCCCTCCCTTCTTCTCTCGCTGTCTCTCCTCCCTCTCTCTCCCTCCCTCTCTCTCCTCCCTCCCTCTCTCTCCCTTTCTCTCTTCCCCACTCTCTTCTCCCAAATCTCTCCCCACCTTCTCTCTCCCCACCTTCTCTCCCACTCCACTCTCCTCTCTCTCCCACTCTCCTTCTACTCCCCCCTCTCTCACCAAGAGCCCATTTATATTTTAACAAACAAAAAAAGAAAGAAAAATAAGAAACAGTAACTAAATTCTCCTTACTCACTCTCTCTCTCTCCCACTCTCTCTTCCTCCCTCTCACTCCCTTTCTTCTACCTTCCTCTCTCTCCCCCCCTCTCTCTCTCACCCCCATCTCTCTCGTCTCTCTCTCTCCCACCCCCACTCTACTCTCTCTCTCTCCCACTCTCTACCCTCATCTCTGCGTCTTTCCACTCCCATCCCTCATCTCTCCTCTCTCTCCCACGCCTCTCCTCTCCCTCTCCCACCCATCCCTCTCTCTCTCCTCACCCACATCTCCCTCTCTCCCTCCCTCTGCCCACATCCCCTTTTCTCGCTCCACCTTCACTCTCCTCTCTCACCCACTCTCTCTCTCTCTCCACCCTCCTCTCATCTCCATCCCTCCCATTCCCTCTCTCCTCCCACTCGGCCATCGCCCTCCTCCCACTAGCCCCATCCTCTCTCCCGTCTCCCCTCCCTCTCTCTCCCACCCATCCTCTCTCTCCACCCTTCTCTCTCCCGCCCCCCTCCTCTCTCCCCTCCATCTCTTCCCTCCATCCCCCTCTCTCATCACCCCATCCTCTCCTCTCTACAAACCTGCTCCCTCTCTCTCCTTCTCACCTCCCACCTCCACCTCCAACTCTTCCCATCCTCTCTCTCTCCCATCTACCCTCCACCTCTCTGTGTTCTCTCTCTTCACCCCTCCCATTCCCTCTCGGCTCTCTCACACACCACACCCACCTCTCTCTCTCCCACACCCATCCTCTCTCTCCACCCTCCCTCTCCCACTCATCCCTCTCTTCTACCACCCCATCCTCTCTCTCTCCACCCCATCTCTCCTCAGCACTCCTCCCATTCTTCTACTACCTCTTCTCTCACTCCCTCTTCCACCCCTCATCTTCTCTCACCCTCTCCCTCTCTCTCCTCTCTCTCTCTCTCTCCCCCCATTCTCTCTCTCTTCTCCACTCCTCCCACTCTCTCTCTCTCCCTCTCCTCTCTTCCTCCCTCTCTCTCTCTCTCTTCCCCACCCCCACTCTCTTCCTCCTTCACCCATACCTTCCCATCTCTCTCCCCCATCCTCTCTCCCATCTACTCTCCCACTACTCTGCCCATCCTCTCTCCACTCTCTCCACTCTCCCACATCCTCTCTCCACTTCACCCACCCTCTCTCTCCCTCTCTCTCTCCCTCTACATCCCACTCTCTCTCTATTTCCCCACTCTCTTCTCTCCCACCCCCTCTCTCATCACCCCCTCTCTCCACTCTCTCTCTCCCACTCTTCTCTCTTCCACTCTCTCTCTTTCCCACCTCTTCTCTCTCTCTCCTGTCTCTCACTCTCCCACTCTCTCTGTCTCTCTCTCTCCCACTCTCTTTCTCTCTCTCCCACTCCTTCTTCTTCTTCTTTCTCTCTCTCTCTCTCTCTCTCTCTCCTCTCCTCTCTCCCACTCTCTCCTGTCCTCTCTCTCCCGACTCCTCTTTTTCTCTCTTTCTCTCCTCACTCTCTCTCTCTCTCTCTCTCTCTCTCCCCTTCTCGCTCTCTCTCCTCCCCCTTCTCGCTCTCTCTCCTTCCCGTCTCTCTCCCACTGCTCTCTCTCTCTCACTTTCTTCTCTCTCTCTCACTCTCTCGCTCCACTTTTCTCTCTCTCCCTCTCTCTCTCTCACTATTCTCTCTCTCTCTCTTCTCTCTCTCTCTCTCTCACACACCTCTACCCACTCTCCCACATCTCCCACTCGTCTCTCTCTACTCCTATCTCTCTCTCTCTCTCTCTCTCTCCCCCCCCCCCCACTCATCGCTCTCTCTCTCTCACAAAAGTTGTGGACACTGCATCCGATTGAAATTTTAGTTGGAACAGATTCAAGGAACAAACGTATTAGATTTTGGTGAAGACCGGATCCCGGATACGACTATGAGAATTTCTAAATATCTGATTTCTCCACCATTGAGATGGAGGCTCAAAAAACGACTTATATATAGCCACAGGCTAGATGGCACGGGCCATGGGCACGGGCCACGTCACCCCCCCCCCCCCCCCACCTCCAACAAAACTATGTTTTTGTTGAAGTTGTCTGGATATGCTGAATACGAATATGAATGTTAACCTTGAAACTATTGGGATGCAACTACCTATTTTAGCCTCATTGAAAAGGGCTACCCTCAAATGGAATTTTCTCATTTGTGCCAAAAAGCTATTCCGTACCCAATCAGAATGGCTTCTAGATGACACATTACACTGTCAGGACTACACATATTATGGCTTATATGAAACATAATCTCATGCTGTTTCCCATGTTTGTCTAAAATAATATATCCAAGAGCCTATATAACATGTGAGTACAATGTACTGTATCGACTTTATTAACCGTTCATTACTGCTGTTGTAGAAGTTCATAAAGCTTATTCTTAAGACAATTTTTTCTTTCTTCTGCCAAATATCCAGAATAAGAATCTGACTAAATTATGTTAATACCAATATAATATATATCATATCCAAATACAATTTAATCCAGATAACATGAACACATGATGTTATTACACTATAAACAACAAGAACGGTAATCACAAAATCCAAAGCAGGGTGGGTTTTAAAATAAATAAATTGCTTGAGAACATTATTCATGATTAAATCGCTGTTATATTATTTCCCACTCCAATAAAATCGAATGTATATTACAATACGGGTATTCCCATGAAAGACCTGTGGCTACTTTTTTGAAAGTATATTTCATTAACCTTAACATACCATATGACAGATCATGACTAAATAATTGAATTTTTGCAATATTAGCTGCAGACTGTTGTCACTGATTTGGACGCATTTTGTTATTGCCTCAACGTCTATCAGAGATACATCCAATTTTCAAATTTTATATCCAACGACATCAGAGTTGAAGAAGACTTCGGGGCCAAATGGTTCAGTGATTACATATAGCATATGTTGAAGATTCACCATGAATTTAGTTCTGACTGAATTCCGACTTATAAGTTTTCTTTATGCGGAATGAAATCCTAATGAGGCTGTGTTATGTCCGTTACGGGAAAATGTAAAATATGTCCTTTTCTTCTCCATGGGTCAAATATTCCAACCTTCCCATTATATGTTTTCTTGCAGTTAAATTGTTGCGGCTAATACAAGTAACATAGACCAATAAGAATTATTACCGTTTACGGGTCGCTAAAATTACCTAACGGACGTAACCGGCTTACCGTAACGGAGTAACACCCAAAGGTTACGTCCGTTACGAAGTGCATTCCCTGTCTGTATTCCCCCACTCCTGTTCACTTGAGAATTAGGAGTGGCGTCTTCTATGCCAGACCCATCATAGACAAATGGTGCACAAAGTGTAAATAAACAGACATAGCTTCTTTGGGGCCTGTTTTTGAACTGATTTTGATACCAGACCTAAAACAATTAGCTCCTAAGAATGTATTCCATACGCTATGAAGTAGTGCGTCAATTGTCCACGACATAGTGCGACAAGCGAAGTACTAATAATACGCGAGGCATGTTACGGTGATGGTCGCAGTGGCCGTGTGGTTCAGTAACTAGTCTTTAAAAACACCAAAAAAAACACATGGGCCTCGTGGTTGTGGGTTTCAAATCCCATAGTGTGTTTCACTTTTTATCTTTTTTTGGGTGTCACTAGCTATAGCTACCCCTGTCATACGTACTGGTTTTGCATGCGAGTTCAGTATGATTACGAATCCCTAGAATCTGCCGAATCATCATTACCAGCACACAGACTGTGTTCCCACAGCTTTATCAATAATAAACATTGTCTATGTTTTCAATGTCGTCATACTCTCGGTTTCAATGTCGCATATCTTTATATTTTACACAAATCTTGCAGAATGCCAATTCGGCGCTGAAAGGATGCGGCTGTACAGACAGCGTATGATCGGAGCAAAAGAAGCATGACGAAAGAAGAAAAAAATGCAGAAACAACATAACACTACCCGCGCCCAATGGGCTAACAAGAAAAAATCGTTGAAAAAGAAGGCAAAAGCAAAGCATGGATGCAAAAAGGCACGTGAGAAAAGAACATTGCAATCGCAACATCTGTTCAGGTCATCGCAAGCTTTCAGATTGGCCCAGAGTGTTGGAAAGCGGACGTCGTGCCGCGTAAAGCTTGACCAACCAGCCCACGAAAAAAAAACTTTGTTTCTGTGAAGAAGCTGGCCGGAGAAGTTCGGCTGTGGGAAGAACTGACGGACGAAGTCGAAGCGAGGCCATTTTCTCCCAGCAAAACTGAGCGAAGCTGTCCGTTCATTTACCTAAGTGAGAAGTGTCGGAGACAGATGAGCCCGCGTAGGAAAGACTGGGAACGTTCGGATTGATGGCCGAAAGCAAAAGCTAACAGAAAAGCTTATGATCATGATGTGATGGAGGCTACAGTTATTCAGATGGAAGAATCCTGAAATGAGATTGGAAAATCGAAGTTGTTTTTTTTTTTTCATCGCTGCGACCATTAATGCACTACCGGCTGTCGGAGAAAAGATCCAGAATGTGCTGCTGTGTTCCTATCATGAGAACTTCGACCTTCTCGTGAGAGGAAATTCAGAAAAGCGTGCCCCCCTGCCAAACATTGAGACTTGATACAAGAACGGTCTGCGATCCAACTGTCAGCCATATCGGGGACTGTACCATGTATGATTACGACGCTAAAAGTTCAGAACATCTTCCAGGAAAAGCCACCTTAGTAGAGCTGAGCTGCTCCTATCTCAAGGAATGATCAGCCGTGACAGTAGATCGAGCACCATATTGATGTAGAGACGGAAGTTATGCCGAGTGGACGATTCCGTAAACACGTTTTACATCGCCGTGTTCTCAGTATGTGTGAACGCCATGGGTCTGCGACCTGTAAAGTTCCTTCATCAGCAGCACACTGGCTGAGTTGCAACATTCAAGTGCCAGTGAGAACGACATGACACTGTCCATGATCAGTCATTTTTTAATGGTCCCGTGGTTTAACAGGGAGTTCCTCGTTCCAAGTCGCCTTGCCTGCCTGAATCATGCTGCATTGCTCAGTCTGTTAGTCAAAATGTGTTGTTTGTGACGTTCAAGTAGCCACAGGATTTCACAGTTTACTGATTTCGCGTGACGTTGGCATGCTGTTCACAATTTTTTCGGAATTACTATACCCAAAATTTCTCGTGTTCCAGTATTTGTTCCTGGATTTGATTTATGATTTTTTGGAATTTCAGAGAATATAAATTAAAAAATTGGGGGAATTTTTTTCAAAAATTTTTGTTTTGGTTCAAACATTATTTTTTTTACAAATAAACAGGTTTTAAAACCAAAAAAACAAACCAAAATTGGAAAATTTTTTACTTTTTCCAACTTTTCTTAATTTTTTTATGTCTCTTGAACAAAATTTGGACTAAGTGCCTGTAGTAGGGGTCATCCAGTTGCTCGAAAGTTACACCGTGCCAGATGACCAGCATGAAAAAGGATGAATTCCCACTAAAAAGTGTTAACTGAGTTTTTATTCAAGTTGAAATGTTCTACACCCCTGTTTTTGGCCAGTCATTCATTAGCAGTCTGTGAACATCTGTGGTAGCATCTCCGACGTCTTATTAATAAACGTCCAGATATGTTATGTCCGTTAATTACATTTCCATTTAGATACTGCCTACTCGTATCATTAATTCCTCAAATAAATACTGGGAATACAATGACGTACCTATACCAAGCTGCTATACCAGATTTAGTCTTCTGTCTTAGAACACTTCACAGAAATTTGTGAGCAAAACGGTCATCATGCTAAAGGGGGTATTTTGACGGTTGTGTCTGTTACGAAGATTCATCATACCGTAGCACTCGGGCAAAAATTCTTAATCTCATATCATTACCATTTCCTGGCACCTTTGTGTTCACTGCACAAAATAAACTAATACATTTGGTACGATAACCTTGT
>CM068955.1:16752124-16768129 GCA_035128595.1 Eptatretus atami
TTCCTCTCCCTCCCCATCACTCTCCCTCTCTCCCACCCCATCCCTCTCTCCCCACACACCCCCATCCCAATCTCTCTCTCTCACACACACACCCCCCATATCTCCTCTCTCTCTCTCTCCACCCTTTCTCTTCTCTCTCTCTACCCCATCCCTCTCTCTCTCTCTCCCACCCCATCCTTCTCTCTCCTCACCCTATCCCTCCTCTCTCTAACCCCATCCCTCTCTCGCTCTCTCTCTCTCTCTCCCACCCCTATCCTTTCTCTCCCTCCCTCTCCTCTCTCCCCCACCCCTATCCTTTCTCTCCCTCCCTCTCTCCCCACCCCATCCCTCTCTCTCTTCTCCCCCCCTATCCCTCCTCTCTCTCTCACCTCTCCCTCTCTCTCTCGCTCTCTTCTCTCCCTTCTCCTCCTCCCCATCCTCTCTCTCTCTCTCTCTCTCTCATACCCCATCCCTCTCCCTCTTCCTCCCATCCCAATCTCTCTACACACACACACACCCTCATCCCAATCTCTCTCTCTCTCACATACCACCATCTCCCTCTCTCCCACCCCACATCTCTCTCTCTCTCTCTCTCTCTCTCTCTCCTCTCTCTCTCTCTCTCTCCTCCACACACACACACCACCCCCATATCTCTGTCTCTCTCTCTCACACACACCCATCCCTCTCTCTCAAAAAAAAGTTTGTGAAAATACCGTCTTTGAGATTATTGTGATTATTACATTTTGCTGTGCAGTCTAGGGCTGCTGTTTGCATCATTGCCGGGAGCACGGCTGTGCCACTGATGCAGCTCCCCCCCCCCCCGTTTGCAGTAAGCTGGTACTTATTTTTGCCGACCTTGGAGGATGATAGGCTGAATTAACCCCCGTGGTGTAATTTAATGACAAGACAGGTGCTTGAACTCAAGACCTTAAGATCTTAGGCCAAACACCTTAACCGTTAAGGCAAAACCAACCTTACCAACCTTATACAACAGCTTTGATTCCCTTCATGGCAGGGATTGTTGAATGTGAGCTATAGATTTGTCCATAAAGATAATTAAACAGAGAAAATAGAATTATATTGATCTTTAAGGGAACAATCTCAAAATGATTTTCAACAGATCGCAACAGTTCTGTTCCCCGTGCGATGTGGGTATTAAGTCTTCTCATCGTTTCAAATATCCTTTAAATCCTTGAAGACTTTCATTGGACGAACACCTGATCTACACCGGACATTGGTAAAACGCCTTCAGTATGCAGAATGCCAACTGTTTACATTTTCAATCGAATGTTGAACCTATGTTGGCAATGTGCATATGATCGAACCACGACAATGCCAACCCAAGCCCAAAATATAGCCATGTCAGCAGGGAATGGCTACGATTTCACATGAGCAAATTTACGTCCATGCTACACAGGATATATGGATGAGCTTGGAATAAACTGGATTAAGGGATACATATTTAACATGCACTTCATGCTGTTAAATCGACTTTCTGCTCATTGCTGAACAATCATGAGCTCAATGACAAAAGTACACCATTGATGATGATCCTGGGATTTTTATATTGTTTTATTCTGCAGCTATTGTTTTAAAAAAACAAACAAAGGTTCTCCAACAAGGTGCTCCTGTATTCCCATTTTACATTACTTCAAACCCTTACCTTTAGTATGGCTTTATCTTATCGGAATCGCAAGGCTTTTTGTCAACACTCTCGTGACATCTTTCATCCATTCAACAATAATTAATTGATCTCCCTGCTACACAGAACATTTCTACATCTGGTCGTAGTTCATGAACTGGTCACCCTAAAAAGGCGGAGTTGTTACATGTTTTTCAAAAACATCCACTTTCCACTTTGACTACAGACCAGAAAAACCACAGATATCTAGATATCTTAGTATGAGAGAAAAGGTAATTTGTCTAGTTTAATGTGGAAAAAACAAATAAATAAACCAATGTCACCCGCAGGGTGACCCGTATCTTGCCAAAAGGTGACCACGTGTGACTTCTTTAAGGTCACACTGAGGTGAACAGAGCTCTATCCACCAGGAGCACTCCTTGAGGAATATCTGCCTACGAGAGATTCCGATGAGAATCGTTCTACAGAGTAACCATGAAAAAAATATGTGTTTGCCTCATATGTCACCAAATGACGTCATAATGTCTCAAGCTTGACATATCTAGAAAGCACTCATCGAGGTGTTCAATTTGAGGTACTACACGATATGGTTCCTAAAACTTGAAAATTTGACCTTGGGTCAAATATGTTTGACCTCAGGCGCTAACCATGAAGGTCAAGGCCAATCGCCACCAAAAACTAATCAGCTGAGCGCCAGACCATATACTACATTCCCATTTGTTTGGAGACGTTGAGACGATTCGATTAAAATTACTCAAAAATAAGGGTTTCGTCGACCTCCCTGATTTGCGACAAAGTGACCTGACCTTTGACTTGACCTTCAAAAATTTATGCGCTGAAAGGGACCTCTATAGGCCTCTGATATGCGAAGTTACAAAAATTTCCAATGATAACTGTGCTCTGCAGAGTGATTTATACGTGATTCAGACAAAAAAAAACATGAAGGTCAAGGCCAATCGCCACCAATAAATTAATCAGCTGAATGCCAGACCATGAACTATATTCCCATGAAGTTTGAAGACGATCCGATCAAAATTACTCAAAAAATAAGGGTTTCGTCGACTCCCCTGATTTGCGACAGTGACCTTGACCTTTGACCTTGACCTTCAAATTTTGTGCGCTGAAAGGGACCTCTATAGGCCTCTGATATGCGAAGTTACAAAAATTTCAATGATAACTGTGCTCTGCAGAATTTTTTTACGTGATTACAGATAAAAAAAAAAAAAAAAAAAAAAAAAACATACAAGCTGACTAAACATACTTGCAAAAACTTCGTTTTGGCAAGATAAAAATATGCAATAGTTTTGTGTAACAGGCAAATAAGTGATACAAGTCAGGGGTGGAGTAAACAGCGAGCGGCGGATGTGGCGAGTCAAATTTGGAAATAAACTGAATTTATTTCAATCAATAAGCTTTAATCTAATCTATGTTGTTATTTTTTAGGTGAGTAACACTTGGGACTTGCTGTTGCATGATGCAAAATTGATTATTCAAACGTTATTATTCAGCAAACCCTGACCAATATGTACAAACTCCTAAAAGAGATCTAGTAAAATTCTTACATAGTTTTGTATCTAGCAGATTCTCAGGATTAATTTGGCACTTGAATTGTCCAAAACGGCCAAAGGATAACTGATCCACATCCAATTTACTCAGAAAGGGTGATTTCGAGATAAACGCAAAATGTGTTTTCCTTGAATGCATTATCCATTAAAGTTCATAATTAAAAATACCATATTCACCGTTAATTAGTGTTTTGCTAATTTTTTTCACACAAGTGCATGTAGCTTGGTGATGTCTATCAACACAGAGAAAACTGAAAAATTGAATATTTTGACCCTGTAACGCAAATGATGACCAGTTCATGAACTACGACCATCTGCGCATTACATGATCTCATGACTTTGTGCAAGAGCTTAAACCTTCGTCATGAACTCCCGACCCCTGAGTGGGCATGCTATGTTTCGTCGGGATTAGACAAAAACTGGAGGAAGAGCTATTGAACAAAGACCATTCACACCTTTGAAGTCCAGAGGATTATCTCATCTGTCATTGTTACATTAAAAACAATGAACGTCTTTACAGTTAAATTTAGGACCACCTATTGGTATTACACAGTTAGTGTCGTCTGTGAAGTGAATCTCAAACTGCCGTCATGGACTCATATTGTCCACGCAGGTATTGTTACAGGACGATGGATGGGTATAAACCTACCGTGACCCGCAGGTTTCCAAGAGTTTTGCGATGTTGTACGAGTCCTTGTCTTTTCTGCATAGATCGAGAATGTTCGATTGATTCCTCCTGCTTCCGTTTAGCCTCCTGGAAAGGGAATGCACAGGTCATGCAGTGCAATTGCCAGTCACAAGAGCCATGTGGAATTCTTATTCTTTCACTGCAAATATCAAATTAATGAAGGTTTCTTCAACACAGAAAGTTTAGCATGCATGAAATGTTTTGAGAGCTGAGACGTGTATGACAGAAGTTAGTACATCGAAGGTTTGGACTAGTTAATCTGTCTGGGACCATGGATTTGTCACATGCAGTGTGAATGGAGCATAACCATTTGGTTTGGCACAACCTGCTCTCTGGGTAACCGACTCCCCCCCCCCCAACCCAACAAAGTTCCAAACATGCTTCTTACTTTCCCTCCCCCCCTAACTCTGATTTCCTCTCAAATTGCATTCGCTGCTCTCCTTGCTCCCTCCGTTATCCTAACTCCCTGTTCCCCTCAATACGTATTTCATAAAAGGACGGCCCCAAGTACACAATTAAAATCATTTATTTTTCATTTTTGAGGCAAATGTCAATGTTGCAGTGAAATTGTCTTTTTCCAATGTTGAAAGCATTACTTTATACCTTGAGACCACACGAGATACAGTACCTGCTGCTGATTTCCAAACCAATGGTTTTGGAACTTTCACACAGACAGCCTCTGACATTTACATAGTTATACTGGCATTTACAGGAGAGCAAATGGGACACGAAGATTGATAACATGAAATAGGCTCGACATGTATAAAACTAGTAATAGGCGTCCACAACTATCCTCGACCAAATTGTAGGACATCAGTCGAGGCCCTTTTATTTCTTCCGCCCTCACTTTTACACCTTTATTAGCCCCCGTTGAACTTAGTCCGGAACGGGGGCTTATGGATTGGGTCTCATGCATCTGCAGCTCCTTCCTGTACAATTACAGACCGATTTTGTTCAAACTCAGCACAAAGGCAATACATGATGGCATACATATGCACATCATTTTGTTTCGCGATTCAATCAAAGATGGCTGAATGGTGGCGATTTTAGCTGTAAAAACCTGATGTTGAACATGTCAACAGTTTCTCGGACATGCATTTACCAATGTTGCTCAAACCCGGCACACAGATAATGAATGATGGCGTAGATACGCACGTTCCCCCCCCCCCCCGAGATCAGATCCAAGATGGCCAAATGGCAGCATTTCGTTACCTCAACGTGTCCCCATCCATTTCTCGGACATGCATGCTCCGATTTTGTTCAAACTTGGCAAAATTACGAAAACCACAGGGGCTATGGCATTTTATGTCGTTTTCTCCTTGTTCACTTTTAAATTTTTCTCTGAAACCGCTTGAGTGATTGACACAAAACTTTTAACATGGAGAAGTTTTTTTTAAATATTTATATTAAACAAAAGTTGCATGATGATTGCATGGAAAATGTGGCCGGCATTCCAAAACGTCTGTTTTCTTTCGGCATGGGCGACAGGGTGTTTCATGTATCAGGAATAAACAGCCTCGACCTTAACACTTCGCTTGGCCGTGGCCGAATAATTTCAATGGGAAAACAACAATGTATGTTGAACATCTTTCCAGTAGTTATAAGGATGAAGACATTTTGTGATCGTGCAATATTGGATGTCAACAGGACTGAACAATCTTTCTGATATCCATGTAAACCTCTCTGGGTACCTCCCACTCCCCTATTGTCAGGTCAGGCCTGACCAGATCTGTGACTTGCTACAGGTACGATGTAAACCTGTACTAACCTATTTCATGGTTGGGTTTTGGTGACTAAACTATATCCCCCAGCAGGCTTCCTGGTGAGGAAGGTGTATGGATATGGACACCCAGCAGGATTAAAAACATAACCTGTCCTCCTTCACTTCACTTTTTCCAATGAAGTACCTCCTGCAGTTGGGTATCTCTTTTGAGGACGTTAGTGGCAGGATTTGCACTCTGGCCACCATAAAACACTTTGTTCCGCAAAACTCATAAACAGGTAAAAAACACAAAAAATGTCATAGCCCCCATTGTTTTAGTCATCTTTCTGCATGGAGTTAAAGGGCTAGCCCATATTTATGTCCAACTAAAATGGCTGCCAGTCTACCAGTCAGCCATCTTTGATCAGATCACAAAATAAAGTGAGGGGCACGTGTATGCCATCACGTACTGTGCTTGTGCCAAGTTTGAAAAAAATCGGACCATGCATGTCTGAGAAATGGTTGGGTACACATTGAAGTAACAAAATGGCCACCAGTCAACCATGTTGGATCTAATCTCGAAAAAAAAAATGACGTGCCGATGTAAGCCCTCATTCATTATCTGTTTGCCAAGTTTGAACAAGATTGGTGAATGAATGTCCGAGAAATGGTTGAGGACGTGTTCGACACTTGGTGTTTTAACAACTAAAATGGCTGCCAGTCGACCATCTTGGATCTGATCTTGATTTAAAAAAAAAACAAAATGACGTGCTTATGTAAGACATCGTTCATTATGTGCGTGCCAAGTTTGAACAAGATCGATAAATACATGTCCGAGAAATGGTTGAGGACGTGTTCGACACCGGGGTTTTTTGTTTTGTTTTGTTTTTTTAGGACTAAAATCACCACCAGTCGGCCATCTTTGATCGCATTACGAAACAAAATGATGTGCATATGTTTACCATCATGTGTTGTCTTTGTGCAAAGTACGAATAAAATTGGTCCATACATGTCCGAGTATGGTTGCCGACACGTACGCACGCACACAAAAATCGAGACCAAATCCATAAGCCCCCGTTTTGGACCAAGTCCAACGGAGACTAAAAATGCAAAGAAAACTGAAAACCCACTCCGTGGGAGTACCTACCTCATGTGCAGCTGCCCTCTATAGAGCAGCTCAGCGGATGACAGGATTGGGGCAAAGCCTTTGGGACCTCATTCTTTGATGATAGGAGGAAAAGCATGGGGTAACCTTCCTGGGTCAGATTGTGGTGTGTTGGGGGTGGTGCTGAGGTGTCCACCAGATGGCGGTCTACTTGGCTTAACCTGAGGCTGTCCTTTTGGGTGGGTGGCTGGAATGTCCTATCCCTAAGAGAGGATGATCACCTGTCTCTGCTATCATCTGAGCTCAAGCGTTTGGACATCGGTATTGCAGCACTCTCTGAGGTTCAGAGACCGAATAGTGCTGAGATCCTGGTGGGTGGTCACACCTACTACTGATCTGGTCACTCTGATGGTTACCATACCCTAGGGGTTGCTGTAGCTGTGTCCAATAAGCGGACTCCCATGATATTTGCGTTAACACCGGTCAACGAGCGTATTAAGAGACTGAGGATTCATCGCTTCTTGGGTGTCATATTTCCTTGGTCTCTATATATGCCCCGACTGTGCTGAGTAATGTCACTGTGAAGGAGGATTTCTCTGCCGCGCTTGAGTCTGTGGTTGATTAGCGCCCCAGGCGAGAAACTTTTCTCGTCTTCGGGGATTTCAATGCATCGACTGGCATTGATGGCGATGGTTATGAGACGTGTGTTGGTCCCCATGTGTCTTGAACTGTGAACCAGAACAGCACTAAGTTCCTTGACTTTGCAAGAAGTCATGGACTTAGCGTGACTTTCATGGTTTCAGTGCCCACAGGCTCATCGCTGGACTTGGTATTCCAACGCTGGGGGTGTGGCAAAGGAGACTGAACATGTGCTCCTTGATGGGCTCTGGAGGATGATTCAGAACTGTAGGGTCTACCGGAGTGCTCAGTTTCTCAATACTGACCACAGGCTTGTTGAAGCAACACTGAAGTTGCAGCTTAAATCCAGGAGAATGGTACCATCCCAGCATTGGCTGGATGTTGGCAAGCTCAAGGATGGGAGTATCGTATCCGAGAGTTTGGCCAGAAAAGCGTGCATTAGTCTGCACAATGTTTTTCTGCATTTTTGTGATCACCAGACCAAATGAATAATATTCCGATTGATGCCACTCTGCACCCTTGAGCATTTTTGTAGAAACTATTAATATGCAAATTAGTGGTGGTCATTGTCGAAATTACTATTTTTTCTAATATCTCCAAAAGTAAGCATCCAAATACCTGGTTGAGTGTCCACACCCATGTTTAGGGTCACTGTTCATGATAAACCCACTTAAAATTAATAACATTGAAATTAGCTCCTTATTATGCAAATTAGCAGTCGCCATTATCAAAATAACAATTTTTCTTAATATCTCCAGAAGTAAGCATCCAAACAGCCTGGTTGAGGTGTCCAAACCCATGTTTTTAGGTCACTGGTCATGATAACCCACTTACAATTTGATAACATTGAAATTTATCTCATTAATATGCAAATTAGCATAACCCTACCCCCTGAATTTGTCCGTGCCGATCGGCGTTTTTGCAGTACAGTTAACAACAACAACAAAAACTGTTTGAAAATAACTTGCGCAGAGCCGTTATCCCAGTACAGTTGTGAAGAAAATGGCTGACCTCAGAAGATCAACAGCATGAACTTTCTGATCAAGTAAGTTAGCCTTGTAATGTAATGAAAGAAACACGGAGAACTGAGTTTTAAGTAAGAGTAATGTCTTCTGATACAGTAGAATGATCGATATTATTTGCAAGCAAGTTTTTTTTATTTATTTAACATGATCTGTCTGAAAGCAACTGGTATTTATTGATTTTTAAAGTACACAGGGGATGAACCTGTTTCCTGAGAATTTTTTAAATACGAACAAAGAAATTAAATTTTTACTTGTTGTAATTACCTCTATTGTTACAGGTTGACTCCATCACCATGGGAGACTGTTTCTTCAGTCCCTCGATGCAAATAAAGCTGGAAAACCTCTGGTAACAGTTGTCCAGACAGAGTGCGAAGTATCATCCGGTCAAGCAAAGCAAGACAAGATGGTATACATGAAGAGCTTGAACAGAGATTACAGGCAGACGAATCTATCGAGCTCAAATGCCATAGAGACTGTGTGTCAACGTACACATCACGCTCACACATAGAAAGACACTTGAAACGAATGAGTAATGTCTGTTTGGAAGAGCTTCAACAACAAAGAAGCCGCCGTTCAAAGACACAGCATTTGACTTTAAAGAACATTGCATTTTTTGCGGAGAAAAGTGCATCATGGACTTTGATAAGAAGAATCCTAATCGTGGCGGCGAGTTCTCCTTTGTAAACTGCAGGTCGTGTTGATCGACAACTTTCAAACAAACTATTTTAGATGTTATCGATTCCTGCCAGATGAAGGAGGACGCCAGGTCAAGATACGATTAATGGTGCAATCAGCGATCTTCATGCTGCTGATGCGAAGTATCACGATGACTCAGAAAGTCCTTCATGGCACCCCGTTTCTGTTGCAGCAGCACACACAGTGCAGAAAACTCAGGACATTGAGCCAGCTGTCAGTTCTATCATCCTATCGATAAAAACGACATGTTGCGCATCTGGAATTCAGTAGAAGTCTACAATATGTACAAGATCATGGAGAAAGCTATTCTCTCAACGAACCCTGTTATCCAAATTGTTGATATACTTGGCCATGAGCTTCTGGTTCGCTGCTGTGAAGTGTCGCTAGTTTAATCTTGTTTCGCAGAAGCGTTCACTGCGATCAACTTAGTAGCATCAGATGAAGATGACGCCATTGACGTTTCCATCAAACGAATTGCCAAGAAGGTTGCACAGGAATCTAAGCAGTTTCGTCCGACCCCAGTTCCTATCAGACTAGAATTAATATAGATATTGCTAATGAAGCAGTGAGTTCAACCCTTCAATTGCGACTCTCCAAAATATCAGCTAAACTGGACTGCACACTTCCAGGAGCTCTGATAGAAACATCATAACGAATATATACACAATCGACCAACTACATTCCAATAGCACTGGGAGTTCCAGTCAGTCGTAAAAGCCTCATCGAGCAGTTGTACAACTATCGTGTGACCTTTCTATATGATTTCAGCGTTTCAAGGGATCAGCAGCAAAGGCTGCAACGTTCACTCCGGATTAGGAACCCATGCTGAATTGTGCCTCTTCAGTTATTGCTAACTTCGACACAAATATCTCATCCCAGAATGGACTCGTTTCAACACATTCTCTTGCAGTACTAATCTACCATAAAAAATCAAAATATCTTTCACATCTGAAGATGAATCCATCATCAGACGATGACCCCGTGATGGAATGAAGACACCTGTGACAGAAGACATTTCGGTTCAAAGTACAAGGACCTGAGAAACCAGCGATGCCAGTTGAAGAAGCCACACGTGTGGTGTTACCTCTCCGCGTATTGGCTCATCAAGCTATACAACTTAGGAGAGTTCAAGATATGGATTTCTCTTTTCTGAAGCAAATCACTCTGATCAGAACAACCAGAGTGTGGCTTTAATACAAAGTTCTGCAGAGAAGCAAGCATATCCATCCAACCTGCAATGATGGCCATTTATACACCACTCATAGATATGGATCTCGCTGATCCGGACACGATGTTTACAGCAATGGAGGGAAAAGGCTTGACCGCAGAGTGTGGACAAACCGTAACCATCTTCACAAACGACCAACAGCTGTATCGAGTGGCCGTTAATGTTAAATGGGTTAATCCTGAGCGATTTACCCAGTTCATACCAAGGCTGGGCGGCATGCACACCCTTATGAGTTTAATCGGTTGTATGTCTGTGGTCAAGTGATTCTCGTCCTGCTTGGAGGATTTTTGCATTGCGTTCCTCCAAGCCCATCTATTGGTGTACTGAAGTTAGAGCTGAGGGTGGTGGGCTCTTGACAGAGGAGTCCAAAGTGAAGATCCACTGGGCCCGTTACTTTGAGCGGCTGTACCAAAAAAGAATCACTTCACCAGAGGTTGAGTTGGACATCAGGGGTGTAACTATCCCTATTGTTGACCCTCCAATCAACTGTGAAACACTTTAGTTTGTGGAAATACAGGCCGCAGTGAACTAGTAGAAAGGGGGTAAAGCTCTTGGGATATGTGGCATCCATGCTGAACTTCTCAAGGCTGGTGGAAATGCTGCACTCATGACGTTGCATGTAGTTCTGTGCTCTGTCTGGAACACAGGCATCATCCCAACTGACTGGAAGAGGGGCCTTGTTGTCCCTCTCTGGAAAGGGAAGGGTGATCACGAGGACTGCAACAACTACCGAGGGGTGACGTTGCTCTCAGTGCCGGGCAAGGTCTTTGCTCGGATAATTCTTGATAGGGTTCGCCACCATCTGCTTGAACACCAGTGTCCAGAGCAGTCAGGCTTTACACCAAAGAGGTCAACAATTAACCGTATCCTTGTTCTTCGGGTCCTCACCGAACGCAGAAGAGAGTTACGGCAGGGGCTGCTCACAGCCTATGTTGATCTCCGCAAAGCATTCGATTCAGTGAATTGGGATGCCCTCTAGAGGATTCTCAGTCTTTGAGGAGAGGAGATTGGGACCATACTCAGTGCAGGGGGTGCTGCTTAAGGAGTCTCCTTGGCTATTGGACATAAACCTGGACGGGTCGCCACTCCGACACAGTATACCAGCATGCTGGCACTCATTTTGCCAACCTCGAAGGATGACAGGCCGAGTTAACGCCATCTGGTATTAATTCAACAGCTGAGCGGGATTTGAACTCGGCACCCTCGGATCCCAAGCCCACCACCCGAACCATGAAGCCAACACCAGGCATACACCAGTCTTTGAGGGCTGTGACCAAAACTGATCAATCTGATTTCTGAACTATACTCTGGTATCGAAAGTGTTGTGAGATGTGGTGATACCATCTCTGACTTATTTCCAGTTGTTGCTTGAGTTTGTCAGGGGGGTATACTGGCCCCTACACTTTTCAGAGCTTGTCTGGACTGGATTCTGGGGAGGATGTCGGATTCACTGGATCATGGGATGTGGTGCTGTCGGTACATATGCAGAGGATGAAAGTCCGAGTCTTTAAGTCCTTGGTGTTTCTCGTCTTGCTCTATGGATGTGAGACTTGGACTCTAGGGATCTGAGATGGAGACTGAACTCCTTCGGTACCAGTTCTCTTCAGAGAATCCTTGGCTCTTGCTGGTTAGACTTTGTGTCCATTGAGTAGTTGCTGAGAGAGACTCAGATGAGATTTGTTACCTGTATCGTCCGTGACCGTCAGCTGCGACTGTATGGACATGTGGCTCATTTTCCTGACGCTGATCCTGCTCACCAGATTATCTCAGCAAGGGAGCCTCGTGAATGGAGGAGGCCAATGGGCCGACCATGTGCCTCAAGGTTGCAGAAGGATGATCGGCATCTTAAGGAGATGGGGATGGGCCAGGCATCTGCCTGGGGCATGGCCAGACGGAGGCCCCTGTAGTACCGGTGGGAAGTGGACGCAGCGACGTGCTGCTCCAGCGCATGCTCCCATACCTGACCTGACCTGCTCCCCCCAATCACCCAACAACCTCTCTCCAATGCTTCTAGGTACATATCTAATTCCAGTTTAAAACTATCCACTGTTTCTGCTGCCACTGCCTTTCCAGGAAGACCATCCCATACATTAACTACTCTGAGTGAAAGACCGTTGTTTTAAAGTCACCTTAACTCTCTTCTTTATTCTCAGGGTCTGATCCTGTCAATGTCCATTCTGCTGAAAAGTCCTTCAACTCTTACTTTATTTTAAACATTTCCATCACATCCCTTTGTAACCACCTCCTTTGTAGTGTAAAATGTCCTGTCTCCTTCAGCCACTCCTCAAAGCTTAATCTAACTCGGCACAGAAGACAGAATCGATATAGTCATTCTATGGTGAACCCTCTTTATTCGAGCTAGGTCCTTAGACGTGGTGACCAAATCTGTACACAGCATTCTTCTGGGTGAGGCATCACAAAATAGTGTATTCTTGGTTAACTTGGAATGTGTTTTGTAAATATAAAAGTCCACATTATTCTTTTGAAAAAGTGATTTTAAGTTTTACTTTTTGGATTTTTTTTATGCCGTCAGCGGAGGCATTATGTTTTTCAGGTTGTCCGTCCGTCCGCGCTAATTTTCTCTGTTTTCTCTGCAACCACTTATCCGATTGACACAAAATTTTCACCATAGCTGTGACTACTCATGTGGAATGTTTTTCATGATAATTATGACGTGATGGGTCATGTGGTGTGGCAGCCATGTTGGAAAAAGGAAAAACTTTGGACCTCTGTATCTCCAAAGCTGCTCTATGGGAAAAAATTGAAACTTGGCATATGTCAAGTGCTCCCCATGGGAAAGGTGTGATTTTTTTTTTGATGATGTTATAGGTGGCTTCGTTATTACATCATAATTGCATATGCCAAACGCTTTATCTGATCAGAATGAAAAAAATTTGAGGGTCACCTCGGGCTGAATTGTATTGGGGGGAAAAAGTGACATCATCGGTCACGTGGTTCGGCAGGCATATTTTTTTCAACATAAAAACCTTCAAAACACTTCTCCGTAATGGATCAATAGATTGAGGCAAAACATTGCAGGTATGATTGCCTATCCATGAGGACCAAAAAGTTCTCTACCTATGACATCATAAGTCACATGGTTTAGCAGCTATGAGTTTTTGAAGAATAAACCTTTAAAAATCTACTTCTCCAGAACGGCTTGACAGATCGAGGGGACACTTCACCCACATGTTCCCCAAAGCTTGGGGATTCCAGGGTGTTCACAAATTGTAATTAATAGGTCACATAGTCTGGCAACCATATTGGATTGAACGAAAATCTGAAAAAATTTATTTCTCTTGAACCGCTTCATCAATCGACATGAAACATCAGTTGAGATCTCGTAGTCATGGGGAATATATGTTCGAAATTTCAACCTGATCGGATGCATGGTCTGGTAGCCAGAATTCTTTAATGGTTTCAATCTGGGTTCAGGGATTTAAATCGAACTTGGTACAAGTATGTCTAATGATGTAATAATGTAGACTGAGGTATATCTGGTGATGTCACAACATTGAAGAGTGCCGTTCTAGTTTAAACTTGAGATTGTCAAGGCTACCGAAATACCTTGAGATTGTCGATGTGAGATGTTCTGGCCACGAAGTCTCTCCAGGCTTGAAGTGTAGCCTTTTCCTGCTCGTGTGTCACCATCATCTAATGGGAAACAAGGGCCTTTCCATTTAAAGGGCAACAGAAGTAACACATTCAACGAAATCAACACAAATGTATTTCGGTACATCGGCATTTGACACAGACAGTATGTGAATCTTGGCTCATATACGATTGAAACAAGCACTTCTTCATTGAAGATTCTTCATGTAAATGTGCTCAACAAATGCTTGCCATTGACCCATCTGGTGTTGCATCTGTAATGTAAACACAAAAGATTATATGGTGTATTTTGCACGAGTAATATTTTTTGTTCCATTGATGAGGATTTGTTGCCTTGCTTGCTTACAGAACGTCACCCAATCAATATAGCCACTTCCTCAGCCTATGGGTGACTCCATGTGGTGAACCTTCAATGGCAGATTATCTCAGACGTGGTGTGTTGAGTTGGTGCTATACACAGTACTTTGCATGTCCATTCAGTTCATAAGCTTTTCATAAAGTTGGTCATATGTCTAACGGGATCCGTTTAATGTGAGATGAATGCAACTGGCAAAAGATATTCTGCGTACTATCTATTACGTACACAAATGTGGTGGATCTCCCCCCTCCTCTACTTCCTCCCCTCGTGTATGCTCTGCAAGGTTCCCATCAGAAACGTATCTGATATCGCACAAACGGTAATCTTACGTCTTATTTAGAGGAGGAATCGAGAGAAGTCTGCATTCATTATCTTACAGCAAGATTCAATGGAAAGCTTGTCTCGAGACATTGTCGATTAGATCAGCTTGGTGAAGTTCAAACATGCAATGATATGTGGAACCAGAACGGCACTCAGTGGAGCGCGTACCACCACCAGGCCGAACAGTTTACGTTTTGTATCCAACTGATGGGTCAGATCTACATCCCGACCTTAACCATAATCTAATCAGCTTGTTCTTGTCTCCTGCTCAACTCATCCATTTTGTCATAATCCGTCCACAACTTTTTGAGATATCGTTTTTGGTCCCATCTCTCAATGGTGAAGAATCACTTTCAAAAAATTCTCAGATCCAGATCTTCATCAAAATCTAATCAATTCGTCCTTATCACACACACAACTTGTCCAAATTTTGTCCGAATCCATCCATAACTTTTTGAAATATCCTGCTCACAGACAGCCAAGCAAACAAACAGACAGGGGTGAAAACATAAACTTTGTCCACCTTCGGTAGTGGAGGTAATGAAGTGTTTAAACATTATCAGCCAATCCCCTGCACGCACATCAGGAGACGGGGTTTTACAATCACTTCTGTGTGTGTGTCTGTCCAGGCTGTAACTTTTTTTTTTACCATTTGAGCTTTTGTCATCAAATTTTCAACAAAACTTTATTATGAGAATATGGAGAAGACAAATTAATAATTTGGTCAAAAGGTCAACGTCACATAAAATCGTAAATTTTCAGAACCTGAAATTTTTAGAATTTGCATATTGGGTCACTGAATCAATTCACCAATCAAAAGCTGGAAGCCGATTTTTTTTTTTTTGAGATGAAAAGGTCAAGGTTGCATAAAATCGTCAATTTCCATTTGATTGACTTGAAATATGAGCAGGGTTTGCATATTGGGTCACTGAAGCCGATTGCTTTTGAGGTCAAAAGGTTAAGGTCGCCTAAAATCGTCAACTTTTTTTTTGTATTTATTTTTAGCTGTTTTCGTCATGTTTAGCGTACGGAAGAAGAAGTCTGAATACAAAGTGGATGCGGATGGGCTTTGCATTTCCAGATGCTTTCTCGGTACTATAAGTATTTTTAATATTGTTACGAATCTGGAACCCATCGCACACAACAGCCAGAGTCCTTATAGATCAGTTATATCGGTAAGTATGTGTTTCTCGGTTGGGTCCATCCTATGTTTAATGGGTGATTAATGTACGTGCGCTGTGAATTATTTTATAGTTAGGATTTTTACATCACCAACAACAACGACAACAACAACATTCTGCTCACCGCATTGTCCACACTCTTCGCACGCTCGCCGGCATGTGGGCGTGTGTGGAATTCCATGCCCCAGGCGGTGTGGATTTCGCACCAAATATGGTTACGAAGCGTTTCGCTCTGGCTGCGCGCCAAATAAGGGTATGCGTCAT
>CM068955.1:16792082-16807732 GCA_035128595.1 Eptatretus atami
CGTGGCTCCCAACCAACGAATTCAAGCCACGTTATCTATCGCAGCCAAGGGCTGGCGGACATTGGGGGGCTTTCGGGCACAAAACAGAGAAAATATCTGGGAAAACTAAAAGAAAACGGTTGAGAGAACGAACGTGAAAGGAGAAGGCAAAGGCAATGCAAAAGAAGCTGCGGAAATGAGAAAGGAATTAAAAAAAAAAGCCTTCTGAGTTACGGAAACACCAAAGCAGGGAGAGGGAACTCACAAAAACGTCTAGCAGAGGAAAGTAAGAAAAGGATAAGAAAAGAAGCGAGAGACTGAAAACGTTACGCGGAAGCCACACTGTGCCAGATCGAACACATAGAACCCAGCCAGGTTAAAGGGAAAGCGAGGTTTGAGTACGAGAAGAAGTGAAAGAAACAACGAGATTGCAAGAATGAGAAACAAAAAGGAACAGCGAATGAAAACACAAAAGGAGATATAACCAAATGAAGGAACAACGAGATTGGATAAGGAAGAACAGAAAGAGGAAACAAAGAAAAGAGTATGAAAAGAACAGCGAAAAGAAAACACAAGGGAAGATTACCAAATGAAGGAAACCACGAGATTGGAGAATGGAAGGACATGAGAGGAAAACAAAGAAAAGTGTGAAAGAACACGAAATGAAACAGAAAACAGGGAAACGGAAGCCAATTGAAAGAAACTATGAGATTGGAGACTAATGAAAACTGAGTGAACAGTGGGAGAGAAAACAAAAAACTATTGAATTGAAACTAACCAACTCGAGGAAAGAGAAAAGGTGAGTCACAGAGATGGAAAAATACCACAGATGAATCGAAGCAACTCAAAAAATGTCGAAGAGAGAAGAACGACTCAAATGAAGAGCCAGATAGATGAAAGCACAATCAGATGGGATGTGTGACATCAACCACAGGAGAATGTTAGTGGTGCGGGACTGATGACATTCACTTCGTCAGGATGACAATGATTAGGCGCAAGCGTGGCAGAACCTGAAATTCGACCGAGGAAATAACAAGACAAAGAGGAAATAGAGATATGCCGAGGACACGGGAGATAGACCGAGTCGAACTGAATTAAATAGAAGAAGGAGGAAGCAGAGACAGAAGATCCAGGAAGCAAACCTGATAGACACGAAGACAAACACAGAGAAAAACATGTAAGGAGACCTCGGGAGATAGAAAAGTAGATGGAGAGACCGCACGACCTCGTGTCGTGCCGTCCGCTGTGCCATTAATAGCAGCCCGCTCCGTGTTGCGCTGAGGTGTGATCGCGCCGCTATTTTGCGTCATTGTTTGCCGGCAAAGTTCGTGCTCAGTGTATGAGGGTGAGCGCCCCCACTGATTGCAATTAGCGGTGGGGTTATAAAAAGAACCGTCCCGGGCCATGGATCCTACATCAAAACACATTTCTAACTCTATTACCCCCTGCTCCCGTTCGCCTTGAACCGCCATCTTGCTTCTCGGAATAATTTTTACCACTCGCAATTTGATGGGAATCGAGGGTCGCTCCCACACCCCTGAACCGATTCCCGTGAATTTAGTTGGAGGCGGGATGCATTTGAATCCCACACTCCTGGACACGAGTGTTACGAATTCGCGCCCACCGTCGCGACTCCCACCGGTTGCGATCGACCGCCGTGTTTTCTAATAGCAGCTTGCTCGTCGCCCCGGTGTACGGACAATTCAGTACCGTGACCTTCCGGAAACAACCCGCGAACCCTTCACGGTGGGTTCTTTCATCCCACCGGCCTAGCCAATTTCACCCGCGTAAATAGGTCAATCGCCGAATATCATATACCTAAAGTACCTGCCTCACCTAACCGGGGTACGCCTCGGCCGAGGAACCTGTACCTCGACGCTCAGCGTCGGCTTTGGACCGAACCGCGTGCAAGCGGGCGCGTTCCGTTCTTCTGGTCGAAAGCGAGGGTTTATCGCCCGACCTCGCCGCATTCCGATTGTAGTTTACCAGGGTGTTGCTAAATTCCCGACTACTTTCTGCAGTGCAAGAATGGATATTCCTATAGGGAAGAGGACGCAAACGACTGTACGAGTACATTTAACCAAGCATTTATTTTACTACTGACAACGTATCAGGATCGTACTAACACAGCATGCACGTTAAGCATTGCAAACACGATTTCTAGCACCAGAACGAAAAGGCAGCTATCAACCGACTGATAAGGCATATAGATGTGCAGTCACGTTAAGCAGTCTCTACTTATAGACGGCGCCACATACCATTCATTCAAAGAAAGAAATATGACTACCCTACAAACAAGGAGTTCACAGGCGTCCGTAGACCATACCGTGGAGCTTGTAAGTGAACTCGCGAACGGTTGTCCGCCCACCCGAGACCCGTGCCTAAGGTACCTGCACCCCTGGTCGTGCCTTGCTTCCGTCTAGGCGAGTCACGGACTTCCTTCCGCACGGTCAGCTAGGATAGCCCGGCTGACTTCGGGCCTTCACGACGGGGCCGGCAAGTCTTCTCCGAGCGTCTACATTCGTGACGCAGGGGTTGCGCAACAGCAGCTGAGCGGCAACGCGCTCGTCCGCATCTCTGTGCCTACGCCGGGATATCCCACCGACCCGCGGCTCGACTTAGAACGAGTCGTTCCACTGGACCGCTTCTCACAAGACAGGCCACCACGAGACTCGAAAGATCCACGACCAGGTGAGAGCCCCAAAAGAGAATCACACACACCACACTCTGGTGCCTGCATGCCGACCTTATATTTCTCCTGGCTCTCTTGCTCCGCCCTCCTTCGAAGCTCCATCGGGAAAGCTTCATGAAATGCGCGGAGTTCCCCTGTCCACACCTATCGCCCCCCTCCTGCTCTCGCGGACGCGGGGGGTTAGGAGGGGCGTGAGGGAATCGGCTTACATGGCCCAGGATAGGCAGAGATTCATTCCCCACAAGCATGGCCCTCCTGCTCATAGAACCTTTGACCTTGGCTCGATCGCACTTCTCCCACACCAAAAGCTGCTGGGAAAGAGGACGTGCGTGAAATCTCCCCAGTGCGCCACGAGCGTTTCCTTTCTTGTTTTCCTCTCTCGCGTTATGACAAATCCCTTTGGTTCCTTTTCCTCGCGAGGACCGGCCTTCTATGAAGCGAGAGACGGTTGCGATTTGGTATTTGTGGAGAGTGCATCGGTACGTTGGCGTAGCAGGGCCAAGGTGGTAGTGATCGTTCAATTGGGTCTGGATGTGGTGAGGTGATGAGGGATGGCCGTGGTTGTTGATAGAGGCGCGTTGAGTTGATTGTTGGTGGAGGCGATGTGATCTGAATGCGGTCTTGTTTGAGGCGAGTTGGTCGGTGGTGTTTGGTTGTGGTTGTTGTTGAGGCGCGATCATGGGTTGGTTGATGTGGCGTTGTGAAGGGGTTTGTGTGGTTGAAATGTGGTCTCAAATAACGATGTCAAATAAAAAACTACTCAAAATCACGGCCCGGTTTACATGATAGTTTCTTCAACTAACGGTGGGATAAGAACACGCACTTATCGATTAATTACTCGACTAAGGACCCATCTTTTTGGTGTTGGCCGAATTTGCCACAGCATAACATATATGAATTAGAATTAGCCCTACCCCCTGTGAGTCGAACCTAATCTTGGCGATCTTCGGTACGATAGGACCGTGATTTTTGGATATATCTGAAGTTACGACCAATTCCGGGTGTTCCGTGGATGGAGCGACCTACTCGCTCCCCCTAAGCGGTGGTGTCGCCACGAGACCGGTCCCCACACAATATTATGTATGCTTTTCATTTGTTGTTTTTTTGTATTATCCTCTTCGGGTGCTTCTGGAGGGACTATCAGGTTCTGCTCCCGTCTGTCCGTTCACTTGCTGGTTTCTCTGACTCTTTTTCTTCGCCGGGTCTAAAGTGTTCAAACTGAAGTTGGGTACGTGGCTCTTTGTCTGATAGTTGCGGAACAAGTCGAGATCATAGGACGTTTCTTAATATTTTCACAGAGTTTATGCCCTTTCTCGATGATGAAAAAATCAGCATGTTCTAATAGTAGTACTTTCAGCGTCCGTGCTGCACTCCGATGCTTGACACGCCGATGGCTGACAGATGGCCTGCTCACCCCCCAGACTCATGCACTCACCACTCGCATTTGAAGACACGTCACATCAATGCAGGCTCATGGCTGGGTTGTTCCATGCATGCACACCTTGGGCCCAATGTTCCAGTATTGTACTACTTAATGTATGTTTATGAATTTTAGCGTTGTGTATGTATCGCGGGTATTTTGATGATGAGCTGAAGTCTGGATTTAAGCCATAAGTAATGTCATTGTCCTCGATATCTGTTCCGTCTCCTTATACGATTTTTCGGCCAAACCGCTGTGGCGATACGCTCTGAATTAGGCGAAATTCTTCTTTACATGGACAGGAATTGCAAGCTCTTCCAGTCAATGACTCTGTATTAGGTCAAATGGGGTCACGATAGTAAAGTTCTTAAACAATCTTCTTCTCAAGACCCTCAGTCAGAATTGTGCCAATATTTGGGTATACACATTAGTCAGAGGTAGGGATGTTTTAATTGCGACAGAAGTCACGTCGATCACTGTGACCGGGTGTGTCCAATGGCGGTTTTCATGTAAATTTATCTGGGCAGACGACTCATTGAGCAGGGCCAGTAGTACAGGTCAGTGGTCATGTTTTTATATATTTCGAGCACCAAACGTGCTTACCATGCCTAATTAAAAGTTTGATCATTGCGAACCAGAAGGGCTCATGTATTGTAAAGCATCTTACTTTGTTACTTTTGTTATTGGAAGCGGCCTTGGAACAAAGTCCAATAGTGGCGACACAATGATCTATCATTCCCTTATATGGTGTTTTTCAAAGAGGAAATAAAGACATAAATGGGAATTCCTTGGACTTTTTTTCAGTCCTTGTGACAAAACCATGGCTCTAGTCATGGAGCAAAAGCAAATTACTAAACTTGTTTTTGGGTCATGCACCATCTCAATTGCTCTTTATATGATTCGTTAGCTTCGTATATTTAGAAGATCCACTATGATACTTACCATTTGGCAATTTAAAAAAAAATAGCATTATTGCAAAATTATGTCTTCCATTATAGAAATGCGCAATATTCTGGATTTCGGTATTATCTGTGATGGCAAAAATGGATCATTACCAAGTTTCATGGTCAAGGATACGATGTGACTTTTGGAGAAGGTGAACATTTGAAATGTCACTTTATGGGTCAACCGAAGATAGAATACAATTCGCTATACTTCATTGTTGTCGTGAGTTCATAATCATCATGACCAAATGATCTAAATCATATTTCCGTCAGGATTTTCATATATTTTAGAAGGTAGATGTTATTAAAGTCTTGATTGAAGGCCTTAGGTCATCTTATTCTTACTAAAACTCTCATTTGTATTATGTGTCGTATGTACTTGTATGTATGTATGTTCCGAGCTACGCAAGTACACGATATCGCAAAAGTTTAGGGCACTTACTCTTCTGCGGTGTCAGACTCAAGTTTCCGTTCAAGCGCGGCAATGATAATTATTAACAAGCGGTGACGGACGATTGTGTGGGCTGGGCTATTGAGGAGCTCCACCGTGTTGAGCGACCATATACCTTCTGTCGACTTTGGCAAAGTCAAATCTCGGATATTTTTGATTGATGCGGGTGTACTTTATGATTTAGCACAGTTCTAGGAAATAGAAATTGCTTGAGAAAGAACATCGAGAAAAAATAATAAATAAAAATATATGAAACAGTTCATAGTGGGCAATGGCTCCCCATCAGGCGTGGACGCCTCTTTTCTGATAGAAGACAAACCTTGGACCATGATTCTAATCTGTGTTATGTTCTCTAATGCATCATGTTCCGGTATTGCTCTGGAGAGTTGTCACAAAAGAAGACGAAGAACACAAGACACAACGAATATGGTCATGCTGCGGCCGCGACCAAAACATTCCCATTCAGTTCGAGTCTTCGGGAGATTTGATTCAATGCAAACAACCTCAGCGTTTAGTCGCTGGAGCTATCATTTTTTTCTTGACTGATTTTTTTAAGCCATCACGCTTCCTAATGGGATTCCACGGAAGTTCACGGGTATCAGTTTATATAAGATCGAAACCATAGGTAAGCAATGCACGGTCATCACGGTATCGCAGTTCTATGTATAATGGAACCCTGGCACTGTTCGACTGTGTGGACACTTTGCGCTACTCTGAGAGACTTCGCATAATTGGGGGATGTGCACGCTATTTTAGTAGATATGAAATTTAGGATACGGAGGAGTATGTAACGAGAAAATTAGGTAAAGCACGGAGCTAGCAAGTGCTCAGCTCGCCTCAGAACGTTCGCTTTCAAAGGTTTTCTGAGTACGGAAGAGACAAGTTTATCGTTAAATTTTTCGTTATTCGTGCGAGACCTCACTACAAACACATCACCCGTACAAATTGTATTTGCAAACAACTGTGTCCAGGAACCATTGGCTGGCAAAGAGGATGCCATCGATAGCCATGAGGTTGTTGTCTCTCAGGGAAGATTGGCCATTTCGATGATGGACGACTTATTGTTCAACGTTGGTGGTACGTATGCAGAAGGCTGGGCGTTGCATGTGATATCCGTGTATTATGTTCATTTGATGCTCTCAGGTTACTGTTAGGTTTCATCTTCCCCAGCTGTCATGGATTTTGCACCAGGGAAGGCAGAGCCTGTGATGACATTGGGCAACTCAGACATGAACCATTTCGGATGTAGCAGAGCTCATGCATTAGGCTGTCAGATCTGTGCTGCTATTTGGTGGGAACAATACAGCATTGAGATTTATATGCGGGCTTTTTCGATCTGGTCGCTTGTGCTCGCAGGTTCTTCTTCGTTGTTCATCGAGCAGCCCTGTATTTTTCTGTTGTCTTCTTGTGGTAACCATGTGGCTCCATAGAAATGGGCCTGAGCTCGTCAATTGGCTATTGGCACTCTGCCAGTTGTTGATGGGCGTCTTTCCTTTTTTATCAATGCACAGTTGTGTTCTTGATTTGCACCAGCACTAGGCATTTCCTGAAGCTGTAATGAGCACTTCATTTTCGGCTTGTGGTCCTCTTTGCTACTGGTGATTGCATTTGGTATTCAGACATTACTCATTGTTCCTTTGCGTATGGGTGGGTCGTTTGCTCCCTTGGCGTTCTATCTTCTTTAATTCACTTGAACAGCGGTCAATACTAGCTCTCGATCTCTGATCTCTAAGATGCCATAGCTGTGAGGGTGCTTACGTTGATGTGCTTTTCTGTTGCTCAGTGCAAAATTTCCCAGTTACCTGTCTGTTATTGCCCTCAGCGCTGATTCTTGCATGTGTCATGATCACAAATCTCACTGTTGCGGCGTATGATGGAGTGTTGAGTCAATGTACCATATGTCATGTTCTTCTCCCATTTATTGCTAGACACATGGACAGGTTTTACATTTTCCTTTGTAATGATTTTCCTAGCGAATGGTATTCACCACATTTCGATGGGCTCTAGTTTATCTTGTGTGACTCTGTATTTCGCCCCCCTCGTTTTTCTATCGCGTTTTTCATCAGAGAAACACTTTTCAATTGTTGTTGTAGACCTATTATTTCCTGCACGACACTTTTCCCGCTGATCAAACTGTGCCTATCAGAACTTATAACTCTTTAATGCATTATTGCTAATGATATTTTACTCTGCTAGGTTGAACTTTTTCCTGATAATGCGCAGAAGTTTATTATTGTATTACTTCTCCTGTTTCTTGACCCGTTCAACACATTTAGCTTTAGAGTTAACTTGTGGAAGCACTTTTGCAGCCTTCGTGCTGAGTCTGTCTGGATGTCTCTACCAATTTTGCACTTCATTGGCATATTTGCTCCTTCTCTGCACAAATGTTCAACGCAATCGTCAGTTTGCAATGGGAGGTCCTGTCAGGAGCTTCATGTATGCCAGATTTGATGATTTAGCGGGCTAACTGGGTCCATCAGGAAGTTTATCCTTTTTGTTCTTGCATCCGTGCTTTCGTCTATGGTTGGTAGTTGCAAGTTGAAGTGTGATTCTGTCCCTTCAGCTCTTATGCCGGCAGGCGCAGTTTCATGGTCTTCTTTTCCGCTATTTGCTCCATCATTTCCGTGATCCTGCATGTGCCCCCCAATCTCTGGTGAGAATTTCCTGATACTGCCACAATGTTAGTTATATGTTTTGGGTGATTGCTGTTTGGGGTGTGCATATGTAAGTTTGCATTTCGCCAAGCTCCATCTGTTTCGTAGACCAAACTTTTTTGAGATGGCCTCAAATCCTCTGAATTGTTTTTTGAACCCTCACGGCTCAAGGTGTTTTTTGGTAATGGTTCCTTCTATGCCACCTACCATACTGCACTTGTGAGTGCTTCTTTTGTGTCTGTTCTTGACAGTCGTCTTATGTCAGCTATAGTGCTGGGTAGGTATTTCTTGAGCGCGCTGTTGTCGTGCTGCTACCTACATTAGTGCTGGTACTCCCCATTTTGCCGACTCGGCAAGGTGGACAGCTGAGTACACCTGGTGTATATATTCAGCGGGCCAACGGGGGATTGGCCTCGGACCCTGTCAGATCGACCCTAGCACTCAACCACACAGGTCAAATGGCGGTCATGCGCGTATATCCTTGACCATGAGATAGATTTTTGATGCGATTTAATATACTACCAATAGTGGAAAATATAATCTTCTGATTTTATGAAAAGATTGTCCAAGCCTGCGCTATGTGTCTCAGTTATTTCTTCAATTATATCAGTTGCCCCAATTCCCACGATCAAACAATTGTCAGAGCCCTACATAAGGTTGACCCTAGGCTGCCGGGTGACGAAGAAGTGGGGGGGAACATGAAGCTGCTTATTTGAGCAATTCGCGACTGATGGCGCGGCATGGCTAGCGGGCTTAGTAAACACGCGTCTTCGTAGAATTCGTTCGCCACTTCGGACTCGCTGCGGGACAGACGTATCTTTGTTTTATGACTTTCCTTGGCAGTTTTCTGAGATTGATATCTATGTGCGCAGAATGAGATCGGCCACCTGCAGACAGAACAAGAAGCAGAACCAGGTGTATTTTCAGTACACTGAACTTGTATTCAGCTTGTTTCTTCCTATAATAATGACCTGTGCTTAAGTACCGTTCTTGCAGCTCCGCTCGTGTGATCCCGCAAGTGATCTGGTGCTAAGCCACAAGTGGGCATTTTCTCATTGCTTGACGCAATGTTCCGGAGCTTTGCGATCTGTGTTGAGGGCTGCGCTCCAGCCAACTCACTGCTCGATTCGCCCAACCTCACTTGGCAGTGGTTACTCAGGATTCGAATAAACCGAGACTACGTACCGAATTTACGATTAGTTGGTTTAAGGTTGGAGTGGGTTAGTTTGTGCGTTTGCTGGCGTCATCACATTTTCGGTGTGCTTATCAAGGGCATCAGATGGAGTTTTTCTTTTTCTTTTTTAATCATGAGGGTGAATAAAACGGGTAGAAGGGACCATTTCTTCATTTAATCAGTGCTTTTTGTTTAATCGACTTACGCAATACCTCCTATAGATGCGACAAGGGATTGTGTGGAGGGGCGGTGAATATGTTTCATGAGTGTGAATGCAGAAAGACCAGTGTCGAGTGTTGGCATGAAGCATTGCATTGGGTCCGACCTGTTTTTTATAGCGCGTCTCATTAGGAACGCTGGCTTCTAAGAGTCCCGTGTCTTTCTTCCTTTTTTTTTTTATTGTTTGGTGAGCAAACTTTAGACGCGTGTGTTTGCAATACGGAATCCGATTCTTAATACTTAAACTTGTACATTGAATGAGACGGTGCTTTTGAGGATCTATCATGAACTTTTATATATTGGAATTCTTTTTATTGTTTGAAATTTCCGTTCATATTTAAGATTATTCATTCCATGTGTTGTATTTCGTAACAGTTTTTTCGCTGTCTGTTGAAAGGAGCCTCCGATGACGGGTCTTTGTTGGCGTCCATATAGCATGTGAAAATATCGGGAAGTGTGTTGTTTTTATTGCCTTTGCGTAGCGTCTTGGACATTTTGTCCTTTTTATTCCGACTCCTAACCTAACCCTACGCTTAGATACTTTGTAGGAATCAGCATCTAAACAGTAAGATTATCTCACAAACCCTCGAAGCAGTCCTCAGATAGGACTCGTACCGAGTGAAGCGTGACGAAGCTGTGGTGTCCTTCGGTTCTGCGCTTTCGATTGAAATAGTTTCCACTGGAGTGGTGGTCTGCGAGGTTGCACAGAATATTTCTTGAAGGCTTTGTAGCCTCCCAGAATTCGGTCCAAACGTGACAACGATCAACTAGAACTTAAGACGGCTCTATTGCTGGAGGATGAAGTCCTCGATGTCATGCATCCACAATGACCTTATAATTCATTTCACACTTGATGCAATCGGATGGTTACTAGGACTATGAGATGGAAACAGGATTACAATTGAACTTAATAACCGTGTGATAGCTGTTGAAGTCGATTGTGTTGCCCAATGTTAATAGGGTCCTAGACGAACAATGGTTAGGAGACTAGTTGGTTGATTTTCTTTTATTGTTATAATATATCTTCCTTTGAAACTTATGATATTCTACCGTTTCGGGATGGACTTGGCTTATGCCATGTCAGCAACTCGGCATTTTTGACTTGACCTGTGGTAACTTTGCGGGCATTGTGAATAAGGTTCAGTCGCTCTATGAAATAAGTGTTATCACGTGTAGTTAGAATAATCGGGAGAGTCTTGAGGAGATAGAAAATAATTGTTGACGTAGGCACATGGTCTGACAGTTAGATCGGCATTCTAGTATCATCGCATAGTCCGTTATTCTGGTCAGTCCGCTGACCTAAAACAGTCATTCCTGATTAATGCATTTGTTTCTGTGTAATGATTAGTTTGTTCATTGCTATCCAATGCACGAAGTCCTGTGCCCCTGTTGGGCCTGTGACATTCTAGCGAAGGACCTTGACTTCTTGACTCTGCAATGAGACGGTCTGCACTGAAGTCAATTCCCTGTGCCATTCCCGTGTGACGTAACTTGCAACTTCAACTTCACAAGCGCCCACGGGAATCGAGTGCACCTTTCACTAATCCATGCTGACTGCCAATCACAATAAGTAATGAAGCTCCGACTTCGATTTGAAGGACATGCTTATCCTGCTCCCATTAGCGCGACCTGCCTCCAATGTTGATTAAGGGTTGTCGCAGAATGGGAAAATGGACAGTCCACAATGGTGGCGGCAAGTTATGCCCATAAGGGACGCTTCCGGTTGCTGCATGATTGCAATGGGTGAGTGTTCTAGGTCCTTATCTGGACACTTACCTGAAGGACAGATGCCAATAAATGCTAGTAGTGAGAAGCAAACTGGAGCCCCGTGGTACTGTGAGCTTCAGATCAGACATCCAATGTGAGTGGGATGTGGCAGAGGGATTTCGGAACTTCGTTGCGATTACAGTGCCTGGATACTGAATGAATGTTTTTATTATCTAATTTCATATAATGTTGCATGTTACGAAAGAATAGTTGCATGGACGATCTCTTAACTAAGCGCAACCGGAATTCTTTCATGCCTGGGGTAATTGGGGGGGTATCGGATGGGTCACCACTCGGCACGCGATATGTACTGGTTCATTTGTTTTTTTTTCAGCAAGAGTTTTATTGTCCGTCCAAAGGAAACAGGCCTGAATTCAACCCCTGTGGTGATTTTGACGGCCACGCTTTGAACTCAGGAGTGAAGCAGCCAACACCTGACTGTTACCCACCATTCATGTTTATTATTATTTGGAAATCTGCAATCCTATGTTGTTGCGCCATGTTGATTTGTAAGACAAGATAAATTCTTTTATATGTGTTGGGACTGTGGGGTCGGACGGCGAAGACCACGAGGGACTACTGGTTAACCCACCGATCTCCGATAGGGCCGTCGCACTTTGCTTAACTTGTGAGTGGGTAGGTCGCCATACCCGCATGAGATGCCTAATTCTCATCTGACTTCGGGTCTGTTCACCTAACCCGTTTACTCATGGTTACGTGAATCTAATTAGGGGACACCTCCCGGTGCTTGTTCACGGGCTCACTTGGTAGATGCGCGACCCGTAATGGCCAGGACGTATGACTACAAAACAGTTCGTTGGGGACAAATACATCCGCTCAAGCTAGACCTACTTACAGGCGGCAGCTGAGCAAAAGACCGAAATGAGCTGGGAACATTTCTTACACAACTGTATTTTATTAACATCAAGCCGAGAAAGATTGTGTACAGTAGGGGTATGTTTATGTTGCAACGGAAAGCAGATTTGTGGGTTTGCATCAGGACCAATTTACAAAGCACAAGAGAGCCTATCCTTTCACTTAACTCTTAAACTTATGCTACGACGGCCTAATAACACCCCACAAACACAACCACAACAACCAACAACCACAACACACACAAAACCAAGGAAGATGACGTGCGAGAAGGAGAATTATGAGATAAGCTTGTCATACTGGGTGATCAAGGGCCACGCACAAGTATGCTTTGAGGGGGTAGGAGGGGATATCGCGCCCTTTAAAGGTTGGGGAGAGATTGGCGTGAGTGTTATGGAGGGTTGTGTGTGCCGAGGAAACTTGATTATCTGTAATGGAGCTTTTTGTGCTCGCATGGGGCGTAATTAGGGCCCCCAGAAAGAGGCGAGCTCCCACTTTAATACTTCTTAGCACGGCAGGTCAGTTCGGTCGACGCCCGAAGAATCCGCTCATCTCATGGCCACCAGCGTGCCCGGACTCGCACGCTTGCCGGGTGGCTGGGGCGAGACGTCTCGTTCGCATCGACGCCCCCCAGGCGGGTCACCGTACTCCGACTACGGGATCCGCTTTCCCGCCCCCCCCACCCTCGCAACGCTTGTGCACCCTGTCTTGTGCGATCTGGGACGAGATCGTATCAGATTCCGCGCGTCCATTCTGCTCTGTATTGCGGGCGAGTTATGGTGTTGCTCGTTAACGTCGTCTGTTGTTCATTATACTATGGTGGATACCTGGTGTGAAGATGCTACTGTTTAGTGCGATTGTATATAGGTTCAGAGATACCGAGAGGTACGGATATTTTCGTGTTCGGAGTTTGGTGGTCGCCTTGTGGTGTGTTGTTTTGGGGTGATGGGTGAGAAAGTTGAGATTGGCCGGTTGCTCACCATTGCCCGACCCTTGATGGTAAAGGGTGTGGCACGGTGATGTGCAGCGGTCTTCGTTCTTGGATCGCTCGGGGGCTGCAGGAGTGTTTTTTTTTTGTGTGTTTTGTTGCTTGCTTATATTGTATGGTGTGCCTGTAAAGTGAAAGGTTGAATGGAATCGTATCGATGGAAGATAGAGATTATAGATCGCTATAAAACCACGCAACGCACTGTCCGTTAACGCGACGGAAGATGGTGAGGGGAGGATATTGCTGCTGAAGATAACTAAATAATGCTTGTGTGCGCGTGAGTTGCGGTGCCAGTTGCGGAGGCGGTTTTTTTGTTCAGACCGCAATTTATATTAAGATGCATATTGTGATCAGTGTTTCGAGAATAACTCGTATCGTTACTATTTAGTCATAAGTAGTATCATGGAAAGGGAGGGGTAAATGTAGATAACGAGGTATGTTGGGGCAAGTAGGTTGAGGTTTGGCCCCCAGGTAGTGTGAAAGGAAGTGTTGCAGCCAAGGATAGGGGCAATCGGGAAGGTGTCAAATGTTTTTGGGTGTCTGATGATGATGTTAAAGCGAGTGTATTTTTTTTTGTGAGAGTGGGTGATTGGAGTTGCGACGGTGCTTTTACGTTGAATCGGTTGTCTTTTTCCTCTGACTTTTTTACACGGTTTTCAGCTGTGATTTCGGACCAGACAAGCGTGTGCATGGATCGTCCTCTTGTAAATTCCCCGTGGCGCTGAAGTATTCACCCCCCAACTTTTTGATGACTGAATTATTTATATGTATGCTTTCCATACTAAGTATAATCTGTCCCCATCTACGTGAGTTGATAAGCAACTTCGACCACAGTTGTGATTCCGTTCGATTCGAGGATATATCACTCTTTCCATTTGCTACTTATTTCTAAACTTTGCTAATTATTCTATTACTTCAGAGCATTTTTATTTGAAGTTTATAAATTGAGTTAATAGGTCAGTTGAAGTTGAGATGTGATCAGTGTTGTAGTTAAATTAATCTCCCAGCTTATTAAGGTTTTAAGGTGCATCCTGGTTACACAAGGGCAACCGACGCAGGAGTTCCAAACAGTCTGGTAGGTGGAGAACCCGTTCGGGGGTTAAAAGAAGCTTGCAGTCGCCTAATGTACCCTTTGGTAAGTCTGTAGAGTTCTGCCGTATGCAGAGGTGGAAAGTTCATCCCGCATCCCTAAGACTAGGTCGCCACCAAAGCCTTCGACAGCGCATACACAACTGGATGGCCTTACGGATGTAGTACAGTCACATTGATTTGAACAACATCAAGTATGTGCTAGGATTGTGTCTGTGTTTCAATACTCCATCCCTGTTCCTCAATCAAGTGGCTCTTTGAATGCCATGAAAAGCCTTATCTGTATAGGTCGTATTTTAAAGCTGTAGTGAGTTCGTGAATAAAGCTTCTTTATGATTATCTGCTATGTGTGTGCATGAGTTGTTTGGTCGCTAGTGAACAAATTGATACCTTGTTTTTTCGTCCCCCCCTTCCTAGCTTCTTGTTTTCATCTCCGTGGGCTTCTCCCCTTCCCACGCCCTTCTCTCTTTGCGTACCCCTCTCATTCCCAGTTAGTTGGTGGAGCGGAAGGGTGGAGATTGGCCCGTTTGGTGGTGTGGTGAGTCTTTCATGGTCTATGGGTTTGTATTTTTGTCTGAGGTGGCAAGTTTCTCATGGGTGAGGTGAACTTTTGCGGCTATGCATTACCAGATATCCTTGATTACCCGCTGAGTCGCCATGATTGAGTCATGGGTCGGCAATTCCGTTTCATGCAGATCATGATCTGATGACGAGCTAACGCAAACTGCAGCGCCTGCTATAGCAACTTCTATGTTTCGTTGCCCGTTAAGTCTCTGTTTGTTTTTGTATCCAATGATAATTGCCTATGGCGGGACATGGAAGACGACACGTCGCCAGTCCAGTAACACAACCCAATCAAATTGCACGACAGGACCATTTATTCGTTGTGAGGTTGGTGGCAATTCCTTACCTTCTCCTATCCGATGCATCTGGTGGCCGGAACTAAGATCATCGCAGCAATTGTGCAAAAAGGTGCTCTCACCGCTATCCCTCGACCCGAGGTCGGTCTGACTTGCTTTATTATTTCAGACGTCAGGGTCCTTGCTCCTGTTTTATATCCTTCGGTTTCGATGTTGATCTGTTTCTATATCTGTATTCGTGGATTGAGGACTACTTTGGTTTGATCTCTTTTCCAACCCATGTGGTACATCTTTCCTCTTCCCCCCTCTCACAGCTGTAGTATCGCAAGGCGTGTTTGACTTTTCTGTCTTTATCATTATACTTCAGTACTGTTCGAGCTTTCTGTGATGTATTCACTTTTGCATGACATACTTCTTTGCAGCGAGCCAGCTTCCCTCTCTCGATTTGGAAAATCACAATGGTCATTGGAATGTCTTCTTTATCTGAGCCTTGTTTAACCCCTTTCTCTTTTGCAATGGCTATTTCTTTCGGTGTTTTTT
>CM068955.1:16807757-16827325 GCA_035128595.1 Eptatretus atami
CAATGCAAACACGTATACAGGCAACGAAAGCACTACAACCGACTACAAGCAATTATCAATGTACAGCACTTACACAGTTCTACTTATAGACGGCGCCACAAACATTCATTCAAAAGAAAAGAAAAGACTACCCTCAAAGAAAAGGGAGTCAGACAGGGTCCGTAGACCTTTATACCGTGGAGCCTTGTGATCGAACGGGCCCCACGAGACCGTTGCAGTTACCTGCACCCCCGTGGTGCCTTGATGGGCGAGTCGTGACATCTGTCCCCACGGCAGCTAGGATAGCCGCGGCTGACTCGGCCTTCCACGGCGCCGGCGAGCTCTCTCCGGCGCTCTACACTCGGACGCGCAGGTTTGCGCCACAGAGCTGGCAGAGCAGCGCCTCCAGTCCGCGTCCCTGGTGCCACGCCCGGACTCCCCACCGACCGCGAGCTCCGACGAACGGGTCGTTCCAGGACCGCTTCTCCACAGACAGGCCACACGAGCCGAAGATTCCCGACCAGGAAGGAAGAAGCCACCAGAGAAACCACACACACGACTTGGCTCCTCGGCCCTTATATTCCTCCTGGCTTCTTGCTCCGCCCTCCTTTGAGCTCCTGCGGGAAGCTTCGCAGAAAAGGGCGTTGCCCATGTCCAACCCTCTCGCCCCCCCCCCCTCTCGCGACGTGCCGAGGGGGGGGGGGCGAGGGAATCGTTACATGGCCCAGGCCTAGGGAGATTCATTCCCCCAAAATGAGGCCCCTCCTTCACATGACCTTTGACCTCTGGCTCGAATCGCACTTCCCCCACACCAAAGCGTGGGAAAAGCAGGCAGGAAAATCCGTGCGCCACCGATGTTCCTTCTTGTTTTTCCCTTGCGTTATCGAAATCCCTTGTTCCTTTTCCTCCGCAGAGACGCCTTCATGAGCGGAGAGGGTTGCCATTTGGTTTGTGGAGAAGGGGATCGGTATTAGTTGCATAGCGGGAAGGTGGTTAGGTGATTGGCGTAATTGTGAGTGGCGTTGTGGTTGAGGTGATGAGGATGGCGTGGTTTGTTGAGAGGCAGTGTGGTGTTTTGTGGTGGGAGGACGGTGGATCTGAAGCGGTTGTTGAGGGCGACGTTGGTGGTGTTGGTTTGGTTGTGGTTGGTGGTTGAGGCGATCGTGGTTGTTGTGATGGTGGCGTTGTGAAGGTGGTTGTGGTGGTTGAAATGTGGTTGGTCCAAAATAACGATAGTCAAAGAAAAACACTATCTCAAAGATCACGGCCGGTTAACATGAATAGTTCCATTAACAACGGTGGGAAATATAACTGAACACAGACTTATCGATCTAACTGAACTAAGGACCTTTATGGTGTTCTGCGAATTTCCACAGCCGTCACAGTATATTGAAATTAGGCAATTAGCCCTACCCCACGTGGTCGACCTATTGGCGATCTTCGGTCCGATAAGGGACCCGTGATCTTTCGGATATATCTGAAAGTCACGACCTAAATTCCGGAGTGTTTCGGTGGCAGCCGACTCTACTGCTCCCCCTAGCGGTCGTGCTCGCCACCGAGACCCGGCCCCACAACAATATTATTATGCTATTATCATTGTTGTTGTTTTTGGTATTAGTCCTCTTCCGGTTTCACTGGAGGGGACTATAGGTTTGCTCTCCGTCTGTCCGTCTCACTTGTGGTTTTCTCGACTTTTTCCCATACCCTTTAACATGTTCAACTGAAACTTGGTACGTGGCTTTATTATGATAAGTTGCGGAACAAGTTCGAGATCCAGGGCGTTTCGTAAATTTTTCACAGAGTTATGCCCTTTCTAGACTGAGAAAATATCACATGTTATACATAGGTCAGTGTTCAGCTGCCCTGACTCCACTCCACTGCTTTGCACCCATTGGCTGAACAGCTGGCCTGACTCCACCCCAACAGAATCATGCACCACCATTGCATGAAGCAGCACCGATCAGCAGGCCTCAGGCCTGGGTTAGTCCATGGCCCAATGCAATTGGAATGATTCCAGGTATGTAACTACAATGTATGATATATGCACATAAGCCGTATGCACATTTTTGCTTCATGTATGTACATCGGGTTATTTTTTATTATTACCTAATCTGGAATTTAAATGCCAGATAAGGTAATGTCATTGTGCGCCATCCGTCCATCTGTCCGTCTCCTGTTTAGATTTTTCCGGCCAAACCGCTGGGCCGATCCGGCTGAAATTTGGCAGCAACATTCCTCTCTTTACTGGTCACAGGAATTGCAAAGCTCCTTTCAGTCACATGACTTTAATTAGGTCAAAATGGCCGATTTAGTAAATTTCTTCAAAAATCTTCTTCTCCAGACCCTCCAGTCAGAATGCTGCCATATTTGGGTTACAACATTAGGCCAGGGTAGGGATGTTAAATTGCAGAAGTCACGCCGATCACATGACCAGAAGTGTGTCAAAATGGCCGGTTTCGTAAATTTTTGGGCCCATAACCCTAACAACATGAGGCCAGGGCCCAGATAAGCTACAGGTCCAGTGGTCCTATTTTTATTATTTTCGGCACCAAACGTGCCATTACACACTGCCCTAATAAATGAACATTCATTGGAACCAGAAGGGTACATGTATTGTAAAGCAATTCTTACTCTTGTTACTTTTGTTATTGGAAGCGACCTTGGACAAACGTCACAATAACGTGGAACAATGCATCCTATCAATTCACCTTGATATGGTGTTTTTCCAAAGCAGAAAAAGACAATAAAACATGGGAATTCCTCTGGATTTTTTTCAGTCTTGTTGAAAACAACATAGGCTATAGTCTGGCAGCCAAAAGCTAAATTTTACCTAAACCTTGTTTTTGGGTCCATACAATGTTTTTTGATGGATTCTGTTTCACAGGGCCGTATATTTGAAGAATCCAACTAATGATACCCTTTCATCCTTTGGCAATTTAAAAAAAAATGCATTAATATGCAAATTAGTTTCCACCATTAATAAAATGCCAATAGTCTGGGATATTTCGGTTATTATCTGTGATGGCAACAAACTGGCATCAATACCCAAGTTTTCATGGTCAAGGAATACGATTGACATTTTGGAGAAGGTGAAGACATTATGCTAATTACAACTATGCTAATGAGGTCCACCATAACTAGAATATCATTATTCTGCAATATCTTCATTGTTGTCAGTAATATCAGTGACAAACTGGCATCTAATCATGATTTCCTGATCAAGGAATATTATCATAGTATTTTAGAAAGGTAGAATGCTTATTAAAAGTCTTGATTGAAGGCCTTAGGTCATCTATCTATATATTACTAAAACTCTCATCTTGTATATATGTATGTATGTATGTATGTATGCTTCCCGAAATACAGCCAAAACGGTACACGATAGCGCAAAAATTTAGGGCCACCTTACTCACCATTCTCCTGCGGTGTGCAGTATCAAGTTTCGTTCAAATCGGGCAATGAAAAAATTATTAAACAAGCCGGGAGGCGAGATGGTTCGCCGGCATATATGGAAGCCCTACCGTAAAAACCTATCTCTTCCGTCAAAATTGGCCAAATCAAATCGGATTTTTTATATGTTGTACTTATGGACATTACGCACAGCTTCTAGGAAATGAAATTGCGAGAAAAAAATCGAGAAAAAAAATAAATAAAATAAAAATAAATGAAAAGTTCAAGTGGGCATGGCTCCGCCCACAAGGGGCGTGGGACGCCCCTCATACAAAAAGACACAACTGGACCATGATATCTAACCTGTGTCCAAGTTTCATCAAGATCGCATCAAATGTCACGGAGCTATGCTCTGGAGAGAGTCACAAACAGACAGACAGACAGACACACAGACACAACGAAAATAGTGGTCACTGCTGGCGCCCGTGAACCAAAAATCAATTCCCGATTCAGTCAAGTACTCTTCGGGAGAATTTGATCAATGCAAACAACCTCAGCGGTATAGTTCGCTGGAGCTATCATTTTTTTTCTTGAACTGATTTTTTTTGCATCAACCGCTGTCACAATGGGAACCCAACGGGTTCACGGATCATCAAGTATTATATAAGATCGACAACCATGGTAAGACATGCAACGGTCATCAACGGATCAGCAGTTCTATGGGTTATAAATTGGCCAACCGCTGGCACTGTTCAAGACTGTGTGGACAACTTTGCAGCCTACATCGAAGAGAAACTTGCCATCGGGGATGTGTACCTTATCTTTGATAGATATGAAAATTTCAGGACGAAGAGTGTAACAAGGTCTGGTAGAGCCACTGGAGCTAGCAGAGTGCATCAGCTTCGCCTCAGCACACCGCTTCCTTCTCAGAAGGTTGTTCTGACAGTTACCGAGAACAAGAGACAATTGATCGATTAAATATGTTCACAGTTTATTCGAGACGAGACCTTCCACTCAAACCACACTCACCAGTACAAACTTGTTGTGGCAAACAATGTGGCTCCAGGGCAACCACAATGTGGCACTGGCAAAGACGGAGCACCCATCGAGATAAGCCATGGAGGTGTTGTCATCATCAGGGAAGATATGGCCATTTCACATGAGGAAGCGAACAATATCATTGTTCAACAGTTGGTGGTACAGTAGCTGCAAAGAAGAAGGCGGGGGCATTGCTGTGATATCCGATGATATTGATGTCTTCATTCTGATGCTACATCACTATAACGCTTAGAATCTTCATTTCCCCAGTGATCATGGATTCACCAGTGAAAGGCAGAGCTGTGATTGACATTTGGGCAACTGCCAAAGACAATGAAACCATCATTCCAGGACTGTTAGCAGCTCATGCATTATCAGGCTGCGATACTGCTGCATGCTATTTTGGCATCGGGAAAGCTACAGCATTGAAGATTCTATAAGCAGGGTATTCTCTGACGTCGCTTGGTGATACGGAGGCCTCTTTAAGTGATATCATGGAAGAAGCTGTAAAATTTGTGGCTGCATGCTATGGGCAACCACAATGTGGCTCCAGGGGCTGAAGCTCGGCAATGGCTATTGGCTGCCAAGATGGGCAATGGGGTCCTTATCAATGCCAAAGATGTGCTCATTGCCACCAAACACTGAGGCATTCACTGAAAATGTGAAACGAGCACATTTTCAGGCGTGTGTATAGAAGCATGCATTGGATCCAGATCTACCTCCATTTGATCCTTTGCAGTATGGGTGGGTTCGTGAGGAACGTTCAAAATCTCTCTTGTCAATCACTGTGAAAGACGACGTCAAACTAGCTCCTTCAGAGATACTGACTAAAGATGATCAAATGCTCATGTGAGAGTGGCAAAACGATGTGATGCGGGTGTTGCAGTGCAAAAGTCCCGTGCACCATGTTCTGCAACTGCCAGGGTGATTCTGCATGCTGCAATGACCCAACAAAATCAGCAGTGACACGTGCAGATGAAGAAGATGATGAAAGTCAAATGACAATGTGATGTTTCACATATGGCAGAACAACATGGAAGGTTTTAAACTTCTTGTAAATGAATTACCACGAAGGTGATTCACAATTTCGAGGGAGCAGTGATGTTTGACCGAATCGGCCCACTATTTCTGAGTCAGCCGATTTATCAGTCATCAATCAGAGAAACCCACTTTTGCAAGTGTTGTTGAATTAGAACCATTATTTCTCATGCACGACACAACTATCTTATGAACCACTGTGGACACTATCAAATTAGATACACTCTTTAAATTGCAATTATGCATAATGACATTGTTAACATATGCAAAGGTTGAATTTCCTGAAATGGCAGACTTAATTATTTGTGATTCCAATATCATTCCCTGTTCTTTGACCCCGTTCAAAACTTAGCTTTTAGAGTTCATACTTGGTGGAAGCACCTTTGACAGCAATTACAGCTGTGAGTCAGTTGGGATAGGTCTCTACCAATTTTGCACACCTTCATTGGGCAATATTTGCCCATTCTTCTGCACAAAACTGTTCAAGCTCAGTCAAGTTGCATGGGGAGTGTTGATGGACAGCAATCTTCAAGTCATGCCACAGATTTTCCATTGGATTTAGGTCGGGGCTCTAACTGGGCCACTCAAGGACATTTATCTTTTTGTTCCTCAGCCACTCCAGTGTAGCTTTCGCTATGTGTTTCGGGTCATTGTCAAGTTGAAAGGTGAACTTCCGTCCCAATTACAGCTTTCTTGCAGAGAGCAGGAGGGTTTCCTCATGGATTTTTCTGTATTTTGCTCCATCCATTTTCCCTTCGATCCTGACAAGTGCCCCCATCCCTGCTGATGAGAAACGTCCTCATATCATGATACTGCCACCACCATGCTTCACAGTAGGGATGGTGTTCTTTGGGTGATGTGCTGTGTTGGGTTTGTGACAAATGTAACGTTTTGCATTTCGACCAAAAAGCTCCATCTTGCTTTCGTCAGACCACAAAACTTTTTGTGACATGGCTTCAGAATCTCTGAATTGTTTTTTTGCACACCTCAAACGGGACTCAAGGTGGGCTTTTTTGAGTAATGGCTTCCTTCTTGCCACCCTACCATACAGGCCAGACTTGTGGAGTGCTTCGGCTATTGTCGTGACCAGTCGTATGGCAGCTTAGCTGCTGGGGTAGCTATCATTTCTTGAAGCGCGACTGTGTCGCTGATGCAGTACCCCTCTACCAGTGCACACTGGTACTCATTTTGCCGACCTCGGAAGGATGACAGGCTGAGTCAACCACCTGGTGTATTAATTCAGCGGCCAACGGGGATTGAACTCAGGACCCTAGGATCCCAAGCCGCCACCCTAACCACTAAGCCAACACCAGGCTCAAAAATGTCGTAATCGTATACCTTGACCATGAAAACATATGTTTTGATGCGATTAAAGATAATAACCAAAATATGGTGGAAAATAATTGACATATTCATGCATTTTAAAAAAGATTGTCCAAGGCTGGCAGTGTGTCATCAGTCTAATTCTTCAATTATACAGCCTTGCAATTCAAAATCCATCAAAAAACATTGTACAGACCCTAAAATAAGGTTGACCCTACTGGCTGCCGGATGACGAAGCAAGTGCGAAAACAAGGCAAAAGCCTCTTACTTGTGAAGCAACTAAAGCATCTGAAGCCACCGCAGGCAGCGGCGCTACATGGTCAACATTCACGTAGAAAATTTGTGTCGGCCCCACCTTCGGACTCGCTGGGGGGAATCAAGGAGCTACATCCTTTGTTTTATGACCCTTCATCCCTTTGGCAAGTTTTGCTGAGATTGGATAACTATTGGCCAAATGCGTCGGCCACAGATATGCAGACAGACACAGACAGACAGACACCAAGGTGCATATTTTAGTACAATTGAATACCCTTTGTATTCAAGCTTGTTTTTCTTCCCTCATAATAACATGCACCTGTGTGTAAGTACACCGTTCCTCTTGCAGCTCGAGCTCGTGCTGCTCCCGCAAGATGATCTGCTGCTCAAGAGCCACCCCGTGGGCCTTTCTCTCCATTGCTTGACGCACATGTTCCAGAGCTTTGCGATCTGTGTTGAGGGGCTGCAGCCCCTCCAGAGCCAACTCCTGCTCAATCTCGCACCACACCTCACCCACCTTGGCAGGGTGGATTACACAGGAATTCAAATCAAAACCAGGACCATACGTAACAGCACACTTATACATTATTTAAATTTGAGTGAGAATTATTTTACGGTTGTGCGTAACACCGATTTTTCAGGTTGATAGCCTGATACAAAGGCTACTCCAACAGAATGGAGTTTTTTTTTTTTTTTAAATCAACATGAGGTGATGAAATCAAAAAGGTAAGAAGAGACCATTTAGCCTTTCACATTTTTACATATCAGTGCTTTTTATGTTGTAATATCGACTTACGATCACTTTTAATCTATAATGTCGACAAGGCATTGTGTGAGGGGGTGACATATGTATCTCATGAGTTGTGAATGCAGAAAAGACCAAGATAGTCCGAGTGTTGGCCAGAAAAGCATGCATTCGGGTCCGCACAATGTTTATAGCGCGTCTCACGTAGCGAACGCTGGCTCTAAGAGAGCTCCGCGTTGTTCTTCTTCTTCTTCTTCTTCTTCTTCTTCTTCTTCTTCTGGTGAAGAACAAACCTTTAGGACTCGGCTCTTTTATATACAGGATCCGGATCTCCTTAAATACTAAACACCTGTACACATCTCACATAGACGGTGCCTTTTGAGAGCATCTATCATGAACTTTTAAAATATTTCGGACATTTGCTTTAAAGTTTCGAAAATTCACGTTACATTTAAAGATATTCCATTCAATGTGTTGTAATTTCGTAAATACACGATTTTATCGTCATGAACAGGAGCCTCCATGACGGGTCTCGCTATTGGCTCCATCAAGGCATGTGACAAAATATCGGAAGTGGTTGTTGTTATTGCCTTTAGGACGCGGCTCTTGGACACATTTGTCCTTGTTATTTATATCCGCACTAACCCTAACCCTAACCCTAACAGCTTTCAGATACTTGTAGAGCACATCCCCAAAGCATCTAAAACATAAACATTAATCTCACAGACCCTACGAATAAGCAGTCCCTCAGGAGGACAAGTTACGAGGTGAAGCAGTGAACGGAAGGCATGTGGTGTCCCTTCCAGAGTCTCACGGTTATTCGAATTGAATATATTTTCCACATGAAAAGTGTGTTTCTGAGCGGATTTGCACAAAAATTATCTTCATTAAACGTGTAGCTACACCAGAAGGTCCCAAAAGATAGAAACAGAAATCAACTAGAACTTAAGACAGCCTGTTATAATGGCATGGAAGGATGGAAGCTACCCCTCCTGCTGACAATCATGTGCATTCCAGACCACGAAGACATGATATAACATTCATTTTCACAAAAAACTTGATGCAACCGAGTGTTAATCAAACCTTAGCGACTTAGAAAGTGAAAACAGAATTTAAATTGAACTTAAAATAACCGTGTGAAGCCGTGTTGAAGTCAGCGGATCTCGTGTTGCCCAATAAATAGGGCCAGACGACACAGGTAACGAGAAGCTAGTTGGTCGAATTAAATCTTATTAATAATTAATCCCTATGAAACCCATTATGCATTATAGCCGTCCGATGCTTCCTTATAGGCCATTCGACCAATCGGTCATTTTGCACTTGATGACCCTGTAACCTTGACCCCGAGGCGAATATGTGAAAAAGGGTTCAGTCGATCTATAGAGAGCAACTAGTGTTATCACCGTGTCAAGTTAGAACTAAATCGGCCGAGACGTCTTGGAGGAGATAGAAAAATAAAAATTGTTGACAGATGGATGGACAGACAGACGGACGGATCTAAGGACATCGAACGGTTATATTAGGTCAGCTCGCTGACCTAAAAACCAGTCATTGCCTGCATTAAATGCATTTGTTTCTGTGTAATGTATTAGATTGTACTCATTGCATGCCCAATGCAGAGTACTGTGCACCTGTCTGGGCTGTGAGCAGTCATACGAAGCACCTTGACATTATCTTGAACTCTGCAATGAGAATTGTGTCTGGCACACTGAAGTCAATCCCTCTACCCATGTCTCCCTGTGCTGACTAACATTGCACACTCAGACATTCACAAGCAAGCACGGACATCCCGAGTGCACTTTCACATAAATCCAATGCTGACCTGCCAATCCACAAAGAGCTACTGAATCCTCCAAGACTTCGATTGAAGTCACGGAAGCCTTTCTGGATTAGGAGACCTGCAGTGGCCAATGCTAATGATAAGGAGTTGTGGCGGCAGCAATGGGAAAAGGCACCAGTCCAAAATGGCCAGCGAATGTAAGACCCCACAAAGGAGCCTCCAGGCTTTGACCTGCAGAGATGCCAATGGAGTGGTCTTAACCGATTGCGAACTTTACATGCAAGGACAAGGACTGCCCATCACATGTATAAGTGGAAGCAAACTGAGAGCCCAGTGTGTACCTGTGGCTATCAGGATCAGACAATCCCACATGTAGTGCAGGACTGTGTGCAGAGGAGATTCAGTGGGTCGTTGCAGAATTACACAGGGACACTGATACTGCAATGAAATGGCTCTTATTACTAGATCTTCAATTATAATTGTCTGCAAGATCATACGAAAGAAGAAGATTGCATGGACGATCCTCCTTACACATAAGGCTACAAAGGAGTTTTAATGGCTCGGCGGTACAATCCTGGGCGGGGGTACAATTCCGGATGGGTCACCACTCCGACACAGGATAATCTACTGGCTCATTTGAATTTTCCAGCAAGCAGGTGCTCATATTGCCGATCCCAAAAGGACAACAGGCTGAATCAACCAACCTGTTGGGTGATTTTGGCACGGCCACGCTTGAACTCAGGATGTCAAGACATCAAGCCAACCACCTTGACTGTTAAGCCACCACCAACGTTCAGTCTGTATTTATTAATTTGGAAAAAATCTGACAATCCATGGTTGTTGCGCAGTGTTTGGATTTGAAATATAGCACACAGATAAATCATTTAATATTGTTGCGGACTTGGGGTCGGGGGCGAAAAGACCACGAGGGGGGGAAAACTACCTCGGGTTCCCACCAGAATCTCCGGAATAGCAGGCCGTCGCACACGAATAACCTTGTGACGTGGCAGGTCGCTAATCGACCGTGAATGCCAATAACTCTACCACGTGACTTTGGGTCCTTCGTAAAATAAATACCGTTTACCTCATGGTTACGTGATCTAATTACCGGGAGACACACCCTCGGTACGCCTTGTTCAAACGGGATCACCTTACCGGATCAGATGCAGCCGAGCGTAACTGGCCAAGGACGTACTGACTACAAAAACAGTTCGTTGGGAGACAAGATAACATCCCAGCTAAGCTAGAATACAAACCAGGCTGGACCACTGAAGCAAAAGACGAAAATGAGCTGGGAACATTTCTACACAAAGCATTTATTAACAATCAAGCGAGGAAAGGTATGTGGTACAGTAAATGGGGTTTATTATTATGTGCAACAGGGAAAGCAAGGAATTTGTGGGGTGCAACAAAAGGCAAACATGACAAAAAGCAAACACAGAGCAGACTTATCCCTTTATCACTTCTACAATCTTAACTATGCTACGACGTGCCATAACTAACACACACACACACACCACACACACACACCACACACACACACACACACACAACACAACACCACACACAACCCAAGGAGATTACGTAGCCAGAAGGAAAGAGAGCAGATGAGGACTAACGGCCTTGCAATACCTGGCGCGGTCAACGACCACGCAACCAAAGTATGCTTTGAGGAGGTAGGAGGGAGAAATACTGGTGTCTAAGGTGTGGGAGTGGGAGGTGTGGCGTAGTGTAATATGGGGGGGGGGGGTATGGTGTCGTGCCAGAGGAAACTGTGATTGTGAATCTGTAATGGAAGCTCTTTTGTGCGCCAAAAGGGGACGAAATAGAGGCAGAAAAGAGGGCGGAGGCTCGCGATATACCTTCTATAAGCCCCGAGCAAAGGGTGGGTGACGACCCGAAGCGAATCCCGCTTCTCTATTGGCCACAGCAGTCCGAGCAACGCTCTGCAGGCTCCTGGGCCGGAAGCGGTCTCATTCGCACATCCGACGCGACACGGCTCGGAGCTCCGTACCGAACTCGCGGACCGCTCTTCCCACGACCCCCCCCCAACCCCTCAACGCCTGTCCTGCCGTGTTCTGGCGACTGACGAGAGTCGTATCAATCCCGCGTGCCCATTTGGGGTATCCCCGGCGAGATGCGGTTGGTGCTGTTAACGTCCGTTGCTTGTCCTCATATACATGGTCCGAGTACCTGGAGTCGTGCAGCACGCCTCTGTTTAGTGGCGAATTGTATAGGATCAGAAGATACGAGGAGGTACGGGAATATTTTTCCCGTGTGCGGGAGATGTTGGTGGTCGAGGTGGTGAGTTTTTGGTGAGCATGGGGTGAGAAAGGTGAGATGCCGTTGTAAATTGGCACGCAGATTTGAATGAAAAGGTGTGCCACGCGTGTGCCAGGCAGCGTCTTCGTTCTTGTTGTGATTCGCTCACGGGAGGCTGCACGGGTGTTTGTTATTCATATCGTGTGTGTTTGCTTGCTTGCTTGATTTGACTTGTACCATGGCTAAAAGGAAAGGGTTGAAATGGAAATCAGAATAGAATGGAAGATAGAGATATAATTAGACCAAGCTATAAAACCCACGCAACGCACTTCGTCCCGTTAACCCACGAGACATGAGGGGAAGATCTGACTGCATGAAGACTAACTAAATAACTGCCTGGGGATCACTGCATGTTGGGTGCCATTGCCTTCGAGGCAGGCGGTTTTGCAGAACCGCAACTATATATAAAGATGGCATTAATGCGAGTCCATGTCTCAGAAGAAAATAAACCATCTGTACGATATACATTATTTATTCAAAGAGGATAAATTGAGAAAGGGAAGGGGGTACCAAAATGAAGATAAACGAGAGGATAGAGTTGGGGAGCAAGGTAGGTGGGAGTTTGGGGTGATGTGGTGAAAAGAGAAAATGGAGGGAGGGTACATACGGGGCATACAGCAGGAAAAGGGGATCAAATTCGTTTTTGCGAGTGTGATGATGATGTAAATAACGGGATCTGATTTTTGTGACATTAATTGGAATTAAACGTGCATTTACCTTGAAATCGAGGTAGTTCTTTATCAGCACCATTGTTACACGGTTTTCAGCTGTGAGATTTGGAAGATCAAAGCCTGTGGTGACAAAATGGAATCGTCAAATCTTTGTAATATACAGTGGCCTGAAAAAGTATTCACCCCCCACCAATATTTTGATGCCACCTGAACTTATTTCATGATGCTTTCAAATCAAACTTAATGTATAAAGTCTTCACAAACTACGCTGAAGTGATAAAGCTAAAAAAAATTCAGATAAAATGTGAATAAGTTCGATTAACAGAAGAAATCAGATGATTCTCATTTGCATACATATTCAAACCCTTTGCCTAATTAATCCTAAATCACTTCAGGAGCAAATTATTTATTTGAAAGTTTATAAAATTAGTGTAATAGGTTAAACCTGAATGTGATCAGTGGTTTAACTTAAAAATTAATCTCCCCCACTTATATAAGGAGTTTTAAGGTGCAACTCACTTGGTCAACCAACAAGGCAAACACGAAGGCCAAGGAGCTTTCCAAAGAAATCAGACATGAAGTGGTGGAGAAACCCCGTTCAGGAGAGGGTTATAAGAAGACTTCAAAGTCCCTCATTATCCCTTTGAGTAAGGTACCGTGAAATTCATCATGAAGAAGTGGAAGATGTATCATCCCACCCAGATTCTACCCAGACTACGTCGCCCATCCAAACTTAGCAGCCAGACAAACAGGAAACTGGTTCAGGATGTCAACTGTAAATCCAACATTGACTTTGAAAGATCTACAAGGCTCTCTGTCTGAGGTGGGGGTCTGTGTTCATCAATCAACAATATCCTGTTGATTCAATATCAACGATACAATATATCAACCAATATCAACAATACAAGCTGGCCTCTTTGGACAGGTGGCAAGAAAGAAGCAATTACTGAAAAAGGCGCATCTAAAAGCTCGTACGGAGTTTGTGAAAAAAGCATCTTAATGATACTGCAGGCGTGTGGAGAAAGGGGTTTTGGTCAGATGAAACAAAAATTGAACCTTTTGGTCTAAATTCAAAGCGTTACGTCTGGTGCAAGCCGGACACTGCACATCGCCCATTCATGGTGGTGGTAGCATCATGTTATGGGGCTAATTTTCATCAGCAGGGACTGGCAAACTTTTCGGGATAGAAGGGACAATGGACGGTGCAAAGTACAAGATAATCCTTGATCTAAACCCGCTTGAGTCAGCCATGAATCTGAAACTGGGTCGGCGATTCACGTTTCAGCAGGACAATGATCTGAAGCACAAAGCTAAAGCAACACTGGAGTTACTGAATAATAAGAAAATTTATGTTCTTGAGTGGCCCAGTCAAAGTCCTGATTTGATCCCAATTGATCATTTCTGGCGAGACTTGAAGATTGCAGTCCATCAACGATCCCCATCAAACTTGGCAGAACGAGAACAATTTTCATGTGAAGAATGGGAAAAAATTTCACCTTCTCACTCACGATGCAAAACTGGTGGAGACCAACCTCAAAAGACTCATAGCAGTCATTGCTGCAAAGGTGCTTCCACCAAGTACTGACCGAAGGGGCTGAATATGCTTCTACTCATATCAGACACGAGATCAGGGCTGTTGCTCTGGATATATCTCGAGCTTTCGACAGTCTGCATCCTGATTTTCTCTCCAAACTGTCTGCCGATGGAATTGAAAGGGAAACTCCACTCTTGGATTACTGACTTCCTCCACTCTCATAGTCAACGTGTGGCTCTCAACATAATCCTTTCTTCTCCTCTCCCTGTCAAGGCTGTAGTACTCCAAGGCAGTGTTCTCGGCTCCATCCTATTCCTAGTATTCATCAATTATCTCACTCACTGTCTCGAAAACTCTCCTCATCTCTGCTGATGACTCCACTCTCTGCCATGACATCACTCATCCTTCTGACAGACAGGCAGCAGCCTCTTCCCTCTCCTCAGATTTTGACAAAATCACAAACTGGTCAAACATTTGGAACATGTCTTTCAATCCTGAGAAGTCCCATACACTCACTTTCTCCATATGAAGGGACTGTACTGCAAGCCCTCCCATCTACTTTCTCAATAACCATCTCAAAGAGGTTCGGTCACTTGAACTCTTGGGTGCACTCTCAGTAATTATCTCTCTTGGGCAAGCCACATTTCAAATTTGGCCTCCAAAGTCAGATGCCGACTGGGCATCCTGTGTCATGCAAAGTCCTCCCTTGGCACACGAGTTCATGTCCACCTACGAGCTTTCATCTGCAGCTTGATGGAGTACTGCTCTCCCCTCTGGGCTGGCTCCCCTGCCTCGCATCTTGCTCAGCTTGATGCCATGGAAACAAAGGCTCTCAAGATCATTGGAATCTCTCACGATGAAGCTGAGTCTATGGGCCAATCACTTCGCCATCCTAGCAGATCGGTGGTCTTTCTGTCTACTTTCACATAATTTCTGGACTTGTACCCTCTACCCTCGAGGTGTTTTGTCCCCTCCAGGTATCTGTAGGATGCACATGGTCCATCAGCAATCCCCTCCTTGTGAAAATGCCTAAATCCAGGACCACTGCTCACCTTCACTCACTTATTCCTCTCTTTTCCCACCTGTGGAACTACCTTCCACACTCTCTTCAATCTCATTATTCCCTCGCGGTCTTTAATACAGCTGTTCACCACTATCTCAGGTCATCCCCATCCAAACATGATCTTTTTCTACACCCGTTAAACCACCCCCCACCTCCCCCAATTTTTTTTAATGTATCCAACTTGTCCACCCTTGTGTTCTCCCCTAACCCTCATCGTTACCTGCATCCCTTGTTTGTCCGTCTCCCTTCTCCCTCTGCCCTGCTATTGGCGATTCCCATGTCTCCTGCTGTTCCCTTTGCTTATGATGTGTCCTGGTCTGTGCTCTGTCCTAGCTCTTCCACAAGCCTCAACCATGCATTCAAAAAAACAAAAAACTTTTGCAACCAGTGAATTTTGATTTGTACATGTTTCTTTGTAACCTCCTTCAACTACAACATTGTTTAGTTTGATCTCTTCAGTGATTAATACAATAGTTCAGTTGGATAAATTGTTTCTCCATAATTTGGAATTTATCTAAATGTGGCATGATTGGAAGGGGGTGAATACTTTTGCAGGCCACTGTACAAGATACCATGAACAAGTGAAAGACGTTGGTAATACTTTACATTTTGCACTGATTTATCTGTTAAGAACACATAATACTCTGGTATAACGTCATATGAGATGATATGTACCATACTCTTTATAGAGCGTCGCTGCCGAAGCAGTTTCTTGGCAAGGGTTATTCTGTGTGGCTTGCAATTGCCTCCCCAAAAGTTGATCTTGGGAGAAATTTGGAATTTGTTTTGGGTGGCGGCGATAGCTTGCCTCCTCTTCACGGACAACGTGATATCTGTATCGTCCACCAACTAATACTTGCAGACGGGACGTCCAGTTTAATGTCAATCCGAGGGACGGCACCCGCATTGATGTCTCACCATGCTTGAGAAACACCGGGGTGACAGTTTATAGCTGGGCCAAGATTCAAAACCAGGTTAGACGGTTCAAAGGCAAGTTTGCATACCTCTAGGTCTTGGCTGTACTGCCAGCCCATAATGTCATATATATCCCTGAAAACAGACATGGTCCTGTGGGCATTACCAGTTCAGCTGTATAAGGGCCCAAAGGATACATCACTAAAATAAAAATCGAACCGCCTGTCCTGAAGCTCATCTAGATCAGGAGCAACAGTTACTCACTCAAGCCCCCTGCAGACCTCCTTAGACCCTGAATTTTTTGATGCCATGAACAAATAGGTACATCAAGGGTGATGAAGGTTGTGGTCAAGTTTCATTGAAGTTGTGTGTGTAGTTTCGGAGAACAGAGCAAATACCTATTTTGAGGGGTCAAAACCCTCCCGTAGACCCCTTTAATGAGCGCAAACTTTGATGTGGTCGATAAACATTGGTACATTCCAGGTGATGAAGGTTGTAGTCAAGTTTCATCGAAATTGTGTGTATAGTTTCTGAGAAGAGAGCAAATACCTATTTTGGGGGGATTCAATCCCCCCCTGCCCCCCGTAGACCCCTTAATGAGTGCAGATTTTGATGCGATCGATAAACTTTGGTATATTATGGGTGATGAAGGTTGTGGTCACGTTTCATCGAAATTGTGTGTCGTTTTGGAGAAGAGAGCAAATACCTAATATTTTGGGTGGGGGTCAAAAAACCCCCCATCGACCCCTTTCGTGAGTGCAGATTTTGATGAGGTTGATAAAAGCTTTGGTATATTATGGGTGATGAAGGTTGTGGTCACGTTTCATCAAAATTGTGTGTGTCGTTTCAGAGAAGAGAGGAAATACCTATTTTGGGGGGTTCAAGCCCCCACCCCCACCCCGTGGACCCCATAATGAGTGCACATTTTGATGCGATCGATACACCTTCGTTAGGCATCAGATGTGAAGAGCTTGTAGCCAAGTTTCATCAAAACTGTGTGTTTAGTTCAAGCGATAATGACTGAAGTGTTTACAAGGATTTACAAGGAATTAAGGTGCGGGAGGAGGCCATTCGGCCCATCATGCCTGCACCACACCAATACCAGATTTAATCAATCTGTTGATACCCATTACCTTCGTGTACAGCCTTTTTGGCTGCTACACTGGTACTCATTTCGCCGACCTTGGAAGGATGACAGGCTGAGTCAGCCCCCTGGTGTTAATTCAGCGACCAACGGGGCTTGAACTCAGGACCCAAGGATCCCAAGCCACCACCCTAGCCGCGAAGCCAACACAAGGTGTACAGACTGACTGACTGACTCACTCACTCACCTACGGACACTGCTCGATAACATAAGCTCACCTGATTAAAGTGCAGGTGATTTAAAAATAAAAATAAATGTGAGTCGACACATTATAAAAGAAAATGTATAGATATGGAAAATTGCAATTGTACCCATATTGGCAACAAATTATGGGTACCAGATTGAAGTTTTGTTCCAGATGGGTGTGAGGAACATATGAGGTCTGACAAAGTTCCAGGACTAAGGTTTTTCTTGACAGATGGCAGCACTGGCTTGGGTTTTGTAATTGGACATGCATCGTAATCTTCCTGTTAGGACCGTGTTAGCCATTGTCTCGGCCAGTTGTGTTTCGTAACCACACTGGAGTTTTGTTAAAATGATAAGTGTTGCAATCGTGTTCTGAAGATGAACGAAAAAAATTTATGGAAACAAGAATCAAGTTTTTGGTAAACGAGGCGAAAGTGGCACGGACATTTTCGACAAATTTAATCCGGTGTACGGGGAAGACGCAATGCCAAGGTCACGTGTGTTTGAGCGGGTCAAGAGGTTTGCGGAAGGGGCAATGATGACGGGCATGAATGATGACGCGTGGTCGGGACGCCCATCAACTGACAAAATGGATGGAAATATCGAATGGGTGAGAATATTGGTCCAATCTGACCGACATCCGAAACTCCAACGAAAGGAACTCATTTTGCATCAACAGAAGAGATCCAGAGAGCTGTGACCAGAGCTGAATGCCGTTTCAGACGACGACTTCCAAAGATCTATGCTTTGTTGAAGCATGGCAGTGACATTGACAAACATGTGTAGACTCCCAGGGAGATGACTTTGAAGGTGACCACTAAACATAATTGGTACGTTTACAATAAAATTTTCTCTTGCTTTAATCCTGGAACTATATTTTGGGACCTTATATGTTCGCTCATCTGCGGGTCATAACATGGACAATATGTACAAAGAATCATTTTCTTGCAAGAGATCTGTCTGGGTGAACACAATTCTAAGCAATCTCATGAAGTTTCCAATTGTATCGGTGCTGATTATTAGGCATACATTGTGGGATTATTTAATCGTGTAAACTTATGAAATGGCTGCACTGAATCCACTTTGACACGCATTATTTTATTGTTTTTGGACCTTGTGTGTTTTGTGCCTTACCCAGTTTGCTGAAGATCACGTACAATTTGACACGATCATTCTCCGCCAGTTCAAGGATGGCAGGACTGGGGCTGGAAGCTGGTTGGCTCACAAGGAGGTGCTCATTTTGGAACCACCCTGAAAGGGGCTTTTGAGGGTCTGCAATCGGTACATACCAGGCACAAGTGTGGCTATTGCAACTCAAGTGCAGGAAATAGCCTAAAATGTGGCCAATTCTTATCTACAGCAATACATAAGCAAAGTTTTTGTGAGATATACACTTATCATTTTCATATATAACTATAAGAGAGATATGTCTGTCGGTAATGTGTCACCATTTTTCTCAGAGATGGCTGAACGAATCTTGGTCAAACTTTCAGAGGTTCATCAGTGAGTGCCGGGGAGTGTTTTAAGCAAAAAATGACAATTTTGAAAAAGAGCGCTTTTGTTTTTTTAATCACTCTGTAGTGCCAGGCAATGCTGGGTACCCGAGCTTGTATATTATAAATATACCTGTACTGTATTTCTTTATCTTATATTTTACAGTGATGAAAGTCTCAGCGAAGAGCTTGTGAATATATTACATTACACGGAGCACAAGGACAGGAGTGGACATAAGTGTACCTTTTAGATACATTTCAAGGACATTAACAGACAATGTGTGACAAGAGACATTATCTGTTTGACCCCCCCTCCCTCAAAAAAAAAGGTATTAACAGACAATGTCTCTGTTATTAGAAAACCACCTCAGCACCGTCGAGTCTGGCATTTCACTCAGACCGACTGGCAAGGTCTCCAAGCAGCCATCTCTGCTTTCTCCGACATCAACTCATCCTGGCAATTATTTCAAAGAAATTTGCTCTCTCTCATGCACAGATTTATCCCATCTTGTCTTCAGTTGTCCTACCCTTCCTCCTGCCCGTGGTACACTGAAGCTTGTGGCGAGACAGTTGTCCTGAAAGAACTTGCCTACGCCTAGTGGAAGGCGAATCCAACTGAAGGCAATCTCAGTTCCTTCCATAAAGCTCGTAACAAGTATGTATCTACCCTCAGAAGAGCCAGAAAACAACAT
>CM068955.1:16841019-16851354 GCA_035128595.1 Eptatretus atami
ATGGTCTTCTCGCCTCCGACCCCGGTTCTGCAACAATATTATATTATATTCTTGTGAATGAACAGGTAAACAAAGATTATATTTATATGTGGGGAAATTACATTCCCAGACCAGGAATCAAGCCTAGGTCCTCTGGTGAACCATACCAATGCTCTGGCATCTAAGCTGAGTGACCCATTGGCTGAACATGCAATTCTCCCACATATAGAGATGCCACTCTCTTTCCACCGCTGCTTCCGAGGCACTCGCTGCCAACCATAAGAGCATTGTCCCGCCACAGGAGGAAAACCCTGTCATGGACAAGGCCCTCGCTGCTCCTATGGTGGGTAGTGAGTGTCCTGGGTGCAGCGGGGGAAAGAGAGTGGCATTTCCATATGTGGGAGAATTGCGTGCTCAGCCAATGGGTCACCCAGATAGCTCAGATGGCAGAGCATTGGTACGGTTCACCAGAGGTCCTGGGTTTGATTCCTAGTTTGGGCATGTAATATCCCCACATATACAGTACATATAATTATATTATTGTGTTCTACCCAAAGGCAGATTCAGTACTGCCAAAGCAGTTTCTTGGCAAGGGCTATACTGGGTGATTTGCCATTCTCTTTCCAGAAACTTTGTCAAATTAAAATAGTTATGGGTGTAAAAGTGATTCACTCTCCTGTAGATGTCTGAAATTTAGACGCCTTTTCATTTAGGTCTTTTCCCAACTAAATGCGATTATTTACAAATAAAATGTTGAAATCTACCACCTGGGACTTGTATATAACCAACCTTCACTTCCTTCCTCCAACGCATCGGCACAGACCAATTCCGTCCCCCATGGGCATGTAATAAATTGATTGATGGCCCACACATTCACCTTCCTTGCTTTGTTATTCAGTTTTTCGTCGACTGGGTACTTGTGTAGAAAGATTGGATAATACAGAAATTCGTTCCAATAACCTGAGTCAGCCGAGAAGGTCTGTAAGAGCTGGAGTACAACCAGGCACACCTCCACCTCTGTCTCAGGCTGTGAAAGTAACAACACCAGTTGTTCAACCACATGGCTTTCCTCGACCATTTTCTTGTTAAACTCCACACGACTGGCCTGCATACCTGCACCCGACACAAGCCTTCAAATAGCTTATCATTTAGTTTGAGAATAACAGTTGTATCATATTTTGTTACCATCAAACTATGACTATGCAATATAGTCAATGATATGTGGATTGGATGAGATTCAGAGTGATAGAACAACTTGGAAACAAAGTGCACAAATTAAACAGGCACTATTAACCTTTACATGTGGTCTTCATATTCAATGAGATTATTTGGCCTCTCAACCATCTGGCAATAACAAATCCAAATAGGTAACAATAACTGCAAGTAGTGCTAATTATACTAAGAAACCCCAAAAAATAATTTGATCAGGGTACAAGCACACACTGGATTACTCTTTTGGAATGATACTATGAGATCCTTACATCTATTTTACGTTCTATTCCAAAGGACAGAGTGCTCTGAGATGCAGTGCCCCCTCCTCGTACCTCACAAAACAACATTTTAAATTTTATTTTAAGGATTGAACGTGGGGTGGTAGCAAGGACACAACACAGCTGAGCTATCCTTCAAGTCCCTGAATGCTAATTGCAGTCCATGCATGATTGACAGCGGTACGATTAAATGGTGCAGTCATCAGGAAAAAGTAAAAGCAGGATGATGTTCAACCAGTTTATAAACACGAATTCTCTTACCACTAAAGTGCAGCATATTACTGTCATCACAGTAGAACTTGAGGAGTGAGTGGCAGATTTGCAAGCGGATCTTTCTGTGTGGAATATGGAGCAAGCTTCCTATAGCAGATACACACCCAAATGATCAAAACATGTGACTCTGCTCACAAGAAGTACAAATATTGTATGAGATACTAGCAGGCATACCTGTCGCTTTGCTGATGGACGAATTAGTCGTCCTGTTTGCCAAAAAATTTGGGCGAGAAAGAGAAGGGAAGACAAATTTAGCCATGCATAGAGTGCTTTCATAGCCCCGCCCCCAACCCCCCGCTCCCTGTCCCCGTCCTCACGTCCCACTCCTCGCCTTTTGCCTCCCATTCATCCTGATGTCCCTTCCCGTTCAAAACGTCTCACACAGGATGACAGGATATGACAGGATGTGACAGGCCCTCCATTTTAATTTATATTTTGGGTGGGGGAGGTGGAGAAGAGAAGGAGAAGATAATTTACCTGTGTGAAGAGTGCATTAACCTCAGCGTTGCCCAGGAAAGAATGGAAATTGTAATACCCTCTGCCACCACCACCAGGTGGCGCAACAAATTCCCCCCCCCCCACCCCACCCCACACACACACACACACACACACACACACACACACACACACAGTTGTATTTGTACCCGAGTTTGTAGTTTCTAACTTAAAAGATGTGGCCATGCTCGGAGGTCTTCGGGGTCTTTTGGGTCTTTGGGGTCCTCTGGTTCTTTTGGGTCCTTGGGGTCTTTTGGGTCCTCTAGTTCTTTTGGGTTTTGGGGTCTTTTGGGTCCTCATGTCTTTTGGGTCATCGGGGATCTTCATCATCTGGGTCTTGAGGACTCTTGGGTCCTCCCGCGTCTTTTGGGTCTTCAGGGTCCTCTGGGTCATTGGGGTCTTATGGGTCTTTTGGGTAATCGTGGTTTTTGGGTCCTTTTAGGTTTTCAGAATCTTTTGGGTCCTCGGGTTCTTTAGGGTCTTCCAGGGTCGAAAGGATCTCAGCAAACTAAAGCGTCAAAAAGTACATTCCAATAGTACGTAATGAATACACGTACGTGTATGAAGTCAGGGGTGAATTAATGTTCAAACAGTACGTAATAAATAGACATGTAGTCACACGGCTTCATGGATGGACTGGTCGTGTTTTTTGTTTTTATATATCTATATATATTTGTAATTGTGCGGGAAGAGAAATGTGAATCAGTACCGTATTCTCTGGTGTATAAACCACACTTTTTACCGGCAAAAAAGGTAAAAGTTGGAGGTGCGGTTAATACACGGGTATAGAAAAAAAACAAATCTTCAAAATGATTAATGCTGAATTTCAATGATATTCCAAATGAACAGTTTTTTTTTTTTTAGCAGTCGGAACTGCTGTTAAGCTCAACACCACCGTTTAAATTTTGAAAACTGGTTCAGGTTAAGAATTTGTGCAGCGTTTTATTACGCCATCTCAACACTTGCTCTTATGCTGAAGGCGAGGAGCTTAGCTAAAGAGGATGACATTGGAGTCTTCACGACCAGCCTGTCATGGGCCGACAGGTTGATGGCACGCCATGAACTGTCGGTTCGACGCCGCGCACACATTTCCCAACATCTACCCGATGATATGGCTGATGAGACGACGTGCTTCCAGTCCTACATCATAAATAGTCCTGTCCTGTAGTCCTGCAGTGAAATGCTGTTTTGTGGGTCAACCTTGCACTTGCGTTCCTATAAAGTTTTTTTGCGGTTTTTATATCTTTGAAGGGTGCTGAACAAGAATCCAAGTGACAACATCCTGTCAGGTTTGGGCAATTTGCATAATATGCAAATGAAGTCGGCCATTACCGAAATTCAGTTTTTTTGCTATATCTATGGCTATATATTTGATAGGATGGAAATAATGGTGTCTAAAACTAGGTTTTCATGGTCAAGGAATATAATAATACCAGTTACAAGTGTCTGAGATGGCGGCCATCTTGGATTCCAAGATGGCCACCACAGTGTTTGGCTATATCTATGGCTATATATGGGATAGGATGGAAATAATGATTCTAAACCTAGGTTTAAGGGTCTAGCAGTAATGGGTAAGGATAATGAATGCCTTAAATGGGTCCACGATTACGGGGGGGGGGGTGTTTCTATATCGTTTGGCATGTATTGACCAATATCATTTTCTCATTTCAGACACCAGAGTGAGATATGAGCCAATGCTTATTCCATCCATGTAAAGGCAACTTTACAAACAAGCCCTTGTCAACATCTGGTGCAGACCGTATTCGAAGCATCATCCGGGCAAGTAAGATCTATAAAGATGATCTCCATGTGTCTTTGGAGAAAATGCTTGCTGAAGATGAAAACCCATCTGTCCAGTGTCACCGACAATGTGTATCAATTTATACATCGTAGGTGTCTATAAAACGATTTCTGAAACATAATGATACTGAAAACGCATCACCAGCTCCAAGCGATCTCGTCGTTCTGATTCGCAAGGAACGACATTTACCTTCGAGAGCACTGCATATTCTGTGGTGCATTATGTATCATGGATCGCGATCCAAAACATCCAGATCGGTGGAGAAAAGTCACTTTGTGCCGTACGGCCGATCGTGCTGCCGATCGCACCTACAAGCAAAAGATATTGAACAGTTGTTTCGAGCGTCAAGACAACTGGGCAAAGGATGTTGAAATCCGTGTTGTTGGAGCAGTGAGTGATCTACATGCGGCGGATGCAAGATACCACATCGACTGTAGGGACGCATTCATGACAGATCGTGCTATAGCAGCAGCTGTCAGAAGCAGCTTGATCCGAGTCAAATATCTTTGGACTCTTCTTTCCAATCAACTGTATCCGAAATGAAAGCAGACATGACAAAAATATGGAACTCTGCAGATGTTTATAACCTGTATCTTGAAAACGGTGGACAGAAGTTGTCCCGTAGAGCCTTAGTTTCTCATCTGTCAGATCATTTTGGGCCTGATTTACTCATTTTAAGTGGTTCAGGTGTTGCCAGCCTTTTGGTATTTCAGAGTAAGGCATCAGGCCTGTTAAATCTGATAAATGATGAAGACGAATTCGATTGTGTATTAGAAAGGGTTGCAAAACGCAATGTCCATGAGACGCAGAGGTTACCAGCTGATAGGAAAGTATACCAAGCTAGTGTAGACATTGATATTGCACTGGACTCTGTCAGTGAAACACTTCGCTCACTGTTAGTTAAAATGTCTGACCAAAATGAACTACACTTTGTCAGCTGCTCTCATTGGCAACATTGTCACCAGCATTTTAACCAACCGATCCACCCCTCTTCAGATTGCACTAGGTGTTTGTCCTCAATCAGAGGTCTCTGATTGAACAGTTCTATGATTGCAGGGTAGCTTGTCTTATGATAAATATTGCGGTTCAAAGCTTCAGCACAGCAGCGCCTAAGAACTTACCATTCATGGTATGACCTGTCCCAAAGATGGTATCATTCAAGCTGTTGCAGACAACTTTGACGCAACATATCCTCGCAGAACGGACTTGTTAGCACCCATTCCCTTGCCATTGTAATGACTGTTCTGACAGGTACTTGACTGAGGAATCACATCTTGAGACATTCCTAGACTGACAGCAAATGAAATGCAGCAGCAGGTAATTGATGACATCCCTGTAGAGAGATACAAAGGTCCCAAAAAACCTGACATGCCTGATACTGAGGCTAAGCGAGCTCTATTGCCATTACGTGTTCTAGCCGTACAAGTGGTATCACTTTTGAGAGCCCAATCCCTCGACTTCGACTTCTTGCAAGCCATTGACTCTGATGAGGCATACCGGAGTTCAACGGATTCAATACTAAGTTGTCAAGGGAACAGGGCCATAACATAAGACAGCCACAAGAGCCATTTACTGCCCATTGATAGACATGAACCCAGCTGACCCCGACACAATCCTGACAGCAATGGTGAACACACAAGATCTCACCAATAGCTGCGGACAGCGCATTACCCTCTTCACCAATGACCCACAACTATACAGGGTTGCTGTAGGCATAAAGTGGGTCTACCAAGACCGGTTTCTTAACTTTATACCAAGACTAGGCGGAATGCACCTTCTGATGAGTTTTGTTGGATGTGTTGGATACCTAATGGCAAACACTGTCTAGAAGAAATCATGAAAAACAAGCTTTGGAGGTGTTCGAAAATGCTTAGTGGGAAAAAGTTTCCTCAAAACGTCAGAGCTCTTCGGCTTGTTGTGGAGGAAGTCCTAAGAGGTATTGTTGGACACCGAACTTCAAGAACATCTAGAAGTATTGTCACAAGAGAGCAGGACGACACGACTCTGGGTTAGACTGTCTAATCAAGCCAGTTTTTCTTATGATGCTCTTTGTGCGAGCTGAACGTGAGGCCGACTGGCCACTACATCTATATGCAGTCAAAGAAATGATGTCGTATTTCTTTGCTGCGGGACATCACCACTATGCCCGTTACGGCCTTTATTACCTGAGGTCGATGGAACGTCTCCCCGGTGACATCTTGCATCGTTTCCTGAAAGGGGACCATGTGATGAGGCATAAACCCGGTCTCTGGAACGGTATCTGGTCAGACATGTTTATAGAGAGCACCTTTATGCGATATGGCCACGGGTGCTAGAGGCATCATAAGGATCACTCTCAAGCCGTCTGCACTCAAACTATGGGCTCTGAGTATGCATGCATGCACCAAGATTGTCAAAAGGTGTTGCAGACATGACTAGAGGATACAAAGAGGTTGATGTCACGAGTAATAAAGAAAGAGAAACCATCTAGGATCCACGGAGACAACCAAGACAGGTCAAAGATTCGAGAGAAACTGCAATTATGCATACAGCCACTGGATAATGACGACCATCCAAAAGGCCTGGTGAACATCCAAACCGGATAGATACAACCAGAGTCTGTAAATGTAGAGCACGCTGTTGACATAGGCAAGGCACAGATGATCGCTTTTGAAAGTAGTCTGCCATCTGGCTTCAACGCCCCTCTATCCAAGAAGGTTGTCACGATGGCTGTCACGAAGAAATCCATCAAGGTTGGGGCAAAGATGTATACGATGTCAATCTGATATACTCACGGGTGTTGGGGCTTCAACAAACACGAGACATTGACTTACCAACAGTTCTCAAACATGAACTTGCCCCCATGCCGACCTCCATGTTCAAGGAAAATGGCCACCATGCGCATAGCGTCAGCAAAGTCTACACTGAAGAAAAAGCTCCAAGTGTTAGTTTCCTCACATATTGTTCAGAAAGCAGAACGCTGTTATAATTGACGGTTGCGCTATCCTCTGTGTGTCCACTGGCCATGTAAGGTACAGTCAAAGACTTTGTGGACAATGTGTGCAGCTTCATCATCCGTAAAAATGTCGCAGGGGGATATCTATCTTGTATTTGATCGATACTTCGATTTCAGCATCAAAGGCACAACACGGACAAAACGGTGTGGTCAGCAAGCCAGTAGACACCATCGCCTAACCCTCCAAAGTCCTCTCCCACCACAAAAGGTCGTCCTAACTATAGCGGACAAAAAAGTTCAACTCATCAAGTTGATATGCACAGAACTGCTCAACAGAGGGGAAAAGATGAAGAACAAGCTCGTCCTAACTGGCCAAGACCCTGTACCAATAGAAGTCAGCTGCGATGTCCTGAGACAGAGGGAAGATCTAGAGAACTTTTATGAAGAAGCAGATGTTAATCATGGTTCTCTCAAATGTCGAAGCTGGCAGAAGAAGGTGCAACGGCCATCAACGTACTGTGCGATATACAGACGTCTTCGTACTGCTCCTACATTTTTACCACAAACTTGATCTCACGTGCGGCCTAACAATGGAATCTACTCATTCTGAAAGAGCCTTGGTTGACATAGCAGCATCTGCCAAAGAGCATGCTAAAATAGCTCCACAGCTTCCAGCGATGCACTGCCTTTCTGGGTGCGATTACTGTTGCCGCAACTGTTTGGTGTTGGCAATCAACTGCCATCAAGATGCTTCAGGCCAGTCAAACACTCGAATGCTTGGGTGAGCTTGATGCTCCAATGTCAACTATTATAGACGAAGCTACCAAATTTATCGCGAAGTGTTATGGGTGCACGACTACTGCAGACATATCCGACACTAGGGTACAAGTATGGCCTGGAAAATGGGGCGAAATAACATGACAGCAGCGCCAAAACTAAAGACACTGCCACCAACAAGCCAAGCATTCATAGAAAATGTTCGACGTGCTCATTTCCAGACGGCAATTGGAAGGCGGACCTTCAATCAAAGCCCCCCCAACATGAATCCAGAAGAGTACGGATGGGCGCGAGAGGAAACTTCCAAGTCTCTTCTTCCTGTTCCAATGCCCACAGACGTTGCACTTGCTCCACCACAAATTTTGGAGTTAATAAGGTGTGGTTGTACTTCAGGCACCCCATGTAGAACAGCGCAGTGTGGTTGTTGTGCCGCTCATTTACCATGCACTTTCTTCTGTGCATGTCATAGAGATTCAAATATCAATTGCCATAATGAACGTACAAAACAGGTAGAACATGACATCGACAATGACGAGACGACGAGGAGACCGCTGATGACGCCGACGATGATTGACCTCTATTACGTACTTCGTGCTTCTAGTCCTTATAATGGTACCAGCTATTATCCAAAATGTTGGTTAGAAATAGAATCCACTCCTATCTTCATAGATTTCATGTTGATACAAACTGTCCTATCCCATATAGCCATAGTCCCATAAATGGAATCCAAGATGGCCGCCATCTCAGACACTTGTAACTGGTTATTATTATATTCCTTGACCATGAAAACGAGGTTTAGACACCATTATTTCCATCCTATTCCATATATAGCCATAGATATAGCCAAAAAACTGAATTTCGGTAATGGCCGACTTCATTTGCATATTATGCAAATTGCCCAAACCTGACGGATGTTATCACTTGGACTCTTGTTCAGCACCCTTCAAAGATATAAAAATGCAAAAACACTTTATAGAACGCAAGTGCAAGGTTATGTGGAATTCTGCAGGACTACTGGGGCTGAGGGGGGTCCCGTGTGCAATCATATGTCCCCTAATTTTGACTCTTGATCCTTGTAGGGGACCCCTAGGAGATTGAAAAAAACTTGGGCAGACATTCCAGATGTGGGGCAGAAAGGTGTAATTCCAGATGGCGTCCAAGATGGCCGCCGCATCATTATAACCAGTATTAACTCCATGTGGAATTGTCCTAGAGTGATAAATTTTGTGTCTTTACCTAGGTTTTTGGCGGTCAAGGAATCCATTAAAATCATTTGCAGGGTTAAAAAAGTACGGGATAACGGTGAAATCCAAAATGGCGCCAATATGGCCGCCGCACCCTTTCATCTCGCCTGTCATGGTTCAGAATTGAGGTAGAGAATAAATTTGGTGTCCTTATATGGGTTTTAGGGGTAAGCATTTCACTCAAACCAATAAATTTGCACAAAAAAACAATGGATCATTGTTAATTTCAGTACATGGGCTCTAATTGATTATCCAACAATTCGTAAAATGATGCAACTGGATAAGATAGAGTGCCTGAGAAGTTGACTGGTGTCTAGTCACATTTCATTCGTAACAGATCAACTAATATTTACCTCTCTTTTTCAGGCATTGATGAAATGGAAGGGATTCCACTGAAGAGGCGCCGCTCAGAATTCGCTGATGTCGACATCAAGAAGTGTATTATTTGTCAGACTGACACCAAAGAATCAACATGCAGCAACGCAGAGGCTCGGATGAAAGTCCTAGAGGCTGCTAGAATACGTAACGACTTGGTTGCAAGGAGGCTAGAGCAAGTCGATCATGAACAGTTTGTCTATCATGTGAACAACAAATTGTTATAAATCGTACACCCTCAAAAAAGACACTGATTAAACTGTGAAGAAGAGCCGTCCAAAGCGGTGGAAGGCCGGAAGAACCGGAAGGAGTTGAACTGGTCCCAAACCCATCTGTGAGCCGAGCAACCCGAGCCAGAATTGCACCACGAGCTCCTCATCTACTGATATTACGGGCTTCTGAAAGGAAATGTACGGTGTGTGCCAATGTAAAGATAAAGGAGACCGACGGAAATTCAGGATTTGTGAAGATGTACGTGCAGAAAAGTTACTAAAGGCTGTGGTATTCTTTCAAGATGAAGTATACTATCGGACAAGTGACCTGCAAGATGTTCACTCCGTCTTTGGGTCAGATATATATTGTCACAAAAACTGCATCCGAAATTATCTTATTAGGTTACGACCGTGCGAAAAGTAAATGTGACGCACCATCCAATAGTTTAGCAAAAAATAAATGTTTTGCAAGGTTTTAGAGAACATTGATTTCGCATTGAAAGGTGGACAAGGTTTCGCCTTAAGCGACCTCCGTAACAATGTTAATGGATTTCAGCGATTCCCAGGAAACGTTTTCGAACAGACATTCGACTTTTTCTTGAAAGTCACTATGGCCAAGACTTGAACATTTCCAGGCCTACAGAAGCAAATAAGTTGCCATGGTTTTCTTAAACGCCAGTCCTGCAGACGTGGCTGACGTCATTCGGTCAAGCAATCCCATCACTCAATGCACATACTATTATCTCTCTCTTTT
>CM068955.1:16864039-16875925 GCA_035128595.1 Eptatretus atami
CAAGAGAGAGATAAAGCAGGCAATGTACATAGCAAGGGAAAAGACTTAACAATTCTAGCTTACAGGACGGTGCCACACACAACACACCACACAACAACACACACACACACACAGCCCACACACCACACACACACACAACACCGAAATGGACTCGTGGGTCTATTTTCGTTAGAGCGGGTACTCTCCGCCTCGTGCGTTTCACCGGACCTGCCACTTGTGGAGCTCGGAGTCCGTGGACGGGAAGGCATCCCAGCTCGAGCGCTCCAAGCAAAACACCACAGTGGGACTCGAACCCACACCAGACCAAGCCGACTCGCCACCAAAGACGCAACGACGCAATCGCCAGATCCTGCAGAATTGCACCTTGTCTGCCCAACACTCGTCCAGAAAACCACTCTACACTTCTAAGGTGGGAGGGTCTCCTCTCCTCCCACTCGCCTCCTGATTGGACGAGGGCGTTGTCAGATGACTCGTGCTCACCTCCAATTGGCTGGGGCTGCGTGTCATGCTCGCCCTTCGCTCATTGGCTAGGGAAACGGTCCATGCCCTTCCTTGGGACGGAGCCTCGATCTGACATTGGAGGCTTCGCCAACGCCTCCAAACGAAAAACACGTGGACAATGGGACCGGTCGAGTGGCGGGATGGTGGCGTTTGTTGTAGTGGATTGTAGTATCGTTGTTGTTGTTGATGAGGAAAAACCCAGCTAAAAAATAACTCATAGTCACACATCATGTAATTCCCATTAGACAAAGGGGGGATCTAACTGTAAACACATACTTATCAAATAATAAGCTTAGGGACTCTGGCTGTTTGTGTGCACAAGTGTTTCCAAATCCGTAACATAGAATGCTCCTTCAGGTGAGATCACTCACTTCAGTCGGAGCATACACAGAGCCAGGGAAATGACACCCAAGGAGTGACGAATCCTTCATCTCATAATACACTCGTTGACCGTGTTTCCTCAATTATCATTGGAGTCACTTTGTTGGACACAGCTACAGCACTCCTTGGGCATGGTAACCATCAGAGCGACCAGACCAATAGTCGGTTGTAACCACCCACCATGATCTCGCCGCAATCCGGTCTCGAACCTCAGAGAGTGCGGAATGCGATATCCAAATGCTTGAGCTCAGATGATAACAGAGACAGGTGATCATCCTCTCTTTGAGATAGGGCATTCCAGGCACCCACCCGAAGGGACCGCCTCAGGTTAACCCAAGGAGACCGTCGTCTGGTGGATGACACATCAGCTCCACCCCGACACACACTACCACAATCTGCCGCGGGAAGGTTACCTCATGGTTTTCCGCCTATCATCAAAGATTGGGGGCCGAAGGCTTTGCTCCAATCCCATCATCCGCTGAGCCTCATGGAGTGGGTTTTCAGATTTCTTTGCATTTTGTATTTTGTGGAGTGAAGTGTTTTGCAGTGGGCTGAGTGCAAATCCTGCCACCAACCTCCTAATAAGAAGTAACCCAACTGCAAGGAAGACGTCCGCAGACGCAGTTGGGCACTAGATATGGATGACCGTTGGCTCACAAGGAGCTCCTCTACTCTTTGACAGGCTTTGGTTTTAATCCTGCTGGGTGTCTATATGCAAACACCCTCCTCACCAGGAAGCCTGATGGGTGAGACGGTTTAGTCGCTAACAACCCAACCATGAAACAGGTTAGTACAGGTTTACATGGTACCTGTCGCAATTCACAGATCTAATCTGGCAAATCATTGAGATACAAAACGTAAACTGTTCAGCTTGGCGAAGGTCTGCGCTCTACCAAGTGCCGTTGTAGTATTCCCTTGTGCCGTAGTTACCCATTGTTGCCCAGTACCTACCTTCGGTAGGTACCCTCGTACGTGTAGAGATACCCAGTGTTGCCCGGAGCTGTTCTAATCCTGTTGACATTTTGAAGAAATCCAAAAAAAATTCTACTTTTTGTGGGGCTAAAACACTTCCCTGCACCCACGAAGGAATGGGGTCGGGGATCATTCAGTATTACCTTTCATGAAGCGAGCTACAAAAGCTTAGGTGCTATAGAGCGATTTTTAATTAATTAATTTTTACATTTTAAGTACTTTTTTTTTTGTCTTCAAAAACTTTCTTTTCTTTTTGGCATAAAAAACACCACAACACTCACTGACGAACCTTTGAAACTTTGAAGATCCGTCAGTCATCTGTGAGAAAAAGGGTCACGAACACACAAACACGAACACGAACACACACACGAACACGAACACGAACACACACACGAACACGAACACACACACACACTCTCTCTTCTGGTGTAGCTAGTCTAGTTAACCATCGGTTTGTACGTTTGGTGATCATGGTTCCAGCCAAAAAACACCTGCTCTGAAATACACAGTGGGGTCTTCAAAACCACACCAAACATGTCGGGAGAACGCCGTGCTCCTTGATGCAGCACACTCTGCTGACATTACATTACCAGGGCAGTTCTGTCGTCGGTTTCGAATCACTGCATCGATATAGCTAATGGCGGTGTTCAGGAGGTTCAACACAAAGAGAGCCAAATGTATTAAGGTCACACGGCAAAGAGGACGACCGAACCCAAGTGGTCTCACCTGCGCCGCCGGGCTCCACTTGGTGTTTGAAACACCTGGGAGGACGAACAGAGTCCTCCCTGCTCTCTCCGCCATTGATCCCGGGCAAAATCTTGTCTTCTTCTTCTTCTGATTGGTTGTGATTTTCTCGTTGGAACCTTGAACCTTGAACCTTGAACCTTGAACCTTGAACCTTGAACCTTGAACCCATATTAAAATGCCATTAATGTGTGACTTAATTAGAAACTTTGAAACGAAATGACAGCATAGAGATATAATCTTGTTTAATACAATCCCGAAGCAACTTGAAAGACTCGCTGGCTCCCCCCCCCCCCCACTCACCTCCCGTCCCTCCCCCCCCACACCCCTCCCTTTCCTCAAACCCCCCCCTGTATCCATGTCTGCGAAAGCAACAGGTGTATTGGCTGGTATAAATAAAATGTGTATACTGCCTGCAGGGTATAAACAGGCCGAATTCTTAACCCCTCCCCCAACAAAGTACAGTTCCATCGATCAAGGCAACATGAAACTGAGATAATAAGATAGGGTGCAATTTTTCTTACTGTTGTAACAAAACTGGCCTTAAAAATAATTTTCTAGAAAGTTTGAGTTGTGGAAGAGCTCGGACACAGAACAACCAGGGAACCACACATAAAAAACAAGAAGGGACATCAGAGAAAAGCGCGGAATCACCAATAGCAGGCAGAGGGAAAGGTAGACGGGACCAAACAGGATGCAGGTAACGATAGAGTGAGGGAGCAACAAGGGGGACAATAATGTTGGACACATAAAAAACATATTTGGAGGGTGGATAGTTAACAGGGTAGAAAGATCATAGCTTGGATGGGGAGACCTGAGATAGGTGAACAGCGTATTGAGACCACGATGGAATAATTGAGATTGAAGAAGTGTGGAAGGTGGTTCCACAGGTGGAAAAGGAAGGAATAAGTGCACGTGATGTGAGCAGTGGTTCTGGATTAGTCATTTTCACGGAAGGGCATTGCTGATTGGACGCATGTCATACTGCAGATACCTGGAGGGCAAAGCCCGAGAGGACAGAGGCGTGCAGTCCAGAAAAATTATGGGTAAAAGTAACAGAAAGACCACCGATCTGCTAGAATGGTGAAGTTGATAGGCCCATAGACTCAGCTTTCCATACGGACGAGATTCAATGATCTCGAGAGGCCTTTGTTCCATGCGTCAAGCTGAGCAAATGTGAGGCAGGGGAGCCACAGCCCAGAGGTGAGGCATACTCATCAAGCTGCCAGATTGAAAAGCTCACAGCGTTGGATAGGAGCCTCAGGTGTGCCAAGCGAGACTATTCAAACGAATATTTACACTTTGTGCTTCGATTTTTTAGTGCATATGTTCACCAACAGGGTTCCTCTTCCACAACATACCTTTTAGGGTTTTTTGGTAGACAATTGAAACCTCGTTTAACCGCCCAGCGCTTGGAACACGGTGCGTATATGGCGGTTATGCGAGGCTGGCGAATTGAACGGTCGGGGTTGCTAGAAGGGATTCAGATGTTCCGATATCAATGCTCACGGGTCTGTCCGGTGCCACTAACACAGCATTCCACGTGGCCAGATTGAATCTTATTGGGGCGCGCGTATTTCAACAGTCTTCTCGGTTCTATTTTTCCTTTCTTCCATCCTGTTTGGATCAAGGGATAAGAAAATGTGATAAACAAAAATATAATAGTAGCTACATGTACGCCAGACACAGCCAGTTCACATGTACATACTGTTTTTGTTTCTGCAGCCTGTGTGGCTGTAGTGGTTAGGCGTGGTGGCTGGATCCTAGTGGTCCTGAGTTCAAGGACCGTTAGCCGCCTGAATTACTCACCAGGAGGTTGATCAGCCTGTCATCCTTCCGAGGTCTGGCAAAATGATGTACCAGTGCACATGGTTAAGGGGACACCTGCATCAGCGATAGCCACGCCCCAACCAATGATGCAACCAGCAGCCAACAGCTGCACTCGATAGAGAGATTTGTTTTGCAGACATGCTTAAAAAAAAACAGAGCTCAAGTCATGTGCTTTCATAGTTATTGTGCATTCATTTGCTGTGCCATGAAAGGAACTGAAGACGTAAATTACAATCTGTACAAGTGTTTTGGTCACCACTGACAACACATTAGTCAAATTACAGTACTGGTGAAATGGAAAGCCTACCAAAAATAGATAAGAACTATTCATACTGTGAAACAGACAGACCACCACAGCTATGCCACAAAGAAGCTATTGAGAACTTGTTTCAACATTAGGCCAAGCTGATGATGGCGGGTGAATGAACATAGGCCGAGCACGTGCTCCCGCTGGACCATTCACCAATGACAAAGCGTTATTTTAGATGATGCACAATATTCGTGATGTGGCAAAGTCCAGGCGATACGCTGCGGTTAGCGCTGGCGGATCAAACGAGGGTGTTTTTCATTGTTACAAGTACTTATGTACTGGAAAACTGTGGCGGATGGCGGTGGCCAGATCGTAATGAAAAATGCCATTATGAATATTGGGAAACCTGATTTTCCAGGCGGAAGCGAGGGTGGCGGTTAATCGAGGTGGTACACTGTAAGCCGTTTTCACCAGACATAAGTATGTCAAATGCAGACTTCATGAGTTGACCATCTTGTGTGTCTTGTGTACCACATCGCACTTTATGTGAACCAAAACGAACACCAAATGTCTGCCAACGGCAGTCATGACGTTGTTCTTACCATCAGGAATGTCTATCCAGAGTTCATTTTCTGACTTTGAACAAACCACCATGATGGGTTGGCAGGTGGGTGTGCTGTTTTTTAAATGTCGATAAACATTCTGACCCCTAACTGAAATAAACAGCCCGCTGTCTTCTCTATGAGACTACCACAGCGGTCAACAATGGGGACACAAAGCAATGCCATGTGAGCCGTAGTGGACATAAAATGGCCGCCAAAGTCCACCCTCAAAAAAAAAAAGAAATAAATAATTGAGCTGGAAAATTATTGGGTTTGTCGGAGTTACCGGAAACTCAAAATATATTTTTTTAAGCTTAAGGCGGGGAAACCTTTAAATGGAAAAAAGGAAATACAATGCAGCTGCATATCGAAACAGGTCAAGCTGTAAAACTTTGGCTATCTTTAACCAACATCACTATCAGCAACAATACAGCCACGATTGATTCCCACTACGATAAGCCTCGCTGGCTTCTGGCAGTCACTCGTAGTCGACGAAACGTCTTGTAGTCAGTCGGCTCATCAGGAACAGCCTTGCTGTCCAGTAGAAGATAGCCTGCGTTCCTCTAGGCTCGACACTTGAGGGTTCTCAGGTCTGTACGAGCGTAGCTCAGGCAAATCCCGTCATCCCATCTGAGTTGCCATTTTCATGGCGTGCTCGTTAGTATTGACAACAATCAAGTAGTCCTGTGCCAGGTATATTAGCTGAAGGCATTATAGTTCAGCAATTCGAGAGCAAAACAAATGAAGGAAAAAGAACCCAGCAACACGCAGAGAATAAAAACACTTGAAATACAACAATCCAGCTGGTGTTAGTCTATGGTGTACGCAGGTATACGCCGTAGATCCACTAAGAAAGCTCCAGGAATTCGTATACCCACTTAAACTGACAAAGGATACGTAACGATATAGTTTTGTGACAGAACTTCAGTTCATTGATTTTTTCCCACATACTGGTAGGTATAACTGCAATAAAATAAGCCCTTGCAGGGAAGCCACTACTTACATTCATAAAAATTCACCCCCCACTCCAGTGCGTGTGCCTGTTACAAGCGTTGAAACACGGTTGGCTCCACTGGCTGTGACAGGTGACCTAGACCTGCCTCACACTCACGCACCTGTTACCAAGATGAACACGTGTTGACAGTAGCTGCGTTGCAAGTTTTTAATAGCTAAACATTATTGAAAAGGAAAAGCAAACTACACTCTGAGCGTTTTCGTAAGCCTGGCCCTGAAGTTTACTGCCGCTTCGGATGACACTACAGGAAACTACAGAAAAGGAGCAGCCTGATGCTAACGCTAACCTGGAAAGTGAAATGGGCGTACAAATTAGTTAATTTCTCTATAAATAGAGGTGTGCGGGGGGGGGGGGGGATTGGCCAATTAATTATTGGTCTATCCTAAGGCGAGCTCAGGGAGGACGGAAAACTACCTGAACATTTTGAGGTAAGTTTGGACATTTCTAGAATTTGTATCGTCATTTTATGAGTGTTAAAGAAATCGGTTTCGCGGCCCGGAGCGTCACGCCTAGGATAGTTGTAGGCCGCAACGGTTCGGGACCCTTTAGCGACCAAAATGGCTTCTTACACCTTTATAACTGATATCGCCGGATGCCTTGACGTTATTACCTGCACGATGAATGAGTGTTTGAATTTGTGTGACTTTGTGTTGTCGATTATGAGCGAATAAAGGACTTCGCGCCGCTGGCCTATTCGATTAACGTAGGCCTTACGCTGTGATGCAGTTTCACTCTACCGCGCTCTCACGAACGAACGGAAAGAATATTTTGGAATTTCTGTTTTCAGATTTCACAGTCGAGAGCCATCAGCTAAATCCCAACGTAGAAAACCAGGTGAAAAATCGGAGGATTTTTGGTATTTTGGCGACTAAAGCAGCTTTGGGTACTTTGAAACAGGAAATAAAATGCGCTGATTAATTCTTTTAGCGCGCGTTAATGTAAATAATTTTTTCATCGTACTTTGGGTAGGTGAGGTATAGACCTACGAAACGAGGGGTATCATTCGGTTGTCGGACTTGTGATGATTTAATTACAGAAAAAAAACGATTGTTGGCGGGCCGCGTACATTTCGGCGCCCGCCATCGAAGGGAACGAAAAAATTTCAATCTGTTTTCGGATTTATCAGTATCTATCAGGGTGTAATGAGATTACCTCGAAAATCCGATTTTAAAAACGGCTTATGTTTCGCAGTTTAGCCGCGGCTTGCATTTCGTACTGGGAAAAATAACATTTCCAGAAGGAATTTCTCTTCCACCATCATCTGAATAATTTTTCCGGCGGCACGAGGACATAGAGGAAGGATAGACTGACAAAAATAAGGAGTACCACTAAGCTCTGTGACTTATAATGATTAAATTAGAGATTTAAAGGCAGCGGTGAAAATATGCAAATTCACTCCAACGGCTCTGACGAACGAAAAGTTATTTTTGAATTCTGTTTTCGGATTATACAGTATATATTATATATATATATATATATATATTAATATAATATATAATATATATATATATATATATATAATATATATATATATATAATATATATATGTTTCAGGTCCCCAGGCAATAATATTGTCAGTTAGCTGTGAACATTGATTGGCCCATGAGGATGACTATTAGGCCTATAGTGGTATTGCCTTCCCTTGAGTTTGGCTTAGCCTATGCCTCATCCTCATAGTGCTATTGTTCACACCATAGCTCATTATTTAAAAAAAAAAAAAAAATCTTCATCCAATTTAGTGCTTAACTTCAATGCGAAGACTCATGCACTTGAACCTGGTGACTACATGCAAACTAAGCCGCACAAAGCTCTCTTGAAGTGTCAAACATGGGGTTTCGACACCTGATGCATTTAGACTATTCCAGTCTCTAACAGTTCCATCGGCGTGCAAAAACGAGAGACTCCCCTCCTGTGGATTAATATTGATTGAAGAGAAAAATCCCCACAAGAAAACGTGTGTGCGTGTGCGGTCCAGTAATCAACAGAATACAATGTGTGATCACACTGTATCTCCTTGTTTCCTTTTCTTGATGAGAAACTCCTGGCCAGACTTGTGGACTGAGAGTCAGGCTATGGAATTTAAAAAACCAGCATCCTTGGTTAGAATGGAGGGACAGAAAGTTAGGTAAATATCAGCCAACATGCAAATCTGCCGTATAAACAATTAATTCATAAAGTTGATTTCTACGTGCAAATGGAAGGATAGTTAATTCATGGTCATCTTAAAGTGCATAATTTCAGACTTTACCACCATTAAATTACTAAATGGGTATGTTAAATATCAATAGTTTATAGATAATTAGACCTATTGAAAGAGTGGAACATTTGTCTCCTTTCCTCTCCTTGTCATGAATTAGTAGCCATGGTGTGAAGATTGTAAACTGTTCATTAAATACTTGAGTAGATTTTGGCCTTGTTCAGCACTAGTGCTATTGCTAATATAGATCAAAAAGGACAACTTGTATGATGATGTTAATTAGCCATGCTTTTTATTTACTTCCAGTTGTGCTATTTGTAGCACTACAAAATCAAATGGCATAGACACAGAAAAAAAGTGTCCATATCTGAGGAGGGGGTTTCCTTTAAGATCCAATCCTTAGGCTCAAAACGGAAACAGACAAACAAGCCCTGGCCTCCTTGAGGAAACAAGATTCGACAGCATCAGATGTCCAGGGCACACAAAATAGCTCAGGAGCTCACTGAAAAGGTGGACAGGATTTACTTGGAAAGTGTGAGAGCTGTGTCAGAGACTGTGTTAGCTGAGACAGATGCTGTATTCAGGACAGCATACTACCTTGCTAAGATGAACCGACCTTTCACTGACCATGACAATCTCATTGAGCTTCAGGGAAAAAATGGTGTCAGCATGGGCACTAATCTGCACTCAAGGTACAGTTCACAAAAATGTAGAACACATCGCAAAAGAGATGCCAGAAGAAAATTGTTAAACAGCATTGTGTCTTCTTCAAGCAAGTTGTCTGTTCTCATTGACGAGGCTACATCTCCCAGCCACAAATCTGCCATGACTGTCAATGTGAAAGCCTCTATAGATGGAGCTACTCCGGAATTTGTTGTTTCTGAGCTGGTTGAGCTAGAAAGCCAAAAGGCAGAGGTATAGAGGGAAGCCCTATTGAGCTGTTTGGACGCTGCAGGCTCAGTGAAGAGTGGCTTCCAAAAGAACTGGATCTCATTTGTTTCTGATGGAGCCAGTGGCAGTTAGGCAAGAATTCTTGTGTGGCAACCAGGTTGACTGCAAGGTACCCTAATCTCTTCACATGGCACTGCATGAACCACCGTTTGAACTGGCTGTATTTTTGCTGTGGATGAGGTTGTCAATCAACCACTTCAAAGCATTCATGGAAAAGATCCACAATCTCTACAGTCAGTCCAATAAAAATTCACGGAACTTCTGGAAAGCAGCACTAGAAGTGGGCTCACGAGTCAAGAAAATTGGCAGAGTTTTAAATACGCGATGGGTGGCCAGCAGCTTCCATGCTGTAAAGGCGTGTGGAGATCATATGAAGCACTCAACAGACACTTTGAAAATGCTGCGGGAAGCCAAACAAGAAACAGCAAAGAGAGGCAAACTTAGAGGTCTGGCACATCGTATGCAAAGCAAGAATTCCGTGTGACCTTGGACTCATGTACGATGTACTGTCTGAACTTGCAAACCTGGCTCAGCAACTCCAGGCCCATTCAATCACACTATTGAGAGCAGAAACAGCTTCTGAAGCGCACCATCCGCATTGCTGGCGTCATTCAAAGACTGTCCAGGAGAGAGGTCGGAGGTGGCATTAAAAGCAAAGGCTTCGGGACATTTTGGACGGTTTCCCTGGAGTCAAATGAAGCTCACATCAATCAATGCAAAGCAATTCCTACAAAGTCTGATCAACAATATGGAGAAGCACCTCTCATTTGAAAGTGAAAATGCTTCTTGATCTCAGCATTCTGGACACAAGCAACTGGCCATCAACACCTGGCATACGTATGTGAGTCACGAGTGAAACGACTGTGCAGGCGCGTTCAATCTTTGTGAAGACCAAGCAGTAAATGGTATGAGAGATTTCTCTGAGCACCCACACAGTGAGCCTGAAAGCCTAAAACCTCTCATTACGATGCATGCAGACCATCCCTTGCAGCACGGCTGAGTGTAAAAGGGTTTCAGTCTAATGAACAGATGTATGCACGACAAGAGATCTACATTGTTGTTGTCCAATGTAAGTAATTTATGATGATCAGCATCAATGGGCCCCTGTAAGTCTTTTTGAGCCAAGGAAGTACATCACAACATGGTTGAGAAGCCATCGCTCTGCCACACAAGCAAGGAGCAAAGCACACCTTCAGATGCCCGAGTACAAACATATTTGGAAAGTTTTGTAGACTACCAGGGCTAGTTACCCCACCCACCCCTTCTTACTCCCCCTTCTTACCTCCCCCCACCCCCACAAGATTATGCGACTCGATTTAGCAATAGTCCCATGCTCTTCTTGATCCTTTATTTTGAATATGAAATAGACGTTGATTTTCAAGATCACTGACTGGCATTTTTATCTTTTGAACTAATCACAAAATATAATGTAATATTTTTGTAAACCTTAATTTATATTACTTTCACAATCCATCCCTTCTTGATGGGGATGGTGATGGGGGGGGGGGGTGGTGATGGGGTGGTGTGATTGGGGGGGTGGTGATTGGGGGGGGGGGTGGTGATTGGGGGGGTGTATTGGGGGGGTGGTGCATTGGGGGGGGTGGTGATTGGGGTGTGTTGGGGGTGGTGATTGGGGGGTGGTGATTGGGGGGGTGTGATTGGGGGGTGGTGGATTGGGGGGTGGATTGGGGTTGATTGGGGGGGTGGGTGATTGGGGGTGGTGATTGGGGGGTGGTGATTGGGGGGTGGTGAGGGGGGGGTGGTGACGGGGGGTGTACGGGGGGTGGTGACGGGGGGGGGGTGGTGAGGGGGGGTGGTGATGGGGGGTGTGGTGGTGGTGGTGATGACAACCACGGCACTGGCCTCAGCCTGCGCGGATAATCGCGAAAGTGGCACAATCTACCCAACGTTGATGTCCCAATAAAGGCGGGAAGCACCGTCCTTGCTAGGCCCAACCCTGCAACTCGTATCTGTTGCTTCCTCGTTTGCAGTCACCGCCCCTCAGCCTTCTTCTCACGTCGAAATGTCCAGTCCTCTAAAGTCTAAAGAAACTCTCTCTCGAGTGGCTCATTGATCCACCAGAATATCTCTCCTCTCTCTCTCTCTCTTCTCCTCTCTCTCTCTCTCTCTCTCTCTCTCTCCTGAGCTCATCCGGCCACCTCACCAACGAACGGCCTCACTTCTCCCGAATCCTCTTCTTCAATCCCCCTCACGGAAGATGACGTCACCCCTTCCACAAGCTTTCAGCTTTATATCTCTCCGATTTTTAGTCATAATATTTATTTATTTCAACATCCCTTCAATAAATTACCTCGTTCACATTTCAACACGAATTTCTACTCTCTACTGAACTGAAGGGTAAAAATGAAAATCGAAATCCCTGCTGGAAAGTACCCGCACCTTCTCCATGGCAACGAGACCGCAGGCCTACTAGTCGAGGCAC
>CM068955.1:16887222-16903296 GCA_035128595.1 Eptatretus atami
CAAGTACTCTGTGTCTTGTCTGCATGTTGTCTGCATGTCGTCGTCCAGGCCTAAGGTTTATCTCGCTAGTTACGGTTACGGACTGGCAGATGGTTACGGACTGGCAGACTTCGCTCGGTCTCTGACAAACCCAGTCTGTAACCGGGGTCTATTTCCCCAACTGGCAAGGCACAGGTGTATTTTGGTACGTGATCTGAGGCACGTAACCCGAGACCTGTGCCGAGCCAGCCGGCGTTATAACCCCTGAGACGGCGGTGCTGTTAAGTGACGCCGAATCTTCAACATTTGGCTGTCAAGAGTGGGGTGCGGAAGCCCCCCCCCCACCGCCCGAATCCTTTACAATATAACTATTCTTTAGGACCTGTATGTTGAGTGCCCAAGGCTTCCAGATTCGCAACAATATGAGCTAGCGATTTAACTCCATACAGCAAAATTACTAAAACAACGGGGCCGATGATATTTTATGACTTTTAATATTTATTTATTTATTTTTACAGCACTGAGGTTCATGAAATGCTTTTGAAGGTATTTCATCTGCTTTTGCACAACTCTTATATACTTACTGATGTGAGCTCACAAAAACTGGCCGAATTAATTAATTGGCTGTTAAAGTTATACCATCAGTCTTATTTTATAATAGTATTTCAAAATCCCCAGAGGTAGAGAAAATATCGGTGCAGTACATGTTAACAACTACATTTAGTACATGTTTAGACAAGCGGGCTAACAGGATGTCCTTGACCTAGAGGTTCGCACACTCGCCTCAGCTGTCTAACCCTCGTTTGAATCTGGGCAGGGTGATTCATCAATGTGTGTGCCATCCCTCGGATAGACGTTAAACGAGTGTCCTATCTGCCGACATTAGTTGGTGGATGTTAATGTTCCCATCATGTCCTTCGTGAAGAGTAGGCGAGCTATTGCCGGCACCTTGAACAAATTCCTGCTCTAACTTTAGTCGAACGTCAGGCCTAGCGAGCCGGTTCATGAAAGATATGGGCCAAAACTTCCCCCAGCCAACCCCACAAGAACATGACAATAATTGTCTGTTATAGAAGAAGAATAAGTGGTACAAGTTTCAGCAAGGGGGTAGAAGGTGCTGGGGAGAGACTGAAGTCTATCTAAAACCAAAGCTTTTTGGAAGGAAGCAAGATTTCTTTTTTCTGTCAATAAGCACAAATGACTTGTAAATAAATTCCACTCTAAACTACAACATACGCATTTCAGTAAAATATGTTTGAACACACCTATCAAGTTGCTTGTTTCTATTATTTGGACAAAATTGTGGTTATCAAAGAACAATTGAAATACAAGGACACACTTTACAAACAATCCTGGATTGATGATGCAGTGGTAGTGCACTTATCTTTGAACTTTCTAGTCTGGGTTCGATTCCTGACCTGACTATAAACTGTTCCATTGGTGTTGTTGGATCACAAAGTGTGCCCACCCTCGAACGGACGTTAAACTGGGTGTCCTGTCTGCCAGCATTAGTTGGTGGACGTTAAATAATCCTACAGTTAAAATTGTCTCCCTGAATAAGTTGCAAATTCTTGCCCAAATCACCTTCAGTGGAACGTCAAGCATAGCCATCTGATTCGTTCAATAATTTGGGCCAAAAGCTTTCCTCTGCTGACCCCGTAAGAAAGTGGGAATAACTGTGGCCGACAGAGACAGACTTTGGAAATCCTTTATTACAAAAAAGAAAAGAGGAGAGCATGAACAAGTTGAAATAATGAATATGAAAGGTCATAAACATGGTGAGAAATAAATAAATTTTATTATTTCACTTTTTGTTTGGTCTTCAATTTCATACACATGTCCTTATCTGTGAGCGCAGAATGCACAGGTGCTTACGCTGCTCTGGTTTAATAATATCACTGACCGAGTGTACTGAGGCCTCGTGGGAACCTGTGCCATATTTGTCACGATAAGTAGGGCTACGTCAGGGGAAGGTTTGTCTTTCACTTGGCAAGCGGATCGAATGATGTTAATTAGGTTGTTTTGGCCTCATGACATGTACAGACGTTGCATGTACATGATATTTGTCCTGGTCTCCATTCCATGGCTTACAAATGAAGTATTGTTTATCCCCAGAAGATGTATTTTTGGCCTCGTGCAAGAAATCTGTTTGTTTCCTCTTACTTAGGACTCTTATATGGTAATGGAAATTATTTTTCTGGAAGTAAAATAACAAGCTTATCGACCAAGGATCAAATCAAATTTCCCCTTTGCCTGGTCAGATGCAGTTTTACTTCTGGCACTCTGAATCCGATCCAAGGAACTTCAACACAGGAGTACGTCGTTAGGTCTGTAACCTATGTTCATTTTTCCATGCTATATCCTTTAAAAATGATACGTGCTGCTTCCTTTCTTCATGCTCAACATTTTAAAAGTCTGGTATTACTCAGCTGGGGTCAGCTCTGAACTGCTGACCTCTGAGACTTGGAGCGGATGCTCTAACCATCACACTGCCAAGTCTAGTAATCACAGTGTTGGTGGATGGAAAGGCGAGGGAGGCATCGAGTCTTCTGCGGACTTGCTCCCAATAATCCAAATGAGAGAGTCATCTGTGAGCTTCCTCGCCAATTTTTGGAATGACAAACAATAACCTGCTCGTGTATCACCAGTGGAGAGGCTTGTAGTTGTATACCATTATGTCAGCAATTAAACTAATTGTTTTTGGATTGAGCATTCAACTATCCTGTAATATATCAGCAACAGGTGAACTGACAATCATTGTAGCTTGACATGCAGATCTCATTACAATTGTACGTGCTAAAGCTGGCTGTTTGGTCTCGGCATGTCTCTTTGTCCACAGGCCGCTGTTGGTTCGATTCCATGATGCAGACTCGCTCTCACTAGCCCACACTTGATATTTGGTAAGGGTGGCGAGTATTCCAAACACCCTCACCATAATATAAGGTGGTTTTTTTTTTTGTCCTGCAGTGTGCTCAAATTGGCTGGTTACAGTTTTTACAGTATTTTTGTGGTTCTGCAGTTGTAAATGACCCATTCTTTTTACTCTTGATTTTTTGCTACTTGCAGCGAAGATGTTATTAGCAGGAGGTACTCCACGAGTCGGGGAAGAAACATTGCCTTGCAATAATAAATTCTACTTTCTGTTTTATGTACCATTTTCAAAAAGTTTTCTTTGCTTGCTTTATTTAGCTGTCATTATTTTTAAGCTACGCACTATCCTATCAGTCATGTGACGCAAGATATTTATTTACGGGACACAAAGTCTTGGAAAACGAAAGTCGTCGAAAGAAAGCTTTTGTTTGCAGCCGTCTTTATGTATTGGTTCCTCCTCCTGACGTAATCGCATCCTGGACCTTTACTCTAGCACCCACTACCAGTTTGTCATACGTTGGAGGTGGCATTCTTCATTGTTCCACGTATTGTGAATCTTCTAGTACTCACAGGTATTTAGTTCACTGTTATCGAGCCTGTAATTCCCATTTAAACACATCCCACAGACCCTGCCACCAGAACTGAACTCTGACTTGTTGCTCCACAAAGCCCGTTTCCATATTTCGAGGCCAATAATACCTCATTACACCATGCCATGTGATCCCGTGCAATGACCACACTGGTTAAAGGCATGTGTTGAGTTGCTCCTCCATGGCATTTTTATGAAAAGCAACCATCGATTAACTACTTATGACACTTGCCTTACATCCCAATAACTCTCTTAACTGTTTTGTCAGATCAAATGGAAGATTAATATGAAAGAAAGAAATCACATCTCTTCAAAGGGGCTGTCTCATGGGAATTTGCAGACCATTCCATCAGAAAGTCGCACTGTACCATCGACGGACATCCATTTTAGTCATTTCTCTGGTTAGGCAGTTCTGCACTAGTTTCGACCGGATCAATTCCGAGCTAGAAAGAAACCTCAAGTTTCCCGTTAGCAGAAGTCCAGGTTTGGTGGAGCAATTTTGTCTGATGTATGTTGTTGTTGAGGTTAAAATTCTGCCTGAACTAGTTCAGAACTTGTTGGTGGAGATGGGGCTTAAAGATCTCTTAACCTTGGTGGGACTGAAAGGATAGCTGATGTAACTAAATTTGCCTTCAGTTCTCTGAGGAGACACCAGACCAAAAACGGCGTGATGTTTCCCAGGAGACACAGTCCATGGCATGTGGCCCTTATAGGCTGTTGGACATCCCAGCACTTTCTCCATCCTCTAACTAGTCCTCTCTAAAGCAGTATCAGGGATGGACCATTGCTGTTAGTGTCATGCTGCAGGTATGTAGATTTCCATGATTTGTGTGGTTTTTTTTACTTAAAACTTGGCCATAAGTAAAACATGTCTTTAAGTCTTACTTTTTGTTAAGTTTATGTCCTAGTATAAAATAATTTTTCATAATGAGGTCCAAATTCACTGAATTTTGGATTGTTTAATTTGGTGAAAATAATACATTGTGATTACACCAGAAGTGTATGTTATATATTCTTTTTTTAAAGGGAAATAAACATCGAGTGCGTTAGTTAATAATGATTTTTAGTCTTTTTGCATTTGATTATTTTAAATTATGTACAAGGAGGAGGGGGAAAGTGTGTGTGTTGGGGTGGGAGGGAGTGATTGGAAAGTTTGTAACTTGATAAATGTTCATACTTTTAAAAAGCACTTTTAAACTCATCGCTAGTGTATGCTCATTTTAAAAGTGTTAACTATTCTTCTGAACAATCACTATTATTTTTCTACTTTCTTGTTAGGATAGAGACTTGCTGTTGAATATTTGATATTATACCATATTACAAAAAGACTAAGGTTGATGGATTTTACGAGTCGCCATTTGATCGAAGGGAAAACTAATTATAAGTGTGTGTGTAAGCCTATGTGAGGGGGTGAGGGCATGGTGATGGGAGATATGAGGAAGGAGGGGGGGGGGGTGTGAAGCTATGCAGTGGGGGGGAGGGGAGTGACAAGAAGAGAGTTGCCGGGTGGGGGGTTGTGTTTGCAAGCTATGCAGTGGAGGGAATGTGACAAGGGTAAGGGGGGCGGGGGTGGTGGAGTTGACGAGTATTTGTTAATAATTAGATGAACTGAGGAAGATAATAGTGGAGGGAGGAGGGTAATGATGGACGATGGAAAGTTAGGCCAGATGCTGTTTTGGAAAATTAAGTTTTCTAATTAACTATGGTAAGGATAATGCTTTGGATTGAAGAATATAAAATCCAACACAAATTCGAACATCCAGCCAATTTTTGGACAAAAGCAGTTGTTCAATCTACAGCCTTGAAGATTGACTTAAATGCAAAGTGCAGAAAGTAACTGAATAGATGAGAGGCCATCGAGTTTGAATATGCAGTCGTGGCCAAAAATATTGGCACCCTTGCACTTAAAAAACAAAAACAAAAAAAACCTCAATTTTCTCTCAAAATAAGTTGAAATTGACAGAAGTATTTTGTCTCCACAATTCTTTATTTCACTGTTAATATTACAGACCCTTTGTTTTTGATTCAGAACTTAATATATCCTTTTAAATTAGAAAATAGAAAGAAATGACAACATTATTGACACCCTCAACTTAATATTTGGTGGCACAGCCTTTGGACAAAATAACTGCAGTCAAGTGCTTTCCTATAGCCATGAATGAGCTTCCTACACCTCTCTACTGGCAGGATGGCCCACTCTTCTTGTGCAAACTGCTCCAGTTTGCCTTCATCCCAAATGCTGTTACAGAATCCCCACCCAGCGGTTCAATGGAATTTGGATCTGGACTCATTGCTGGCCACTTCAGTACAGTCCAGTGTTTTGTCTTGAACCATTCCTGGGTGTTTTTTGAAGTGTGTTTAGGGTCATTGTCCTACTGCAAGACCAATAACCTTCGACAGAGACACAGCTTTCTGACACTGGGTTGAACATTGCAGTCCAAAATGCCTCCTTGGTAATCTCCTGATTTCATGATGCCATGCACACATTCAAGGCACCCAGTGCTAGAGGCAGCACAGCAACCCCAAAACGTCACTGAACCTCCTCCATGTTTGACTATAGAGAAGGTGTTCTTTTCTTTGAAGGCTTCGTTTTGTTTTCTGTAAACAAAGAGATGATGTGCTTTTCCAAAAAGCTCTAATTTGGTCTCATTTGTCCACAGGACATTCTCAGAATGATTTTGGCTTGTTCAGGTGTGTTTTGGCAAACTCCAGTCGGGCGTTCTTATGTCTATCTCTCAGCAGTGGGGTCCTGCTGGGTCTCCGACCAGAGAACCCCCTTTCATTGAGTTGGTGATTGATGGTGCGAGTTGAAACTGTCGTACCTTGTGTCTGAAGGTGAACTTGAATCTGTTTGGCAGTTGATCGAGGTGCTTTCTCCACCATTTGAACAATCCTTCGCTGTAATCTTCGATCAAGTTTTCTCTTGCGGCCACGTCCAGGGAGTTTGGCTATCGTGCCATGAGCCTTAAACTTCCTGATAACATTGCGTACGGTGGACACAGGAACATCAAAATCTCTGGAGATGACTTGTAGCCTTGAGATTGTCCATGCTTGACTTCAATCTTGTGTCTGACCTCTTCACACAATTCTCTGGTTTTCTTTCTTTTCTCCATCTTCATTGTGGTACACACAATGACACAAAACAACAGAATGACTCCTCTTCTCGAGTCACATTAGTTGAATGAGTGATTTTTATATCGCAAGCACCTGCAATCACCACAGGTGAGTTCAATTCCAGAGTAAAGGAGACTCACATGCTTGAAATCTAATTATTTCTCACAACTTCCAAAAAGGTGCCAATAATATTGTCTGGGCCATTTTAGGATTTCTGTGTAGAATAAGCTAAGATTTCGTTATTTAATCAGATTATTTTTTTGTTTTGTTGACGCGGGGCTTGAGCAGGACGTGGAGCGATCGGGTTGGAGGCAGGACGGGCGACCGGGTTCGGAGCAGGACGGGGGCGACCGGCTCGGACCAGGACGGGGGGCGACGCCTCGGGGCGGGACGGGGGGCGACCGCCTCGGGGCGGGACGGGGGGCGACCGGCCTCGGGGCGGGACGGGGGCGACCGGCCTCGGGCGGGACGGGGGGCGACCGGCCTCGGGGGGACGGGGGCGACCGGCCTCGGGCGGACGGGGGCGACCGGCTCGGGGCGGAGACGGGGGGCGACCGGCCTCGGGGCGGGACGGGGGGCGACCGGCCTCGGGGCGGGACGGGGGGACCGCCTCGGGCGGGACGGGGGCGACCGGCCTCGGGGCGGGACGGGGGGCGACCGGCCTGGGGCGGACGGGGGCGACCGGCCTCGGGCGGGACGGGGGCGACCGGCCTCGGGCGGGACGGGGGCGACCGCTCGGGGGCGGACGGGGGGCGACCGGCCTCGGGGCGGACGGGGGGCGACCGGCCTCGGGGCGGGACGGGGGGCGACGGCCTGGGGCGGCGGGGGGCGACCGGCCTCGGGGCGGGACGGGGGGCGACCGCCTCGGGGCGGGACGGGGCGACCGGCCTCGGGAGGGACGGGGGGCGACCGGCCTCCGGGCGGGACGGGGGCGACCGGCTCGGGCGGGACGGGGGCGACCGGCCTCGGGCGGGACGGGGGCGACCGGCCTCGGGGCGGGACGGGGGCGACCGGCTCGGGGCGGGACGGGAGGCGACCGTCTCGGGGCGGGACGGGAGGCGACCGTCATCGGGCGGGAGGGGAGGCGACCGTCCAGCGGGGGCGGGACGGGAGGCGACCGTCCTCGGGGCGGGACGGGAGGCGACCGCTCGGGGCGGACGGGGGCGACCGGCCTCGGGGCGGGGCGGGAGGCGACCGGCCTCGGGCGGGGCGGGGAGGCGACCGGCCTCGGGGCGGGGCGGGAGGCGACCGGCCTCGGGGCGGGGCGGGAGGCGACCGGCCTCGGGCGGGACGGGAGGCGACCGGCCTCGGGCGGGGCGGGAGGCGACCGGCCTCGGGGCGGGGCGGAGGCGACCGGCCTCGGGCGGGCGGGAGGCGACCGGCTCGGGGCGGGGCGGGAGGCGACCGGCTCGGGCGGGGCGGGAGCGACGGCCTCGGGGCGGGGCGGGAGGCGACCGGCTCGGGGCGGGGCGGGAGGCGACCGGCTTCGGGGCGGGACGGGGAGCGACCGGCTTCGGGGCGGGACGGGAAGGCGACCGGGCTCAAGTGTTTGTTTTAGCAGTGAATTCTACAATCTGACACGTACAACAAATGAAATGTAATTATTGCAAACTACGCTCCAATAATGATTGTTATTGTCCTTTTTTTTTCCTGCAAAGTATATACTACTACAAAATACCACCTGTTGTTTATTTGACTAATGCCCTCAAAGGTGAACCCAAACGCTCAGACCACCTCGATGCTAATCTATCCCTTTACACCCTTCAAACTAGAGATGATGCGTCTTTTTCCAATTTCTGAATTACAGTACAAATTCGGTAATTTTGCATTTAAAGTCGCAATCTTCTTCTTTTTCAGAATAGCCGAGATGTCGCATCAGGAAGTTGACTGTCTTAGCCGTACTGTCTCCAGGATGCATCGCAGTACGATTTAACTGAAACTGCGAATAATTTCCGATTTATCCACATATATGCCGAGTCGATGTGTCCTTGGTGGTTGTATAGTAATACAAACCGAGATGGTTTCATGCTACACCGATGCCCGAAAGACCCTATGTTTCCCAGTAATCGGATGAGGTTTATCCGAAACACCTGAGTGTGGATCAGGCCTGAAAAATCTTGGCTTTTGTGCTCCGAACATATTATAGAGAACTGTTATGATACCACAGCGATGGTTAGATCTTGTGGTTATCCACCACGATTGGGAGAGGATACCATCCCCATGATTAAGCAGAATACACAGCTGTCGCTTAAAACTGTAACACCATCTCTACTCAGCTCCCAGCACGTGTCCACAGGTGATTTGAGCAGTGAATCAAACAACTGTTGCCATTTCCCGGCAGTTACCACAAGAGCACCTGAAACTAATTATCTATTATCCGCACAAATTTCTCGAAAGCAAATGAATCACTGTCTATTTATAGTGTAGAGAAAGTATGTATATATTATCATGTACTCCTCCGAGAGGATTTGACCGAGGACGCTAAAACTTTGTGTTCCACCCTCCCCCCCCCCCCCCCATTCACTACCCTCGACTACACACAACCCCCATAAACCATTACGACCACAATACCACCACCACCCCTCACACCCCCTCCCTATCGCAGCCCTCCCCCTCCCCCCCCCCCCCCCCCCCCCCCCGCCCCCCCCCACCCCGCCCCCGCCCCCCCCCTCACCTAGTCGCACCACTCCCGCCTTCCACTAGGGTGACATTACACCTCACAGACACAACGTGGACACGGCTTCGGAACACGGACACACATTGTGTCCTGGGAAAGTATGAAATGGGACGATCCCATAACATGCAGGACACCTGGTCAGGCTGCGACGTTGGGCCAAAGCATTTGTTGCCCATTTTGTCCGCGGTGTCTGAGTGTGCCAGGGCGGTGTCGGCTGTCAGGCGATGACGTGTAATTCTGCTTGAGTAATACAACTAATTTATTAATCAATAAATACAAAATCCCTCCCTTATAAACTGTCAATTGAATGGAAAAACAAAACCTACCAATCTGAAGTAAACATGTGACCAGCGTTTTCATCCTTGACAACACTTCCACCTTCTTCGTCTGAATCGCTCGCATCAAGCTCGAAACGATACGGCTCCACAATTCCCCCGAAAGCGTTTCCATCAGTAATTTTGTCTCAATAGTTTTTTCAAAATCCCACTGATCAGTTTCAACATTCTGAGAACATTCAGAGTTGCTAATGACTGCGGAATCGGTATCGGAATCCGAGTTCAAAATGCACAGTTTCTCTATATAAAGCACTGATGAGTTCATAATATGACATCACTGGTGAAATCGAAAATCCACACTTGGGCTTTTATTGACACTTTGTGATTGGCAAAAAAAATTCAATTTTTCCCCCTTAAAATTAGACGGTGACTGATTATTCTCAATGGTTTTCAGAAAATAAATTTTTGAGTTTGGGTCCCCCTTTTAACCCCCATGCTTTTAGTTGCTCAACCTCTGTTCTGTCCAATACAGGGTTGAAAGGGACGCGTTCGGTTTGGGTTCACTGAGTCTCCACCATGGAACACCACGTGGAGGAGTATGTGGAGCTTGAGGAGCATGTAGTTACAGAGGTAAGTCTTTAATATAGTACTAGCAGAAGCCCGTGGTAAAAATACCACGACAGAAATTGAAAAAAGTAAACCATTTCTTATTGTGCTGGTTGAATGAGCTCAAAAATGGGAGGTTCAATAAGGAATGCCTTGAGTTGTAATTGTATGCACCTGATGCTTAAATAAGAGAGTAAAATGGGTTGAACAACTAATTGATTTATTCAAAACATTCGATTGGGTAAATCTCGGTTCTAAAGTTTGCACTATTCTGCACTTTATATGCTGAAGATGCAATGTGTTGTGTACAACTTCGTTTTTAGGTCATCTCTACCGAGATGACCTAATAAAGCCGGACCAAATGTCCGTCCGTCCGTCCGTACGTCCGTCAACAATTTTCTTTCCGATCTTGATGAAACTTAGTATTGGGATAGAGGTCGATGAGTGTTGCACAACGATATAACTTTTGTCCGGGTTCAAGGTCAGGACGAGTCACGAGTCACGTAAGTTATAAAAATCGCCATTTCAAAACCTATCTAGTCTGCCATTCTACAAGATATTCGCAACTGTTATTTATTATGATAGTAAAAAATATTATCTTGTATCTAACCGGACAGATTTTTGAATTTCCGTCCCGTTTGGCCGCCACGTAACCTGGAAGATGGTCAAAAACACCTCCCGGTACAAAGAAAACTTTTTACTCCCATCTTGATGAAATTTGGTATGTGGGTAGAGGTCAATGAGTGATACCAACGACATATTTTTCCCGGATTCGAGGTCAGGTTAAGGTCACGATTCACAAAAGTTGTGAAAGTCCCATTTCAAAACCTTCTCGTCTGTCATTTTAGGAGATATCTGCAACGGTAATCGATTATGATAGTAAAAAACATTATAGAGATGACCATCACCCCCACACGGGGTAATTTTTATATTATAATTTTCCTGTAAGTTTGATTAATATGAAGCAATTTTTATTCAATTTGTTTTTCTCTCCAAGGAGCATTTCTGTGTTTTAGATGGACAGACAGCATTAGCCTATTATATATATATACTCAGCAGGGCCCCATGTACATCCCCCAATTTAAAATGTGACTACAAGACCTCAACTCCCTCCCCCCTCCTTCACAAACCCCAAGTCATCAACCTCCACTTCCATTCTCCCCACCCGACCCTAAAGCTTCAATCCCCCCTCCCCCCCCCCACAAATCACAACTCCTCAACGCCCCAACCCCACAACTCCTGTTTGAATAGTTTGATAGAACGTTATTGACAAATGGACAAATGTAGATTCCATTCATCCATACCTGAGGTTCATTCGTTGTGAATAAATTATGTAAATAAATGCTTTCCTGTCCTTTGTCCTCCCTCACTGTTACTTATTAAATACACACATGAAGTCACTTGGTCACTGAGTGATTTGAGTTGCCCTGATCACAAACAGCTTTAGTTATTATTTGTCCTTTAAGGACAGATTGGGTTCGGGACGAATAGTGTCTGCACGGAAAGCACCCCGCATCCTGTGTGGTGACCACTTGGCTCGAACACCATTTTGGTGCGGGTGTGAGGACGTATTAGCACGTCGCATAGCTGGCTCAGACATTCCACCGAAGCATGTAGCACCTGCTTTGGCAACTTGCTTTATACACATAATTTCTTTCACAATATCATGAGATTCCCGGAATTACTCGGACAAAGACCTTCATAACGATGTGGTTATCTGTGTGTCCCTGGTCAAGTTTTGATTTTTTTATTTCCCAAGAGAAAATGGTCGGAAACTGACTGCTGCCTCGATCACTCCCAAGAATAAAAAAATAACTCTAGTTTGAAGCAAATACATGTTCAACTGCCCATGCGCATCGATAATACATCTTGGTTATATAGCTCAGATAGATTCCAATTGCACTTTACAGAGGCCTGGAGCATTAGGCCCTACACACTCACAAGTCCCTTGATTCATATCGGTTCCAACCTTTCGATATTTGACGATCCTTTTAACAGTCCCATTGGTCATTTTATCCTGAAGGGAAAATTGAAAGGAAGGGCATGGCAATTGTGAATATGACAGCTCCGAAGATGTCTTTGGCTTCGCATAAGACCAACATGGTGGCTCTATGATGTCGTTTAATGGGTGGTGTCGTGATACCAAGGAACTACTTGAATGTGGCTGTTAAACATATTGATATATAGATGGAGGTGGGTTCATTGGGGATTACTTTTGGGACTCCTGGGCTCAGACGTAAACCACTCAGAGACTGTCTGCCTTTGTCCATTACTATCTTATTCGTCTTAACACATATCACTTCAGGTGGAATGGTATGCTACACAAACGGATGGATGAACAAAGAAGTGTCAAAATTCCAATCATCATATTTCTTAATTGCAAAGATATCGTGACGTATTTCTGAACAGAAAATAAAAGAAATTCAGAAGTGATCGAGGCAGTGGTCGGTTGCCTTATCACTGCCATGTTGAATTTTTTTTTTGTCTGATTGAAAATTTAAACTAGAATTTTCCACTGGTTTGGTAATTTGAAGCAACTTTCACTAAATACTTTTTTCTCTCGAGGAGTATTTCCTTGTTTCAGTGGGACAGACAGACAGACAGACAGATAGCGATCATTAATGACTATATATATATATATATATAGTTTAAATGTAGCCACAAAACTCCAAGTCTGTGTAAGGTTGTTTTTTTTCCCCAATGAAGAAGATTTGAAGCAAATTCATAACTGCATGACTTTGGTGAGTCACGGTCCACGAGATATGCGCATGGCCTTACAAGTGATGGTTTATAAAATCCCAAGAGCTTGACAATCTGAAATAAAGAAGGCAACACTTTTAGTTGTACACATTGGTTATCATTGTGTTAAAATAATGATTTATTGACACAACTTTAGAGGTGAGTTAAAGTAGTCTACAAAGGGGAGAGCACCCTTGTTGATTGACTGTAAATGAGGAAAATATTGGCTGGAGTTTGGCAGCAAATTCTACAAGGGTTAATATCAATGCACCAGTGAAACGTGCGAAGAATAGTTGGTGCAAAGCACCTCAATGTCATGTTGAGAGGAATTAGATTTTGGTTGTAGTGTAGTTTGTTGAAAAGTAGAACTCAGACAAATGTTCAGAAGTTTGAAATTGAGTAGGCTGTTGAGTGTCATGCTGTACGGGAATTTAGCCTGATATTGCCCAGTCCAAGGAGGATCGGATTAGACTGTGAAACACAATGCAGTTCGGATTGTAGAGATTAATGAGCATTTGGGAAGGAAGAGATTGACAAATCGTTTGGAAAGAAGAGTTTTGAGCTTGTTCGGAATTTCATTTTAATAATCGGGTTTGTAGGTGTTGGTTTTAGCAGTGAAGTATAAATCTGACTTGTACAACAAACTGAAATTTCACAAATTCAAATTGAGATAAAATCCACTTCTTTGTTCTTTGCCTAAAGAATGTTTTTATTTTCCTTTAAAAAATTTTTTATGCCTCTTCACAAGTAACAGTAAAACTGCATTAGTCTAAACTGCACAGTTGATAAACATTGTATATCTGTGCCTTCATTCAAATGGTGTTTCCAATTTTGTAGCTATTTATTGTGTAAATGTTACACTGCTCAAAAGAGAAGGCAAAGGAAAAGAGTGGGACGAATGTTGTACGTGGAAAGTTTTCTGTCAGAGGAAAAGCCTTTGTAAAGTGATCAGGGGAAACATAGCCAGAGCTAATGTAGGAAATCCCAAATGAATTGGGCAAGAATGTTAATAGAGCAGTAAGCATGACAAACATGGTTGATTTCCCATCTCCATTTCAAAAATGTTTAAATGCAGAAGAGCAGATGTTGTGAGTTCAGATATCTAAATAAAGCTCCCTATAACCCTCTGGAAATACTTTTAGAGCAGCAGAATAGATGCCTTCTGTCATGTGACCATCCAAAATGTAACTATCAAAATCGACAACAATAACCTGCTTTGTGCTGTCCTACTATCTATCTGCATTTCTTGTGGCAACTTTTAACGGGAGTCGCGATGGCCTTGGGCCTGAAATTTTGGAATTTTGACACTTCTTCATACGTCTGTCGATTATAATAATAAGCTGGTTCATCCATCCGTTTGTGTGTAATATTCCACTCCACCTGAAGTGATAGATACATGCTAAGGCAAATAAGATAGTAATGGACAAAAGCAGACAGACTCTCTGAGTGGTTTACTTCTGAGCCCAGGAGTCCCAAAAGTAGTCCTCAACGCACCCACATCCAGCTATATATCAAGACGTATAACAGCCACATTCAAGTCGTTCCTTGGTATCACTGCAACACCCATTAAACGGCTTTGGGCCCGAGTCACGACGCTTTGGGCCCGAGTCACGACGGCTTTGGGCCCGAACAGTTTCGTTATTATTTTTTTTCCAGCTTTGCCAACACAGATAGCTGCATGTTTTTCCACCCGGACATTGGTGGGTTTTCGATCCTCATCGTGCAGCAGCTTTTTGTACCTGGTCGCGCGGCAACTTTTGAGCCTGGTCGCGCGGCAGCTTTTTGGACCCTGGTCGCGCGGCGGCTTTTTGGACCCTGTTCGCACGGTGGCTTTTTGGACCCTGGTCGCGCGGCGTCTTTGGACCCTGGTCGCGCGGTGGCTTTTTGGACCCTGGTTGCATGTGGTTGAGGGATGAATTATTTGTGTCCATAACGATGAACCTGGGTAGTCTCAGCAGATTTGCAGAATTTGGTGAAGATCAGTGAAGCCGTTTTCCATTCTATAATGTTCAGACATACTTACATCATGTCAGGTGAGGTATGGGAGCATGCGCCTGAGCAGCTCGTCGCTGCGTCCACTTTCCGCCGGAGCTCCGTGGGCCTCTGTCTGACCATCCCGAGGCAGATGCCTGGCCCATCCCCATCTTGAGATGCTGATCAACCTGCTACAAACATGAGGTACTTGGTCAGCCCATTGGCCTCCTCCACTCACGAGACTCCCTCACTGAGAGAATCTGGTGAGCAGGCTCAGCGTCAGGAAAATGAGCCACATGTCCATACAGCTGCAGCTGACGCTCACGAACTAGGCAAGTCACAAATCTTATTTGAGTTTCTCAGCAACCGCTCGTTGGATACAAAGTCCGACCAGCGATAGCTAAGGATTCTCCGAAGAGACCTGGTACCAAAGGAATCAAGTCTCTGTCTCAAATCCCTGGTCAGAGTCCAAGTCTCACATCCATAGAGCAAGACTGGAAGCACAAAGGACCTGAAGACTCAGGCTTTTGTTGTCCTGCACAGCTACCGACAGTGCCACACCCCATGATCCATTGAATCCATGACTCCCCAGGCCCAACCCAGACATCTATTGACCTCTGGCTCACAACCAGCAGAGACATGAATATCACTGCCAAGGTAAGTGAATCTCTCTGTGACTTCAACATCCTCACCACAAACAGGTACGGAAAGATAGCAGCATCCAAGATGTCATTGAAAGCCTGGATCTTAGTTTTGACCCAGGGAACGTGTAATCCCAGTGGCTCTGATTCCTCATTCAGCACCTCGAGGGCTTCCAAAAGGATATCCAGAGTCTTCACCAAAGATGACTGCATCATCTGCGAAATCAATGTCAGACATCTTGACATTCCCAAACGCTGCACCACAGCTTGATCTCTCCGACATCCTCCAGAATCCAGTCCATACAAGCGCTGAAAAGTGTGGGGCCAGTACACACCCCTGACGAACTCCAGAAACAACTGGAATAAGTCAGAGATGGTACCACACATCTCACAGCACTCTCAGTACCCAGAGTATAGTTCAGACATCAGATTGATCAGTCTTGGTGGCACCCCACGAAGACCAAGAATCCTCCAGAGAGCATCCCGATTCGCTGAATCAAATGCTTTGCAGAGATCGACATAGGCTGCAAGCAGCCCCTACCGAAACTTGTCTGCGTTTGGTGAGGACCAGAAGAGCAAGGATACGGTCAATCGTTGACCTCTTTAGTG
>CM068955.1:16903801-16944809 GCA_035128595.1 Eptatretus atami
ATAATTCTCATATCCAGATCCAGATTCCGATCTTCACCAACATCGAATCTATTCGTCTTTGCGACACACTCGACCTGTCCACCAAGTTTCGTCCGAATCCGTCCACACCTTTCTGAGATATAATGCTATATATCATTTTAGCTCCATCTCTCAATGGTGAAGAATCATTTTAAAAATTCTAGTAGTCGGATTCGGATCTTCACCAAAATCGAATCAGTTCATCCTTGTCACACACCAATCATGTCTACAAAATTTCATCCAGATCCGTCCACAACTTTTTGAGATATCCTGTACACAGACAAACAGACAGAAAAGTGTGAAAATATAACCTCCTTCACCTTAGGTGGCGGAGGTAATTAACGAATTTTAGTGTGATATATTGCAAACATACATACATACATACATACATGGAATTAATGAATTTTGGTGTGATAGAGGAAAGGTGTATGCAATTGGAGAACTTTATGTGAACTGATATTGTGAGTATCTGATTGGCAGGGAGAGGAGGTTGAAGCGAAGCACAAGGTCACGAAACAAACGTTCAAAGAAGGAGATGTGACGAAGACAGTCACCATCACAGAATCCATAACACCTATGCAGGTAAAATTGTCTCACTCTGCAGTGATCTCTTCGTTAATTGAACTCTGCATAAGCCTTCCAGAAACCCGTTTTGGCATGGTTTTCAAAAGGTTATTTAACAGCATCCCAAAAGTGCTCTCAAAAGAAAATTTTAAAGAATGTACAATAAATCAACAATATGGTGCCACAGGTTAAACTGGAACATCAGGGAGCAGAGATTGTGGAAAAACAGCCTGAGGTGAAGAAAACGGTGATTGTTGAAAAGGAGAGCAGCAAACTTACTTTGCCTTTAAAGCAATGCAAGAAGATGCAAGAATTGCAGAGTGAGGTATGTTGAATCGTGTTGAGTGAATAACCTGAGAAGTTTCAATATTGGATGGTGCTAATTGCATTCTGAAAATGTTTTGTTCTGCAGAGGTTATACCGGCAGAAATATGAAAAGAACAAAGCAAAGAATTTGCACGTAGGAACAGACACGCCAGAGTTGAGGAAAATCAAGAAGGCTCAAGAAAACATCAGTGATGTGTGTAATGAGTTTGACTTGTTGGTTTTATTCTTTACTTTTGTTCCTATTTTCTGTTGTTTGTCTCACTCATCGGGCATTATGTGGATCATTCTCTTTCTCTTTCTCTCTCTTGCTTTCCATTTTTTCTCTCAGTTAAAATACCACAAGGACTGGGAAAGCATGAAGACTCGAGTCCACGTGACTGGTGATGCTCGGGATGTACAGCATGCCAAAAAAGTGTCTCAAATAGTGAGCAAGGTAAGGACACACAAAGGTGTGCACAGGAAAACACACACACGCACGCACGAAAGGTGACACGTACATGGGTGATTTAAAAGTATTTGCACAGAACAACTGAAATTAGTGAAATGGCACTCTGATGATATCCAAATGGAATTTGGTCTGGATAATTGTGCCAAGTGCACGTTTGTACAAGGTAGACCAACAAAACATACAACATAAAAATCGACCTCGATCCAACAATACAGGAGCTAGACAAATGAAACATCCTACAAATTTCTTGGAGAAGAGGAAGGCCACCAAATATGTCACCAAAAAATGCGTGAAATGATCGCCAAAGAATACGTGCGAAGAACGAGGCTGATCCTGAAAACATACCTCTCCCAAAGGAACAAAATCAAAGCCATAAACAAAATAGCAGCACCAGTGTTCCAATACAGCTGTGGAATAGTAAACTCTCCACAAGCGGAAATCAGTAAATGAGATATGAGAACAAGGAAACTTATCACTATACACAAAATGTTCTCCAAAAATCAATGCATCCCGAGAATGTACCTGCCGAGGAAAGAAGGAAGTGGCGACCTGATGGAACTCGATCAAGTACACAGAGCGATGACTGTAGGATTAGCACAGTATGTAAAAAGTTCAATAGCTTACCAAATACAATTTGTACACAAGCCAGAAAAGGAATCTCTCACTCACCTTGCAAAAAAAAACCTCCAAAAACAGGTGTGAATAGAAGATGTCACGCACCAAACCAAAACAGAAACAAATACACCCTTAAAGATTGCAAAAAAGACAAAAGAACAACACAAGATAAAATACCACCAGATATATAGTGACAACTGGGAGAAAGACAAAAGAGCAGGGAAAGATATCAAAAAGAGTTGGGTAGATTGGGGATAGATAACGAAGGATCATTGGAATGGCTAAGAAGATGTCAGCTCAATTGGGATGGAAAACAAATCATTATAAATGCCCAAGACCAAGGAGACTACACAAATGGCTTTAAATAAAAATAATGGCAGGACCGAGCTAATCGGACAAGTGTGGATTTTCCAAGGTAGATACAGAAAGCACGAGTCATCTCCTATCGGGATGTAAAAGACTCATGTCAGAACAGCTGTACACACAAAGACACAACAATGTATGTAAAGTAATCCACTGGCACATCTTCAAACATTTCAATATCCCAGTTACACAAAACTCATGCAAACACGAACCAAAAGCAATAATTGAAAACAACGAAATGATGCTCATGTATGATCTGATGATCCTATGCAGCGTGAACATACAAAACGGAGCACTGCGACTGGACATAGTACTGAGATACAAAAAGGAAAATAAGGCATTGTTAATTGAGGTTTCAGTACCCAGAGATTTTGGTCTAAATACCGCAGAAATCAAGATAATGACCAAATAGCAAGACCACAAGAATGGAGTGAAAACATCTTGGAAGCTGAAGGGTGCTGACTGTAGCGGTGATACTTGGAGCAATGTGAATGATAAAGAAGAACCTCACAAAGGTCCTACAAACCATTCCTGGGAACAGTACCAGAAAACGAATTGCAGTTTGAGGCTGTCCACAGGGCTCAGTGATGATCCTGAAAAAGAGCCCTCGGGAACAAAACTCTGAGAACAACACAACTTCACAATTCAGCCCATGAATCATGATCCTTCCACCGAAACGAAGGTGGATAGTCCTGGGAGGACTGTTCCCCCTTCTGAAACCTGAATTATGGAGACAACAATCGACGACACAGGCACACACACTGATGCAAGTTTTCTTATATACTGTATGAAGAAAGTTGAATGAAATCTGTTTAATGTACTAATTCAGTTTGAAGAATATATATTTCAAAAAAACTTATGCGTGCATGCATAAGCTTATTGAAAAAAAAATGTTCTTCCCACTGGTTGAGTACATTAAACAGATTTCATTCAACTTTACAAGACACAAAATACTTGTATTTTACATTGCATTGCTGATAACTGTTGTAGTGGAATATATATGTTAATAAATCGATTCCTTGCGCTGTTTGCCTCAGATACTGTACAAAGAGACGTATGAGGATATGAAGGACAAATACCATCTCCCACCAGACTCCCCTGAGCTCGTGCAAGCCATGAAAAATTCCCAGCTGTTCAGTAAGGTGGGACTTTATTCTGTCCAATAAATGATTATGCGTCAGATATTACAGCAGATAACCACAGATGATGTTGGACGGAAACTGTGACTGAATAGAAGTCAAATAATTCGGCATATCTAATCATCTAATTCTCCCTCCCACACACTACGTTTTCAGCCATATATATATATTGGATGGTCATCACTTTAATTGTGTTGCTTAACCAGGGGCAGACTGAGCAGTCTGGCCTGTGCTCAAAATAAAAAAATAAAAGGTTTCCATCATTCAGAAGGTGATTTTAGATTGTATATTTAAACATAGTAGATTCATTGTTGAGGGTTGAAAGTGGATTTTGATTGATTCCTCAAAAAATATGCAGTAAAGTCATTTATTGATGTTCAACGAAACGTTTTACCTGCTTTAAACGAACAACATTTACCGCTGTTAAAGCTACAGTTTCAAACTTTACAGAAAATGGTTAATAACCATGAAATGTGTGTTACAAAGAAACTGGGTTTGTGCCTTCTTTGTCCATAAAATTATGAACTGTCTTCACTCGTATGTTTTGTTAATCTTGTAGAGAAATACCACAGTGTTCAACAGGCGAGGGTGCGAATTGACTCAGTCGGTCTGAACGTCCCGCTATCTCCTTTATTTTACATCGTACGGCTAAAAGTAACCATTTGTTTTTCTCGGCAAAATCTTCAGCTCAATGACACTTAGAAATATTAATTTTTGTCCGTGTGAATTTTATGATATACTATTTCAGGCCGTTTGCCCGGAACATTCCGTGACACTTGTACTCTGCAACACGAGGTGCACCAGTTTCTGGTTCGTGCGTTATGCTATATTTGTTTTAAATTCCCGTCTCGTTATTGTTCTGCATATTTCTGCACAAATGTTTGTTTTAGCAAACTTTCATTTTTTGCAGTAAGTCACATTCAAAATTTGGATCTAAGGGTCCCAAAGACCCCTTTTGCCCGTGGGCCCAGAATACCGTCAGTCCGCCCCTGTGCTCAACTACGAAGTTGCAGTGATGAAGGAAGAGTTCAACTTGAGGTTTCACAATAAGTGAATGTCATCAACCACCAGAACTAACTGGGATTTTGTTCATTGTCAAAGTCTCAACCCAAACTTTTTGTCTCATGATAGCTTTCACATCTTACTGAACAAAGCATGTGTGCTGTGCCAAAATATGCTCGCTAAGGTGGACCACAACACATCCTTATGACAGTTCACAATATCCTCTAGAATTCATTCTGTATTTCTGTTGGATGTTTGTGGGACTCCTCAGGTGTGTGGAAGATGGTTTGTATGTGAGGATGTCATGTGTGCAGGTGATGAGGTGTTTTGTTTTGTATAAAGTTATTACAAGAAAATCTAGAAACAGTGAGCCCATCATGTCTATACTTTATCCACAACTCATTACCTTAATCAATCTATTTATTTATTTTGTATGTACTATTGCTGTTACGACCATTAAACAACTTGAATTTAATATCAATAAATTGGGAATTTTGCCAAGGCACCCAGAACACAATGCCCTAATCTTTTTGAGATCCTGGGACATCTTTCACAAATGCAGACTGGACGGCTTTCATCCTTCGTCCTTATCCAAAGAGAGACACTGGCCCTGCTGACATTATAACAAAACAACAATTTTTAATTGGGACTCTGTCGGGGATCTAGCCCAGACTAGACCACTCAATGGTGAGTGCCCTATTCTCTGAGCTGTCTCACTTTGGAGGGGTGTACATCCGATTAACCTTACACACAGCCTCCTCGTGTGTTTGCCACTGCATCTCAGAATACGAATGCAATAAGATGCATAAAATCGGCCATTTCGATATAAAGGGTGGTCTCGTGCTGAGCATTGCCACTTGATTCCATGGTTTATGATCCAGGGAATCGAAGTTCAAATCCCAAAGACCATTATGTGTTTGTCCATAATCTCCTATACCATTCTTGTAATTCATCGAGATGTCGACCAATGTATTTTGTACTGCATGTGATTTTTGGACAACCTCATGTGTAAGCATTGGATCTCTGTTAAAATTTTGTTTTTAAAATTTCACATTTAATGCATAAATAATCAATCATCTTTGGAAAAATAATTCATTGCAGTACTCATTTACTGAAATGGTATTGCTTTTTTTGTGTTTTTTTTAACCAGATTGCGTACAATGCAGACTATGAGGATGAAAAGGCATCCATACTCCCATATTATGACAGCCCAGAGCTGCGCCGTGTGGCAAATGCACAGCGTGCACTCAGTGAGGTACGTCATCTGAACAAGTGCATTTTCTCTTGCATCAAATTCCTTATGAACACAGACGAATGATTGATTGTACGTGATTGCATCAGTATCTGATTTCTTTGCTTCTTACACCTTCAGGTTAAGTACAAAGCTCAAGCGGCAAAGACAAGAAATTTTACCTTTGTAGTGGAACGTGGGGACTTCCTACAGGCAAAGAAAAATGCCAACAACTTGAGTGACGTAAGGCACACATTAGCAGTCAAAAGTCCTGTGTATTTGTGTTATTTTAACTCTCGTGTTGCTATCATTGTGTAGCTCCACTCATTGATTCATGAGCTTCAAAATCAATCGGGCCAACAAAAACGCTCATTTTCAAGGAAGAACGTATTTGTTCGAAGAAGTCTAAGTTTGTGCAAGAAAGAATGAAACGAGGACAAAAGCATGAGATTTGTCATTTTTTTACAGTTATCCCTTCATTGACCCTCATCAATCTTCTCGTGTCATGACGGTCAGCAGCTTCCTGCAGTTCCTCGGCCTTCTCACACTACCATGTGTCATTGATGATGCTGAGAATAGATCTTGCAGCAGAACATACACCAATGAAATGTGACATCTTTGCAGAGCTGTTCTTGTCAGAGCCACAGTTCATGTTTGGTGTGCACATCTTTCAGTAGGTTATAGATGACTGGACCATTGTCGTCAAACCAATTCTTGTTCTTTCCATGTTAGTAACTAAGAACTTCAGGCAGGGTTTCATATACTCCATCATGGATTTCTGCCCATTTATCATCTAATATCGGTGACAGGAACTGTGATGTGGTGCCATCTTCAACCTTCAAGGAAATCTTGCAACAAAGCTCCTCAGACGCATGAGACTCCTTACACTTTGTAATATAGAGCTTCTTCAGTGGAAGTTTCCTTTGATGCCATTGCGGTTTCTGTGTAGTTTGTTGGAGTTTAGTCCTCAGATGATGACGACCAGTGAGGTGAGGTGCAGATGTACCTTACATGACCCGAGTGAGATTCACGTCATACAAGTTGTGTCGACAAACGATAACAAAATCAATCAAATGCCACTGGCTTGCCAAGTTGTCCATTATTTATTGGCCTGCTGGAAGATGGTGTTTTGTGATACAAAGCTGATGTTCAGAGCACTTGGAAAGAAGAAGCATACCGTTGCTGTTTTTTTTTTTTACCAATTCCATGATATATAAGGTGACCATGCAGAATCATCTCTGCCTACCTGTGCTTTGAAGTCTCCATTGATAATTACATTATTGTTTGTGTGTGTGTGTATCTACGAGCAGAGTACCTACCCTTTGGGCGATGATCTTGTTGACGCCTCTGTCTTCCATCCTGACTCATGGAATCCAATCTTTTTCTTGTTGTGCTGTTTTTGCCTTTTTTTTTTTTCTTGCCATTGTGATGCACTTTCTTGAATTGCAAATAATGTTTTCCCAAAATAAATTTTCTCTTCATTTTTGTGTTGTTTTTTTTTTCCACGAATTCTGGCCAAAGTATTCACTGCTGTATTTTCAACATCTGAATAGATCTGCCCCCACAAAATCAACCATTTCCTGAAACTTTGATTTCATGACATTTTCTCGATCATTCAAGGTTGTAACAGTTTCTAACAAATAGTTTAGAAACTGTTATCCAGTTGAATAGAATTTTGGGATGACCATTATAGAACTTTATTGTTCCACCACTCAATTGACATCATGAACTGTGCTGAAGACGATTGTTTGTGTGTAATGATAAAATACCTATGGGGAGTGGGATGTCCTGTAATGGTTCCCTACTACATTTGGAATTCGTTTTGAGACAAACTGATTTGGTGGGTCTGCTGTCCCACTAACTTACCACAACCCTATGCATCTGCAGTTGAAGTACAAGGAAGTGTATGAAAAGGAGATGAAAGGCAAGTGGGCGGAGACACCTTGCTTTGACATGGCTGTTGCTAAACGGAATACTGATTATGCAAGCACAGTGAGTAACTTTTCATGTTTGCTTTCTTCTTCTTTTATAAAGATAATAAAAGAATCCACAGGTATTAGAATGCCTGTGAACACCTGCACATTAAGATATATTTCACCAGGTTTTTGAAGCCTGATGTCTGCTTAGTGGTTAGGGTGGCTGACTTGGGATCCTAGGGTCCTGAGTTCGAGCCTCGTTGGCTGCTGAATTAATACCAGGTGGGGTTGACTCAGCCTGTCATCCTTCCGAGGTCAGCAAAATGAGTACCAGTGTACTGGTAATAGGGACACTGCATCAGCGGCATAGCTGTGCCCCTAACCAATGATGCAACCAGCAGCCATAAGGCTGCACTCAAAAGAGAGAGACCATGTTTTTTGCAAAATGGTTAAAGTTCATTGTTGATGAGATTCACCAGTCAAATCCCATGTGAAGTGATCCTTCACAACATTGGTGCAGCAAGGTACCTCATGAACAACAGCCCCATCGATGTAATATTGTCAACAGCAGAATTTTAAGATTGTAAGCATTGTCATTTATACGAAGATCATCTCCACCACCGAAGGTGGAAGGAGGTTATGTTTTCACCCCTGTCTGTCTGTCTGTCTGTCTGTCTGTCGGTCGGTGTGTGTGTGCAGGATATCTCAAAAAGTTATTGATGGATCTGGATGAAATTTGGTGGAGAAGTTTGGTGTGTGACATGGATGAACTGATTTGATTTTAGTGAAGATATGAATCCGGATCCGTCAACTAGAATTTTTTCAGTGATTCTTCACCATTGAGAGTTGGGGCCAAAAACGACATATAGCATGATATCTCAAAAATGTTTTGGGCCTGATATGTTCTAGTGGATCAGGCATTGCATGGTGGAGGTATGCGCTCTACTGAGTATCCTTCTAGTTCTAATTGTCTTCATATCTCGTTGGAAAACTCTTCTTTGTTTGTAATCCCATGTCGAAATGGTATTCATGTTTTATCTGAAAAACATGCAAGTCTGAATCTTCCATCAGCCACAACCAAGACATATTTGATTAATGGCATGAATTTTCTGTTTTGTATCATGCAGAATAAATACAAGATGCAGTGGGAGAAAGAGAAATCCAAACAAATATACATTGGACCTGATGCCATTCCTGTGGTTGCTGCGAAGAAGAACAGGAAAATAGCTAGTGAGGTCAGGCCCGAAGATTTCATCCACGTTAATCTGGTTTTGATGTATTTACCCTCGTTTCTTGCTTTCACTTCTGAAGTGTCTGTTTAATAACAAACGTTTAAACATTTATCTCTTTGCACCACAGTTAGAGTACAAGAAGGATTTTGAAGCACAAAAAGGGAAAATGATTGGGGCTTTGAGTATCAAAGATGATCCAAAACTGAAGCATTCCATGCACGTTGCACAGATACAGAGTCCGGTAAGTCTTGGTGGGAAATTTTTAAATCTAATATGGCCAACTTTTCATGACCTTGCTCAAAATGTTACTCTGCTTCATCCGAGGTGGATGCAATTGGTGCTGAATAATTTTAACAACAATGTATATCATGAAGGACTCTTCATCGGCAGAAGGAAATGTCCTTCATGTTTGATTCACAAGAAAACTCCCTCTAAAAGGTTGTGTCTACGACTGATGATACACTGCGCAGGCAAAACTAATTGCATCCCCTCTCCTATTACTGTACGTTCTTTATATAATTTTCATACCCAGAATGTAAAGTGTATATTATTTAATTGTGCTTATTTATTGTGGTGTACCAGGGGCTTGTTTCGGGAGTGCGATTGAGTAATTGGAACAGGAATGATAACTGTGCTATGTGCTTCCCAACATGAGAAGCAATGAGTTTGGGTTTTCGGTTATAGGAACAGTACGGCTCTGCTCGGGCGTTCTGGGAGTTAAATAACAGGAATATTAGTGGCAGTTAATCACTTTTATAATTCATTAACAGCAAGTTAAAATGCTCCCGATCATTACAGTGTTGGCAACAATCTAAGGTAACGTGGCAGACAAAATCTTACTGGCTGATTTATTTTGGCTACTCTCTTTTTTTTTTCTCTCTTGGCCTTTCACCTTTTTAACCCGGTAAGTCCAAGTTCAAGTCAGCCCCCATGGCGACCTTCGTCGGTCATGGATCATGTGTCGTAACAGTGAACGGATTTGGTAGCAATTCCAAGATGGCGATGTTCTGCGCCTTTGCTGGAGTACAAGTGATGTCGGTTTGGACATCCAAGTTCCTTTTGAAAGTTGAATGTAATGTAAAAACACTTTTGTGCTATGCCGTTGGTTCTACTTTACCTTTATATAGATAATAGTTTGTCACAGAACACTTAAAATATGGGTCACCACATAAAATTTCTGCAGTGTGTTCTGACAATGAATCCCCAGTATTTTCCCAGAATGAGTACGGTTCATCATTCCAAGATCAAATTCAATATAATTGGGGGTTGTTTGCATCCCTCGGAGTGCAAATGGAATTAATGTCTTGATGATTTATTCACCAGGAAGCCACTTGTCCATCATAACACCTCATAATGTGATGTCACAGTGTACTGCTTCAGTTTATAAACGATAATTTCCATTAATCCTCTCCTTAGGCACTATATAGGAAGGATTACGAGGAGAAAAAGACCAAGTATCATACACCCCTGGACATGATCGCCGTGGAGCAGGCCAAGAAGGCTCAGGCTCTTGTGAGCAATATTGACTACAAGCACATGATACATCGGTACATGATGCCTCCAGACAATATAGCTTCCAGGTTGGCCAAGAATGCTTACGAGCTGCAGAGTGATGTGAGTATCGGTGTGTATTCATATATTATTATGAAAATGAATCGGTAGTTAATGAAGGATTAATTATTAATTGTTTTTTCATAATTAATGTTAAGGCTGTTTTGTAATCCCAGTTATAAACGACCAGGATCAGCAGTGTAGAAAGGTCCTTGTTGCCCTTGCCTCTGTGTCTGTCTCTTTTCCTTCTCTTTTTCTCTGTAGTTAACATTCTCCACTGTAATTTCTCACCTCCCCACGTAACCATCAAAATAGTGGTTCCACGTGTGCCAAAACCATATGACCGCATGAATATGGCGTGTCCACGACAACAGCTTCAACCACATTCCATTGACATGGTGTGTTTACGTGAGTGCCCTCAGAGGGGGTTGCTTTGACCAGGCAAAGATGTGAGCAACTTAATTGCTGCGGGAGCATGTTCATGACTCTTGTAGGGCTGCGGGCAGCCTAATCGCAGAGGGAATGCGGCAGTGGCGATATATGCCGCCGGCAGAGAAGTTCCATAGGAGTGCCAAGAGAAGGGGTTGTCTAGTTTGAGGCTCAAATGAGTGTGTGCCTTGTACTTGTGGTGCCACTCCGATCGTAGGTTGGCAGACGCCAGCTGGCTAAACTTTTCGGGGTCAAGAGTTCAACACACTCGTATTTTGCGGCGTTGTATCGGTCCAGTTGGCTATGTGTGTCTTCACTAAAACATCATAGCATTTGTCGGCTGAAGCGTGCTGTGATGTCCTTTCCAAAGGCAGAATTCACTGCTGACCTGCAGTTGATGCTGTTCGGATGAAGGTCCTGGCGTCGGCGCTGGTGCAGGAAGTTCAGTTGTTCTCCGACGGCGGCATGGCATAACGCGGATCGTTCCCATCGGCGAGTTCGGTGAAGCACATGGCGCTGAAAGTTTGTACGTAAATAACTAGAAATAGGCAGCTCAGGAGACATATTTGTACTGCGAGTAAAAGCACACTGAGCCTAAAATAATAATAAAATTCTTCATTATTGTCAGGTCAGGTCAGATCTGTGACCTGCTACAGGTACCATGTAAACCTGTACTAACCTGTTCCATAGCATCGGGTTGTCGGCGACTAAACCGTCTCCCCCACAGTTTCTGGTGAGGAGGGTGTTTGGATATGGACACCAGCAGGATTAAAAACAAACCTGTCAAAGGTCGGAGGAGCTCCTTGTGAGCCAACAGCATCCATATCTAGTGCCCAACTGTGTCTGCGGACGTCCTCCTGCAGTTGGGTTACTTTTTATTAGGGTTGTGGCAGGATTTGCACTCCGGCCACTGTAAACCCTCATTCCGCAAAAACACAAAACGCAAAAAAATCTGAAAACCCACTCCGTGGAGTACCTCCTGTGCAGCTCCCTTCGCAGGGCAGATCACCGGATGACGGGATTGGGCAAAGCCTTCGGCCCCCAATCTTTGATGAAAGGAGGGAAACCATGGGGTAACCTCCCTGGGTCAGATTGCAGGGAGATGTCGGAGTGGTGCTGAGGTGTCGTCCACAGCGGCGGTCTCCTTGGGTTAACCTGAGGCGGTCCCTTCGGGTGGGTGCCTGGAAGATTCCTATCCCGAAGAGAGGATGATCACCTGTCTCTGTTATCATCTGAGCTCAAGCGTTTGGACATCGTATTGCAGCACTCTCTGAGGTTCGGAGACCGGATTGCGGCGAGATAATGGTGGGTGGTTACACCTACTATTGGTCTGGTCGCTTGATGGTTACCATACTCAAGGAGTTGCTGTAGCTGTGTCCAATAAGCTGACCCAATGATAATTGAGGTAACACGTCAACGAGCATATTATGAGACTAAGGTTTCGTCACTCCTTAGGTGTCATTTCCCTGGTCTCTGTCTATGCTCTGACTGAGGTGAGTGACCTCACCGTGAAGGACACATTCTACGCCACACTCGAGTCTGTGGTTGATCATTGCCCAGACGAGATACACTTCTAGTCTTGGGGATTTCAATGCATCGACTGGAACTGATAGGGATGGTTATGAGACGTGTGTTGGTCCCCATGGGTCAGGAACTATGAATCAGAATAGCACTAAGTTCCTTGACTTTGCAAGAAGTCATGGACTTAGGTGGCTGGTTCATGGTTTCAGCACCACAAGCTCATCGCTGGACTTGGATTCCAACGCTGGCGGTGTGGCAAAGGAGATTGACCATGTCCTCGTTGACGCGTCGTGGAGGATGATCCAGAACTGCAGGGTCCACCGGAGTGCTCAGTTCCTCCATACTGACCACCGGCTTGTTGTAGTAACTCGAAAGCTGCACCTTAAATCCTGGAGAATGGTACCATCCAGCCTAGGCTGGATGTTGGAAGCTCAAGGATGAGAGAGTAGCTGAGGAGTTTGCGAACAGGCTGAGTGGACATTTGGGTGTCTGGGTGCTTTGGGGGGTCCTAAAGAGTTATGGATTACCTTCAAGACCACCGTCCTTGATGTTGCCGGTGGATGTCTTGGAACTCACCAAAGGGCAAAGAAGAATTTTGTCTCTCAAGGGACACTGGATACCATTGACCAGAGTCTCAGGCCAGGCTGAATGGCAGAGCTGAGCTGTTCAGGGAGCTGAGGCGTAAAACTGTACGTGCACTAAGGGTGGACAAGGAGGCCTATGTGCGAGGAATCTGTGAGGGGGTAGAGCATCACCTGTGGACAGGTGATTCTCGTCCCGCTTACAGGGAAATCGCGCATTGCGTTCATCCAAGCTCATCCTCGGAGCACTGCAGTTAGAGCGAGAGAGTGGTAGGCTCTTAACAGAGGAGTCTGAAGTGAAGGCCGCTGGGCCGGTTACTTGAGTGGTTGTACCAGGCTGATCCACCAGCTGTCGAGTTGGACGTCAATGGTGTTACAATCCTGTTGCTGAGCCTCCAATCAATTGTGGTCCACCTTCGCTTGTGGAAACACGGGCTGCAGTGAACCGTTGAAACAGGGTAAAGCTCCAGGGATCTGTGGCATCCATGCTGAACTTCTCAAGGCTGGTGGAAATGCTGCACTCGTGTCATTGCATGCAGTTTTGTGCTCTGCGCTGGAACACACACATATCCAACTGATTGGAAGAGGGCCTTGTTGTCCCTCTCTGGAAAGGCAAGGGTGATCGCCAAGACTGCAACAATGTTGATCTATGTTGATCTCTGTAAGCGTTCGATTCAGTGAATCGGGATGCCCTCTGGAGATTCTTGGTCTTCGTGGGGTGCCACCAAAACTGATCGATCTGATGTCTGAACTCTACTCTGGTACTGAGAGTGCTGTGAAGTGTGGTGTACCATCTCTGACATTTCCAGTTGTTACTGGAGTTCGTCAGGGGTGTGTACTGGCCCCACACTTTTCAGCACTTGTATGGACTGGATTTTAGGGAGGATGTCGGAAAGATCAAGCTGCGGTGCATCGTTGGGAATGTCAAGATCTCGGACCTTTATTTCGCAGATGATGCAGTCATCTTTGCGGAGACTTTAGATATCTTTTGGGGCCCTCGAGGTGCTGAATAGGAGTCGAGCCGCTGGATTACGGGTTTCTTGGGTCAAAACTAAGATCCAGGTTTCAATGACATCTTGGATGCTGCTGTCCTGTCTGTGTCTGTTTGTGGTGAGGATGTTGAGTGTGTGGAGAGATTCACTTACCTTGGCAGTGATATTCATGTCTCTGCTGGCTGTGAGTCAGAGGTCAATAGACGTCTGGGTCGGGCCTGGGGAGTCATGGATTCACGGTCATGCGTGTGGCGCTGCCGGTACCTGTGCGGAGGACGAAAGTCCTAGTCTTCAGGTCCTTGGTGCTTCCAGTCTTGCTCTAAGGATCGAGACTTGGACTCTGACAGAGATCTGAGACGGAGACTTAATCCTTTGGTACCAGGTCTCTGCGGAGAATCCTTGGCTATCGCTGGTCAGATTTTGTGTCCAACGAGCGGTTGCTGAGAGAGACTCAGATGAGATTTGTTACCTGCATGGTCCGTGAGCGTCAGTTGCGGCTGTATGGACATGTGGCTCGTTTTCCTGACGCTGATCCTGCTCACCAGATTCTCTCAGCGAGGGAGTCTCGTGAGTGGAGGAGGCCAATGGGCCGACCACGTGCCTCGTGGTTGCAGCAGGTTGACCAGCATCTCAAGGAGATAGAGGATGGGCCTGGCATCTGCCTGGGGGAAGGCAGACGGAGGCCCCTGAGTCCGCGGAAAGTGGACGCAGCGACGCGCTGTTCTGGCACATGCTCCCATACCTGACCTGACCTGTCTTCTGTTCTCAGAGGTAAAAAAGTTGAAACCACCGCACGTGCAGCTGCAGAGACGTTAACTGTTCTTATGTCCAACGGGAATGGCTGCGTGTTGCGATTAGGCTGTGACGGGGACCGATCAGCGTGAGGTTTGGGACGGATTTAATAAACAGAGTGGGATTGGAGGGTGAATTTGCTTCCGGATTAGATGTTTGGGTCACAGTTTCGGTGTCACGTGTTCCACGTCTGATCCGGGTTTGTGTATTGTCTTTGGCCTTCGCACCTGTGGGTGGGGGTTGTGGGCGATTGTCACAAAGCAGCAGAATTTTGGAGCAGCCGTGGAACCCACGATCTTCACGTTACCAACGGATGATGGAACCAAATATCGGATCTGTGCACATCTTACCAACATGCTTGCAGATGTCGAGCAACATCATTACATCATGACCAAAGAGAAACTCATCCGACGCGGCCTCCGCCAGGATGCTGATATCGTCATCGTACTGGCAGACAAAGGCCGGGAAACGGTAATTATGAACGGCACAGACGACAATCACAAAGCCTCAACATTACTCAACGATGAGAACACTCCGGAGGAGGGCTCACACACCATGACCTGAGGAACTGGCCAAAACAGTAGTATTACTGTACGTCGGCAATACTTCGGAGATTACCAACTATTTGCTGCAACCATTTGGAATCCGGGTCGCACACAAACCTCGGACAACACTCCATACACAGCTGCCTAGGCCCAAAGACAGGGTGAATAGACGCGACAAGACGAACGTGGTCTACGAAGTCCACTGTCGAGACTGTGAGGCAAACTATGTGGGCCAGACGTCCAAGCGACTCGCGACACTGTTAATGCAGCACCAGCAGGCTGTACCACGTGGAGGCGAGCTTTCACTGGTGGCATCACATTCTCATAATCTACATCACACCTTCGTGTGGGAAAACGCGAGAGTGAAAGCCTCGGCACCCGGCCGGGCCAGCTGGAAAATTATCAAAGTATGGCTTTCGGGCACACAGTTGATTAACCGTCACGTTGACTTTCATGCTGCCTATCAAGGATTAGGCAATTGCCCACAGCCCCGACTTTTACTCTCCATACAAATATATATATATATATATATATATATATATATTATAATATGATTTTTACGAATTTGGGAATCGAATCACAAAACATTCAGGTTCCTTTCGTCAGCTATGTCGATAAGTGCTTGTTCCCTAGATAGCTCACCTCCATTGTTTAAATGTTCAGAAATCGATTAGATGGCTGCGGATCGATTTAATAGTTAGGGAACGAAACAATGGAGACATCCTCTCCCCTTTCTGCGAAGAGGAAAGAGAATCGCTGCCGTCCCATGATGTCAACAACTCCCTCCCACCCGTGGTTGAGCAGGGGATGGAGCACGAGGGCATCAGTCACGCCGGGCGTGGGGGAGGGGGGGCGGAGAAGGATAAGGACGAGATCCTTTCTTTGGAGTTGAGTAGTAAGCTTTTTGCTTCGGCAGAGAGTAGTCGCTCAGCAGACCTTTCGGGTTCTGTTTGGCTTGGGTTGGGTTGAGGCCTTCGGAAGCTTTTTGCTTCTGCAGAGGATGTTCAGCAGAGCTTCGGGTCTTGCTTGACTCTGGTTAGGGTCGGAGGCTTTTGAAGCTTTTTGCTTCAAGCTGCCTTGTTTGGAAGAAAGTTAAAGCCGGTTGCTCAGCTCGAGCTGCGAGTGGTGGCTTCTTCTTCTTTCTTGGTTCGTGGAGCTCTTTGTTCTCCATTTTGGTTCCCGGCTTGGTGCGATCCATCGACCTCTTCTTGGAGGTGGATCCTCGGGAAGCGACGCATCGACGGGAAGGATCGGCGCCTCGTCTCACCAGCACGTGTTGAGGGGTGCGGAGGATTCGCGGGAGCTCGGGGGGATCGCGGCTCACGGCGATTGGGTCCAGCTCGCTCTCGCTGGAGCCCGGGTCCGAACAACTTGAAGACCACACGAGGTGGAGAGGTTCGAGATAGGTTCTGGGTTTCAGCTACCTGTCCTCCGAGCTGGAGCTCGTTATTAAAGGCCTCTGCCACATTCTTGGGGTGTGTGTGTGTGCGTACGTGTGTCCGTGGGCCCGTCTAATAAGTAGGAAATTGTTAAGTGCTTTGTGTGCTGTAAATGTTTGCATTGCATTTCGTATAGACGGTCGTAGTTTTTTGTTGTGCTTTTGTTGCTTGTATAATTGCATACGTGTTTTGCCTTGTTTAATTGCATACGTGCTTTATTATAATAAATGTCCTTGTTGAATGTAAACCTGTTCGTTGCGTCCTCTTCCCTTAATTGAGCTGCCATCTTGCACTTTGAATATAGTTGGTTTTTAAATAGCCGGTAAAGTGATCGGGTCCAACGGGACTGCACGATAATACCCCGCTCGGTTATCCCAAAAGGAAGCGAGCTGCTTAAGCCGCTTGTTTCCAAGCGGTTCCGTTGAGGTACAATCTCTCGGTAACCTACCACGCGAATAATTAGGTAAATCGAAGATTTGGCGATCGGACCCTGTAGCGCGGGTAGAGTGCGGACAAGGTTGTGGTGTGGTTAAAAATACCCGTGGCTGGTTTCCGGCGTTGATCCGGAAAGCCGCGACTAGATTGTCGTTCGGTGGGCGAAGCGACCGCTATTGGTTAGAAGCGGTCGTTTGCACGCCGGCGGGCGGAAATCTACAACAATATATATTCACATGTTAATATATATACATATTTGTATGGAGAGTAAAAGTACACTGTGCCGAAAACAATAATAAAATTATTTTTTGTCCGCACCGTGGACACCACCGCCTGTGAAGATCTCCACGGGGATAGATATCCGCATGCTCAATGGCGGATCCGCATGCAGTCTCGTGATAATTTATCATCGCACAGAACGAGGTACGAATAGCACACGTCTTCATTCGGGTCTGCGCGCTAATTACAATGGCATTTTATCATCACATTGTATGGGATGCGCATGGCGCACATCTTTGTTCGGGTCTGCACGTTGGTTCACGACGGCGTCTTACCATCGATTCTCGCTCGCCACCGCGGCCACCAATGTCTCCCATGGACGGCAGACATCCTCTCGCACCTCCGCCCCGACGCAGCTGCCACCAAGTGGAGGCATGCTGTACGGCCTGGATCGCCCGGGCCGCATGGCGTATAGACAAAGCAAGCACATTGATCAGCGCCATCCGCAACACGCCAGGGGTGCCTGAGCAGGCATGCGAGACCGTCGCGGCCTTCGGCCAGTCACCGGAACACAGACCGGGAGTTCGGTGCAAGACGATTCATTTTGCGGGGTTCGGAGCGAGACGATTCCGCAGCTCAGACATGTCTTGCCGGATGTAAAGTAAGGCCGCTTCCAGCCATGACGGTCCGGTCGTGTGGTGGACAGGGCCAATGGGAGCTCCCGATTCAGGTGACTATGCATCACTTCGGAGCGACGCCCCGCCCTACACCGCAGGTCTATAAAGGAAAGTCGTCACAGTTGTCGTCAGAGTCGTGGTGGTCATCCTCTGCTCCTTGCCTGATTTCGGATTGGTCTCTGCGTGCGCCTGCTGCCCCGTATTCTTCTTCTCCACCGACTCACCGCTGGCTCCACCCATCCCTCTGCTTTTCTCCGCCTTCTCCACCCACCCGCCTGGCTCCGCCTGCTGCACGCCATCTTCTTCACACACACACACACACACACACACGTCGCTGGCTCCACCAATCCGCCTGACTCTGCCTCCGCCTGCCCCTCGTTGTTGGCTCCACCCAAAGTCCATCCCTCACGCCTGACGGTCGCGGCCATTCTCTGGATCGGCGCAGACGCTTCGCTGCACCGTAGCCAAGTAGGAGACGATGCGCCAACAATCAAGGAATGATCGTTCAGTGGAGCATCCCCCCAAAGCGTACCGCGTGGCGCGGTCGGTCAATCGTGCAACTTATTACGAGACCGTTTTCCTAATCTCCTTCTTTTTGCTCATTATCTCTTCTTCATGTGTGTGTGTGTATATGTGTGTCATGGCGTCTGTCCTTGCTTAAGTTAAGATTGCAGAAGATATATTTGGATAAGTCTGCTCTGTGTCTGCTTTAGTAAGTTGCTTGTTTAATTGTCGTGCCACACTTTTCTTTCTATCCCTGCTTACACACAACAATAAATCTATTCACTGTGCTACATATTTTTTCTTGCCTGCCTGTAATAATAGTGCAGCAGATAACTGCAAAAATACTTCGGTTTGTGATGCAAGCATGAAATTTGGCACAAATACTCTTTGAGGTCCACTTTTTTCAAAAAAGGCGCTGGCCACGCAAAATTCCAAGATGGCGACCATTTTTCAAGATGGCCGCCATATGCACAGAAAATTCCTCTTCTGCAGCTAAATATTTGAAACAAAACACACACAACATTAAGGGTGTAAACCAAAGTTTTTTTTTTTGTGTCTAAGATTTTAGCATGATTATTCTTTGTAATGTAACACCTCACAGCATGGTTGTAACAAAGATGGCATCCAAGATGTCTGCCGCAAAACCAAAACAATGCTCATATTTCAGGAAATAATAGACATACTCATAATTTTTGGATCTATAACTAGGTTTTTGGGATCAACTTATTAGGTGGACATGGTTTTAGATTCCTAGTTCCCATGCATACTGCTGAAACAAAGATGGGAGTCTGAGATGGCTGCCACAATAGCTATAAACCATTGTTCACAACTTAGCGTTTGGAACAAATCCAGATTTTTTTTTTTTAAGGTTTACTAATTGACAGATATGGTTCAGATATGGACAAAAAAATTCTTCCATTTTGCAAAGGGAAAACAACCATGGACGGTTAGTCGTCATAGGAGATGCTGAGGCCATGCTCATGCAGCATTTTCTACAGGCTTCTCTTCCTGAGAAGAAAAGAAAAAAAAATAAACACCCCTCCACTCAAACAGGTGAAAAGCTGTTAGACCTCACACCTGCAACTGCATAAGATTGTGCAGCTCAGACCCAGTCTGTAGTACTTGCACCTCCTCACGACAGCCTGATTTACAGCCGCATTTGTCAATTGTTGGCAACTTTGAGAAATGGGAGAGTTGGCTGTCCAGAAGACCTGCCATTCTTCACCAAACCACTGCCATCCCAGTCAGCAGGGCTCTCTGATTCTGGCTGACATTGGTTGCCTCTGGGCCCACACACAACCAGCCTGAGGCAGCACGTCTGGTGTGTTGGAGCAGAGCTGCTCTGGTTGGTGGAATGGCCTCGTAAGGCCTCTGATTTCTGGCAAACATGTCAAGCCTGGCCTCGTCCACAGTTGCAGCAGTGCTGGACCTGTCATACATCAGTATGACAAACTTCTCCAGTATCTCTAGGTTGCCATCTTCCACTGTGAGAGGGTACTGACTCAGTTTGGATTTTTTTTTTGATTTTGATTTTTTTCGGTGCCCAGCGCATTTTTAACACAGTAGACCAAGAGAGTATTTGTGCAAAATTTCATGCTTGCATCACAAACCGAAGTATTCTAGGGGTATTTTGCAGTTATCTGCTGCACTATAAATGATTGTGTAGAAATGGTCCCAGCTGGTTTTTGTCTTTTCTTTCATTGATCCAGCATGGTCCGTATCCTAGCCGAGCCGGGACTTTATTCTCAACGATCCGTTCTTTTAGCTGGTACGTTCTTGGCAGTGTCACTCGGCTGCATCTGACCTGGTAAGGTGACCCAGTTCGGACAAGGCGGATCGAGGGCGTGTCCCCCGGTAATTAGGTCACATGATTATTTTTAGGTAACCGATTTAGACGGAGGACCCTAAGTCATGTGGTTGAGTTATTGGCATTCACGGTCGGTTAGCGACTCGCTGCGTCACGGAGTTATCCGTGTGCGACGGCCTGCGATTCCGGGAGTCTGGTGGGAACCCGAGATAGCTTCCCCCCCCCCCCTCGTGGTCTTCTCACCCGACCCCCAACCGCAACAATATGTATAGGTTTTTGTATATATTTTATATATATATATATATATATATATATATATATATATATGTTTTGTATATATATATATATGTTTTGTGATGTATATTCTTATGTAAACCGATACTCCAAGGCAATGGCATACATCATATTGTGGTTCCCGAGGCAATTATGTAATTATTACTTGTTCCAGATAGGGTCCTTCCCTTGTGTCGAATTGTTGGGTTATAAAGTGAGTCAGCGTTGAGGGATTAGTAAGGCTTCCCCCCCCCCACCATTCTTCCCCATTTTCTTCTCTGGACACGATCCTCTCCTCATACGACTGAGCACACCCTGCTCGGAGCCTAATTTGCATATGCATGCCAAAACCTCATTTGAACTTGCGTTCCACAACCAAACTGCCATTTAGACCACCATAGCCTTCTGCCCCACAGTTCTCCCACAATGCCAGCAATAACCACACTGACTGCTTCAGATATACACCAGACTTTAGTTTCATTCAAACCCCACCATTCAAGACCACCTCTCCAGCCTTCTCCAATAATCCACATCGCACAACCCAACAACAACGCTTCGACTCCACAACCACACCAGCCTCATTCGTCTCACCACTACCAACTGCCTTCAGGTCAGGTATGTGAGAATGTGCCAGAACAGCGCGTCGCTGTGTCCACTTTCCACCGGTACTCCAGGGGCCTCCGTCTGGCCATCCCCCAGGCAGATGCCAGGCCCATCCCCATCTCCTTGAGATGCTGGTCAACCTGCTGCAACCACGAGGCACGTGATCGGCCCATTGGCCTCCTCCACTCACGAGACTCCCTCGCTGAGAGAATCTAGTGAGCAGGATCAGCGTCAGGAAAACGAGCCACATGTCCACAGTCAGGTCAGGTTAGATCTGTAACCTGCAACAGGTACCATGTAAACCTGTACTAACCTGTTCACGGTTTCCTGTACCTGTACTAACTGCCTTCCTTCACCTCGGAACCATCATCTTGCCTTGCCCACAGACACCTTTGGACCACATTCGTACCCAAGCCCGTCACTACAACAAATGGAGCCCTTACACTAAGACGTAAGTGTCCGCTTGCCATTCTTTCACATTCCTCTGTCAGTGGGGACTGCTCTGCTACGCAGCATGCCACCCTTGCCATTCCCGAGTGTTCGAGTGACAGATGAGTTCTGCTGCCCGTCGGCCCCATGTTGAGTGGGGAGCTGATATGCATGGCATGGTCAGAAGACAAGTAAATGCGATTTGGCCCAGCAACCTTGCGGGGAGGGTGACGTCACCCCGGAGCATATCTGGACCAATGGGCACGCCGCCGGAGGAAAGAGGGCAGCACATGACCCGTGCCCCCGGGAACCACCCCCACAAGAGGCAGGGATTCACCCTTGATCCTCCCACCCAAAACTCCACCCTCCCTCCCCTCCTGTGACCCTTAAGTATTGATGCTGGTCACTTGAGCAAGAGCTGGCCAGAGAGGTTCTTGGTTTAGTGGTTGCGATGGAGCTCGTGTGGTGGTTGCTGCTGGACAGAGTGGTTACTGCAGGGTTTGTGGATGCTTGCTGCCACAAGGGACGGAACGGAATGGAACGCTGAGGAAGCGTACCAAGCGCCAAGCAATCTGAGTGCAGTATTGGGCAAGAGGTGAAATCGGAAATCATTCAAGATAGGCAATTCTGATTCTTACACGTTCTTTCTCTATTTTCCGACTCATCCACTATGGATGCACAAGAGCCATCAGCCAAGGCAAAGTCTGAACAAATGCTCTTTTTAGAGCGACCACTGACTCGCACCCTGTCTTTCATACTCTGAACACCAGATACCACATCCCACTCGCACCTCATTACACCCCCATATACACCCCTTGCTCTTCATTATCCCCCACCCTTACCTTCCCTGCACTTTGGACTAGCACCTGCCCGCATGTACATGCCGGGTCAGCCAGAGGCTGCCAACACCTCAGCTTTTCTTATCTCTCTTGCTTACCTACCCTTCCTCAGAGTGATTCTGATGGCGTATCATGTTAATTTAAGTAAGACTGTGTAAGATAGATAACTCGGGATAATTCTGCTCTTTCTCTCTGCACTGCATGAATTTGTATCATTGTATGTCTTTTGTCGCACCACATAAATAATGTACGTTCCTGCTGTATGAATACTCCCCTGTGAATAGACCCCTTGTCTTTGCTGTGCCACATGCCTTTCCTCACGCTTCCTTATAAATAAACCCATGTCAGTTGTTCATTTAAACCTGCTCGTAGCATCCTTTCCTCCATTGGTTCAGCACAGTCTGCATGATTATTAGACTGGAAGTTTTACCCCATGTAATTTGCTCTCATTAGCCAGCGTGCACTCACTGTATCACTCAGCAGTAGTCCGAGTGCGCACTGAGGGCACGAACCCCGGTTAACCAAGTCAGCTCCTCAGGTAAACGGTGTTAAATGGGTAATCCTGTTGGAGTTGACAAAGTTAATTGATGTTCATGGTTGCTTAGCAACCTGCCGGGGTGCAGAGTTGTCCGCGGCACGTCGGTGTCCATGGCCGGGCGTTCAGTAGGAACCTAAGTGCTTCCGTTCGTGGTGAACCCCGAGTCCGTAAGAAATATATATATATATATATACAGAGGCTTGTGGAAGAGCTAGTACACTAAACAAAACAAACAGTAGAGATAGGGGGGTGGAGGGGAAACCCCAACAGCAGAGTTTAAGGCCAATGTGATTTTGGTTATTTATTCCATTCAGTTCACAAACTTGTTCTTTCCAGAACTTTGGCACCACCAAAGCTGTTACAAGGCAGAGAATACACTTGGTGGTTTTCCATTGCTCTCTCCACCAATCGTCAGTGAATTTGGAAGTTGATCAGTGTGCCAGTAGTGCACAATGGCCTACTATTTTCTAAAGGTGCCCTAGGATTCGTAAAGTCCACCAGCTAATGCGAGCAGATGGGACAACTGCTTAATGGCCTTCCAAGGGATGGCATACTCATTGATGCCATGCCCCACATGTAAAGCACCACGTTGATGGTGGAGTCGTATCATGGATTAAATCCAGAGTAGATATCTCAAGTGAGTATGCTACCTCTTCGTTATCTTGTCAGCCTTATGGTATGGGATGCCCACATTGTAAAAATGAATTCCTTCAAAAATTACAAACTATGCACTCTGTCCTGCATAAAATGAAATTAAGGTCATATGTGAACCACCCTGAGGTTAAATATAAACCACCACATATACAGGGTGACCACAAAAATGGTACCCATACAATTTAACAAACCTTCTTTGTTTTTATTTAAAATGATATGTTCTTTGGTGCAAATTTGCATCATAAGATGTATGATCACTTTGGAAATTTTCAGATGGATGTGTTTAATGTCATTGATTTGATTAAGGTTAGAGTACATGCTCCGACTGTCGGCTTCTACGTTGCAGGCACACTTGGGTTCGACGGGACATATTATTACGCCAACACATTTGGCGCCATTGACCGAAGAGATTTTGTTAGTTATTGCTATTTTTGAGATCATGTATGGATAGTCACCTTCCTCGGTACAGATGTTGTCCTCAAGTAGCTGACCCTGAACTCGGTTTGTTTCTTCTTGAAGGATTACGTTCTGATGTAGATTTTGACGGAAAACGATTTTTCTTTCGTTGGTCATGGCCTGTTGAAAACATGGAGCTATCGTGACTAAATCTAAACCTGCCGATTATATGCACACCTGTAAAAAGTAGGACGATATTATTAGTATGGAGTAAGTTATTAGAGGTAAGGTCGGTCCATTTATTATTTTTTTTCTGTGGTCTCCCAATATTTCATTTGCCATAGCATTTAACTCATGATTGAGCAGGAAAAAAAATAAAATATATATTTAGAATAAGAAAAATGGTTTGGTATTTATTTTTCTTTTATTCATTGACTTTCTTGTTGATTCTCTTCACCAACCCGTTTCCTGGCTACGTGACTTACCCTCATAGATTGAATACAAGGCAGATTTGCGGTGGCTGTGTGGGACAGGCTGGGTCCCCCTTGGCTCGGTGGATGTGGAGAAGGCAAAAAGAGCTGGTGCCATATTGAACGAGGTGGGATACTCGGTTTGGGAGTATGGTTTAATTACAATGAAGTTAAAGGGTTGGACGGATGGAATCGACAGACTATGCCAATAACCCACATGGGTAACCTGTTTTGTGCAGGCAAGTCAATAAACAACCCTGCCTAATGCACAAAACTATATAATATCTTCATGTTGTTTAATCCTACAAACTATCTGTAGGAATCGTATGAACCTTGTCTTGTTTCACCATATAAGTTATATGAACCTCATCCAGGAAATTAGGCTTTTGTTTTGATATAATTATCTTTTCCTGCTGACATGCTTCATGCCTGTCCACTTCCCTAGCCAATTCTGTATCTCCCTTGTCCACTTCTGGTGACAGCCGATTCGTTTTACCATGTTGGTTTGAGAGCGATTTCCAAACTGTCTTTGGATTCCCAACACTCTGATGGATCAGACCATTTGTTTTATTCAACACAGCCATGTGCTTGTATATTGCTCGATTAGAATGCGTGCGTCGGAAGAAAACCCAAACGGTAACATAATCGACAACATGCATTCCTTAATTCAGTGAAATGCACTGTGTGATATAATATGGTTGAGTGTGAACTTGTCTATTCGGCTACACTTAAAAGATGACGTGACATGTAAAGAGTGACCATTTGATTTCCTTGTGTATTTATTGAGAAGCTTCGTTTTGTTCCCCCTATCAACAGAGAAAGTATCGACTCCCAGCGGACAAGCTCAAGTTCACGCAAGTGGATGATTCTCCGGAGATGCTTCAAGCAAAGTCTAACCAAAAGATTCGCAGTGATGTAAGTTTAATGAACCGATGAAAAGTATTAATTAGGTCATAAGGGCACGAACAGGATGGCTCAGTAACGTACACACCTTTGCATTGTCAAGTCTGGGATCGATTTTTGATGGATACGATCTGATTTACGTAGTTATCATGAAGCTCTGCACAGGGTGTTGTTACAATATAGAAAATGCCGTTTTTTTGAGCAGATGATAAGCTGGCCATCCTATGTTACCTTCTTGTGGACTTTAAAGATATTGTTGTCTTTCAATAAGAGTAGGCCTTTGTGTGTTGGTCCTTGTTCCAATTCTAAATCCGCGCCACTTTTTACATCCCTCCTTATTACACACTCCTGAATTATCAGTTCTTGGAATTTGTAGGAAAGTTAATTTAAGTAAGACTGTGTAAGATAGATAAGACTGTGTAACCTGTGCTGTCAGTGAGATGGGCCCAAGCCCAGCATCTAATCATGCCGTTATGGTGTGGAATCATGCTGTGACGATGTGTACTATACATCCTGAGATGGAGTTCTTCCACAGAGGGCGAAGGAAGAAGCTCACTCCACCAACATCATGAATTTCTTTCTCTGCCCACCAAAATCACTACCCTTCCTCGTGTCTGTTGCATCTGACTATTTCACTTCAGAAACTTCTGGCAATGCTTTTCTTCAAGTCGATCTGCCTCCGGCCTCAACCTCAGTTTCTCTTGTAACAAACATACTACAAACATTCCGTGTGACCACAGTGAATGTTCTAAATCTCCGAGAATGCTTGGCTCAGACCACATCGGTAATAGCCATCCATACGGTGTATATCCAGTAACATAATTCCTGAATGCAATGTATGTCATTCCCATTTGCATCGCGTTCCGAGAACACCCCCTCCCTTTGGGGGCAACTCTGAAAGTACCACCGCTGCGGAGGTTCTTTTGTCCTGCTATGCTCGTTTTAAATATTTATGAAATAAAATGAAAGGCAGTAGCAAATCACCAGGCATGTTCCTTGATGTCAGATTGCTTTCGCAGTACCTAGTCTCTTCCTCAGAGATATAGGTCTTTGTATTTGGAGGTTGCGAAGGCCACATTTCTTCTGTCGTCACTTTTTGTTCGGAAAAAAGAAAGGATTCGAAAACCCAGATTTTTCTGGTTTAATTTACATTTTATAAATAATCTCTCAATAAATTGTTGATTTTTTTGATTTTTTTTCAGATGTTGTACAAAAACGAGAACAGCAAAAGGTTGCACCGTTATTCAATGCCTCCCGATGCACCCAATCTGCTCCAGGCCAAATGCAACATGATAAACCTCAGTGATGTAAGTACGAGACTTGTACGTCTGCTTCGAGCAAATGAATCACATGTATGATGGGCTTACACCTGTGATGTTGAGATAGACTGTAAAAAGTTAAGTTTGAACTTTGTAGATGTTGCATTAGTTCCTCTGTAATATAAGGCTGCTTTTCACAGAAACAAATGAGTTGATCTGATGTTGACCAAAGTTATGATTTCCATGAGAAATCTTTCCAAATTATGACCACACAAAACCAGAAAAATCACAGAATGATGAAAAATCTCCGTTGCTATGCATTATTCATTTATAGATGTGAACACATTTTTTGTAGGTCACGCAGTGTTCATCACAAGGTAGGTTCACACAAAATGAAGCTACATTCAGGTTCACATCTTCATTGTGAATTTTTCACTTCACCTCTCCTTTAAGAATGCACGTAAGCTCCTGAAGGTTTCCATCAAGATGGCTTTTTAGGTGGAAGGTGAAGTTTAATTTTAACGAACAGGTATGTTCTGTAGACCAGTCATTGCATCGAAAATTAATTTTAATGGAATTCCCATGCCCATCCCCAGCCCCTACAGTTAAAGACCATCCCCATAGTGTTCATGGGGTGCAAGTACTACATACTACAATGGCATTACCTAAAAATTAGAATGAAAACTTTTTAACAATTGTATCTCCGTCACCTAGGGTGGACGGAGGTTATGTTTTCATCCCTGTACGTCTGTCTGTGCAGGATATCTCAAAAAGTTATAGACCGATTCGGCAGAAATTTGGTGGACAGGTTGGAAGGATGCGACAAGGATGAATTGATTAGATTTTGGTGAAGATCCGATACTAGAATTTTTCAGTGATTCTTCACCATTGAGAGATGAGGCCAAAAACGATGTACATATATATGTATATATATATATATATATATACTGTATATAGCATGATATCTCAAAAAGTTATGGACGGATTGGAAGGAAACTTGGTGGATGATTTGGGTAGGCGACATGAACAAGCTGAATATATTATATATATATATATATTTTTTTTAAGTGATTCTTTACTATTGAGAGATACAATCATTTTTGCTTGGCTCTCTTTTAAAAATATAAAAAGGGGGTGTGGCCGAAAACGATATGTAGCATCTCTTGATGGTGATGAATTGCTTAAAAAATTATCGTATTCTGATCCAGATTCGCATATTCACCAAAACCTAATCAATTCGTCCTTGTCACACATCCAACCTGTCCAGCAAAGTTCGTCCGAACCCATCCACAACCTTTTGTGATATCCTGTACACAGACAAACAAACATCCAAACAGACAGACAGGTGTGAAAACATAACCTCCATCCTCCTTCAGTGGTGGAAGTAACCAGACAAGATTGAAGGTTATATGGGAATATGCACTTGTATTATCTGGTCCTTTAAAACATTGCCGCTAACACCAAACTTGTGCATTTCATTGCCTCCTGCTTTGTATGATGCTTTGAGTTCATAGGTTTTTTAAACATTTCTTTTTAAACTAACTTGCAGAATTACTACAAGTTGAAGTCGCTTCATGAAAGGGACCATGGATATAACCTAGGAGCTGATGCCATCCCCATCAGGGTTGCAAAAGCCTCAAGGGACATTTCCAGTGATGTAGGTTTCAGGGTTGGGGGGTCCATGCAAACGACATTTGTTCATTCACTTGGTTGTGATGTAATAATGATGTTTTGATTCACTTTCAGCAAATATTTTTGTTTCACGATTCACTGTGTTACAGTACAAGTATAAGCAGGCCTATGAGAAACAAAGAGGACATCTCATTGGAGCCCAGAGCCTGGTGGATGATCCTAAATTGGTCCACTCTATGAAAGTGGCCAAGATTCAGAGTGAGCGCGAGTATAAGAAGGCATACGAGAAGGAAAAGACCAAATACCATACTCCTCTGGACATGATTTCCATAGAGCTGGCGAAGAAGGCCCAGGCTTTGGCCAGCAGTACCGACTATAAGCACCCGCTTCATCGGTACGTGTTGCCACCAGACAACATGACTGCACAGCTGGCCAGGTTGGCCTATGATCTCCGCAGTGATGTGAGTTTGCAGAAACATTTTCCAAAATGTATGTTGTCAGTGTATAACTAAATGTGTTAACCGATATACTGTATATATATTATGTTAATTGGTTGAATAACCTCATCTTTATTTATTTCAACTTGCCACAATAGAAAATGTGTGATGTACATCATAATATAGCTTTCTTGTTTCCATCCCCACCAAACCTCTGAAATAACACTGGTCAGGTTACTATGAAAGTTTTTTTTAGTTTTATATTTTATGTTATTTTACTTTTTTTTAAACTTGCACACGCCAACCGTAAAGCGGGGTTAACCAAGTGGTTCATTTCTGTCCATCCATCCATCCACGAACGTCAATTTATGATCGAGGAACAACTCCATTTTCCGTAAATTGAATTGTATATTTTGAACATGAATCGCGGAATGAATTTGTAGTTTAACAGTACTTTGGTCTGAATTTGTTCCGATTGTACATGCGCAGAGAGGAGTGAGATAAATTTTTGTTTTTTTACTCTGTCTGCTTATCTGGCAGTGAAGGAAATGAGAAAATTATTCCAAACAGGAAACTTACTGTTTTAAAGGACGTTATAAAGGACACAAACAACAGGCACGAAGAGCTAATGTCACGTGGTAACTAAGGTGATGTAAAAGCCACTGCGTCAATGGCGGTAAATTCTGGAATATTTTTTTTTTACACGACATTTAAAATTATTTTATTTCAATTGAATTGTGTACTTGTGCACTGTAGAGTGAAGAACACAAACTGCCTTGTTACTGCTTCCAAAAACCTCCAGTTTTGCAGTACTTGGACATGTTAAATAAGGTGGTGTATAAGACTGCTTCAAGCTTGGTATTGGCTTCATGGTTAGGGTGGTGGCTTGGGATCCTAGGGTCCTGAGTTCAAGCCCCGTTGGCCGCTGAATTAATACACACCAGGAGGTTGACTCAGCCTGTCATCCTTCCGAGGACGGCAAAATGAGTACCAGTGTACTGGTAAGGGGGACACTGCATCAGCGGCAAAAGCCGCATCCCAACCAATGATGCAACCAGCAGCCATAGGCTGCAAGAGAGAGACAGAGAGACAGAGAGACAGAGAGACACAGATTGACTGCTTCAATGGCGCTGAACTTCTGGATTTTTTTATACGACCTTTAAAATAATTATTTATTTCAATTGAATTATATACTTGAACACTGTGTTGGGGAAGGTGTTCTATTAACTCTCTAGTTTTAAAAGCACCAATAAACGCAAAGTTGAATTTTTCTTCTTTGTAAGTCCAACGAAGCACAGGATCAAGTGGAACTTGCGTGTTTCAAAGGTTTGTTGTTATGTGTGAAGAAAGAAGACTTGATTCAGTCAAAAGTTACTTGGATCAATTTATTAGTGCAGAACATCACGTAAGAATGAATTGTTTGACTGTTTGCCTTGTATTCTTGGTCTGAGCCAAAGTGGAATGAAAATTCATTCACACACTATGCAAGATACTGTATCTATTTGTGTTCCTGCATTTTCTGGAGTGAAGGGTTGTTTTGCCTTTACCCGAACAGCATCTGTACAAGGCTGACTTCAACGATTGGCTCCAAGGAACAGGATGGATTCCTTTAGGCTCCGTGGAAGTGGAAAAGGCAAAGAGAGCCGGAGCCATTCTCAATGAGAAAAAGTACCGGCAGCCTCCGGACTCCATTAAGTTCACCAGCGTCATGGACACGCCGCAGATGGTCATGGCTCGCAATGCCTATGATCACGCAAGTGATGTCAGTTGAGAATACCTTGGCTTGCTCTTTCTTTCGGTTTCGTTCTCGTCAGATTAATTTCCATCTTTTTCACTATTTTTCTTTTTTTATTATTCTTATGCATTATTCAGTGTTTTTCGACTTTGTGTGTACAATTTTAGTTGAAGTACAAATATACTTGAAGGGAATAGCGGATGGTACAGGGTGTTCCAGCTGCAACATTAACATTTCCCCAATGCTCCATTGAACCATTTCAACCTTTTCAACCATTGCCAATGTTGCGGAAAAGTCATTGTTCTAGCAAAATGGCTTTCTTTTGATTTTGGTTTCTCCAAAACTTTTCTGCAATCAATACAGAAAACAAAGATGCACTTCCGATTGCGTTCTTCAGGTGTTTGCAACCAGAGGGCATAACAGACGATTCAAACACCAACCTACCCCCGAGCATGGGGTTTAACGGACATTATCATTCCATATCATAATTCAATCACAATTTGTAAAATTGCTCAGACATGACCTTAACACTTATGGCGTGAGAAATTAGTAAATGAAGGCATATAACCTGAACATATAATTATAATTAACATCGAAATGCTAATTTAAATTTGAGGCAAACTCTCTCCCTAATTTGTGCAGTCATTGCCAATCAAGTTTCTCCTTCACGATGGCAACTGTAGCCAGTAACTCTCGCTTGTCAACTACAGCTCTTTGCAACTGAAAATACAGTTGTGGTCAACAGCTGAGAATTATTGGCCACAGCTGCCAGCGTGGGTGAGACATGATTGGCAATGATGTTCCTTGTTGGAGTTCTGTCTTTCACATTGCATTTCGGTTGATTTTGCTCTTTATTCACTTTCCAAGTTATGCTACTTGGGCTATATATAACTATTGGATGATATTCAAGAGCCATAAATGGAATAAATTCTAAATACGTTGTGGAGCAAATTGTGTCACAAATTTCAGCAGAGGCAACGAGAGACATATGCTTGAAATGAATTGCATTGTTGTCTCAAACCACTTACATGTTCCAATCTGCCACAGAGACTGTACAAGGCTGAAGGGGAAGCCGCTAAACATCATTTCACAATGACCTCTGATGTCCCTGCACTGTTGCAAGCAAAGGTCAATGCGTATAATGCGAGTGATGTAAGTCTTTTTGTTGTTGTTGATAAAATTGTGTCGTAATTTTGTTGATCAACACCTTACAATACTTTTTGTAAAATGAATAAATTCTATTACTATGCTTAAAGCGAGCTTGGCAATAGTCGTTTTGGGGGAATGGCAGGTTTATTACAAGCTCAAGTGGAACCACGACCGCGACAAGGGTCATGACCTCAGAGCTGATGCCATCCCCATCAGGGTCGCAAAGGCCTCTCAAGACATCGCCAGTGATGTAAGCATGATATGAAACTTTGAATAATTTTTTTTATATACTAGCGGGGTATGCTTACACATTACACATTGTGTAAGCATACGAACCGTGCTTCCCCATTGTCTCAGGTCGCTCACCTGCATTTGAGTTTTCCTTTATTTATTTTCATATATTTTTTCATTTATGGATGCTGTCCGACGATTTTGTGATTTGTCCCGGTGTACCGGCTTCGATGTCCATCGGCACACAAAATTTCAGCTTTCTACGTCACCCGCAGGGAACCGATATTTAATGTCAGTATGTAGTTAGAAAGAGCTAGATATTACTAGCAGGGTATGCTTACACGTTGTGTAAGCATACGAACCGTGCTTCCCCATTGTCTCGAGTCGCTCACCTGCATTTTATTTTCATTTATTTATTAGATCCCTCGTGGAGGATCTCTAAGTCTTACTCACGTTGTTGTTCTTCATCTTCTTCTTGTGGACTTTTTTGTTTCACAGCCTACAGTTTTCATCAACTTCCTGAAACTTGGCGATATATGTAAAAATACCTGCGCAGACAGTAACGATCTCCGATTTTGAAAATTCCTCCTAGAAAAAAAAGTTATGACGTCAAAATATCTCCGCTAATGGAAATCACCTAAAAAATTATCTCCGAAACTAGGCAAGCTTCTTGAATTCTGTTTGCGAGAATCGAACAGGGCATTAGCAGAGATTAATTACCGACATATGATACATCACTATGACATCATATCAATTTTTATGACGTCATTCCTATTTTTTGACTTTTTTTGTTTCACAACCCAGAGTTTTCATCGGATCTTCGTGAAACTTGCCATGTATATGCAGAAAGCCCACGCGCAGGCAGTAACCATCTCTCCGATTTTGGAAATTCTTCCTAGTTTGTTTCACAGCCTACAGTTTTCATTGAAAATTCCTGAAACTTGGTGTATATATATATGTAAAAATACCCTGCGCAGACAGTAACCATCTCCGATTTTGAAAATTCCTCCTTTGAAAAAAAAGTTATGACGTCAAAATATCTCCGCTAATGGAAATCGCCTAAAAAATTATCTCCGAAACTAGGCAAGCTTTTTGAATTCTGTTTGCGGGAATCGAACAGGGCATTAGCAGAGATGAATTACCGCACATATGATACATCACTATGACGTCTATCATTTTTATGACATCATTCCTATTTTTTGACATTTATGACGTCATCATTAAGAGGACGAGGATCTTAGCTCATTTGAGCTTGTTTTTTCTTCATCCATTCACATTTTCATTTATGGATGTTGTCCGATGATTCTGTGATTTTTATTTTTTCCTGGTGTACCGGCTTCGATGTCCATCAGCACGCAAAATTTCAGCCTTCTACGTCACCCGGAAGGTACCGATCTTTAATATCAGTCAGTCAGTGGTTAGAAAGAGTTAAATATATATACAGTATATGTATGTATATATTGTTTATTTGTCGTTAAATATATCTGATGCCTAATAAAGTTGCATGGAACTTAAAGGGGAAGTACAATGAAAAAGCAAACAGCTATTACGTATTTCTAAGTATGTACCAAGTATATTCAGGTAATATTACCGCGAGCTGATAAATTTCATGGTGGAAAAATTAATTTGAAAATTTACGTTTCACCTGATGTTCAAAGGGCTGCACCAAGTTTGTGAAAATTCCACAAAGTACCATGTGATCATTATACAGACTCTGGGTAATTAGAACAGACTAGAATATGTGGGTGTGCCTTGGCTGTACCTTTGTCCCTTAAAAAAATTATTTAACTACACCCCAATACATATACAGTGAAGAGAGGGGATCCTTTGCTTTGGTAAAGGGGAGGTTGAGCAAGCAAATAGAAGGAACGTTATATCAGCAAGTATCTTTCACCGATTAAAAATGAAATTGCTGTGTTACAGTACAAGTACAAACAAGCCTACGAGAAGCAGAGGGGCCATCATATTGGGGCCCTGAGCATGGAGGATGACCCCAAGCTGGTTCACTCTATGAAAGTGGCCAAGATCCAGAGTGAGCGCGAGTATAAGAAGGCATACGAGAAACAAAAGACTAAATACCATACTCCTCTCGACATGATTAATGTAGAGCTGGCAAAAAAGGCCCAGAACTTGGCCAGCAATTCTGACTACAAGCACCTGGTTCACCGGTACGTGATGCCACCAGACAACATGACTTCACAACTTGCCAAGATGGCCTACGATCTCCGCAGTGATGTGAGTGCAATCTCGCAAAAATAAAAAAAAATTTGCAGCAAAACGTTTTTCGTTCTTTGGTTGTACATCATAAGATAAAATGTTGAGAATGTAATTCTCCTGCACTGTTAATAATGATGTCACTCTAATAACTGGTCAGTTTTGCAAGCTTTTAAACAATTGATACAATATGGAGATAAAGTAGTGTTCCCACGTTTTGCCGAGTGAAAGTCTGTTGGGCGTACTTTTACAGCTTCTGTACAAGGCCGAGTTCAACGACTCCCTCCAAGGAACAGGATGGTTTCCTTTAGGTTCCGTGGATGTGGAAAAGGCCAAGAGAGCCGGAGCCATTCTTAATGAGAAAAAGTACCGGCAGCCTCCGGACTCCATTAACTTCACCAGCGTCACGGACACCCCGCAAATGGTCATGGCTCGCAATGCCTATGATCACGCAAGTGATGTGAGCATTGAATTTTATTTCAATGTATATTCATACATTCGTTTACCTCATTTGCTGTTTATTCTCTCATCATGTGTATCATATCAAGTACTTCATTGAAAAATGGTTTTGTGATTGCAGTGAAAATCTGTCAAAATTATCCTGCTCTCTTGTTTTTTGGGAGGGACTGCATTAATAAATGTACTGTACTTGTACAATATTTGCAGAGACTGTACACGGCTCAGGGAGAAGAATCCAAACATTCCTATACCATGCCTCATGATGTGCCTGCTCTTATGCAGGCCAAAGTCAATTCATACAACCTGAGTGATGTAAGTATTGTCGCTATATTGACCAGAACCAGTTTGGTTAAATGGCCTTGTAGCAGTATTATTAAAATTCCTTGTCTCTAGGCCCATATGTGTGACGTGACTTGCTTTGCTCTACCCCAACTATTTGTTCCCAACGACGTGAGCAATACTATTGTGGCGGTTCTGGGAACCGAGACCTCAAGGCAATGGCACCCATCATATAGTGAGCGGTTCCTGAGATAGTTATTTTGTTTGTACTTGTCCGAGATAGGGTCCATCCCTTGTGTCTAATGGGCTACGAAGGGGATATGCGTTGTGAGGGATTAGTTAGGTTTTTCCCCACTTTCTCCCTATTTTTCTATCTTTTAATTTAAAGCCCCATTCAAACCGTGCAAACCATCCCATTAGCATTTGCCCCCAAAACACCGTTTAAATAGTGCGCCAGAACTCAACTGCCATACCACTCTCAACCATGCTGCCACCACCACTTTCAACCATGCTTCCAACACCACTTTCAACCATGCCGCCACCATAAGACTGCAATTACCTCCACACCATAAGACCAACAACCACCGTCTCGCTTTTCTGACACACCATCCACTTCAGCCTCAACCATCGCTCTTCCACGGCAGCACAATTCCAAACACCGCTCCAACCACCATCTCAATCGCTCGCCTGTGATTGACAACAGCAACCACCATCGCGCCTGCTCGCGGTGCCGCTTCGCCTCTGCTCGGAGTGCAACGACCAACCATGCTCGCTGCCATCGAGCACAAGTTTGTGCTCACATTTCTGTCATTCCGTCCTTTCGGCGGAAACCATCACGCTGCTCGGCGAACCACCCGCTACCCTCCAGGATGCTTGCGCTACCAAAGGAGAGCGATGCACGCTACCCCCACGTTAAGTCGGGAGATCGGCCCCGTGCCCCTCCTCGATGACGAATTAAGCCATTTCCGGTTTGACAGCTTCGCGGAGTGGCTGACGTCAGGATGCAGGGGGAGTCTGGGCCATTGGGCAAGGCACGCGAGGAACACAAGGGTTGGAGATTGGTTGCCCTGCAGCACGGTCACGCCTTTTGGGGACGCTTGGCTCCACCCTGCTCAGAGCGTCTAAAATATCGCTTCAGGAGGATTCCAAAAAGGATGTAGAGGTTATTTTTGGCTTGATTATGGGAGGACTTTCTGATGGTCGGTTTGAAGTGAAGCAACACGGGACGCTGTGGAGCACCACGGGATGAAGTGGCACGCCACAGGTGTTTGTTCCTATAAATATGTTCGTAGCAACGTTTCCTTCATTGACCTAGCATAGTCTGCACTTAGTGTTAGCCTGGGAGGTTTTCTACCCCACTAATTGGCTCACGTGACTAGCTGGTGCGCATATCTGTTCTGCTCAGCAGAATATTTCCAGGTGCGGCGATGAGGGCGTGGCCTCTCGTTAGGTTGCCGTGCTAACAGAATAGTGGAAACCTCGAAGTGTAACCCTTCTCGGCCAGTCGTCTAAGTCGAGCGCTTCGGCTGTGTAAGATCTGCAGCCCTTTGGATTGAGGAGATATCTGTGGTAGGCAGCCTCAGGGCTGGGAGATCAGGAAGATAAGCCCGGGGAACCCCCATGAGGTGGCCCCGAACCTTGGTTCCGTGACAATATACATTTTCATTTTTACCTTTTACAGATGCATAAGGGGGAATGGAGAAAGAAAAGGCAGGATAAGGAGTGTCATGTGTACAAATCATGATTGTTGGTGCCTTTTCTTCCTAATTAGCCTTGCTCATTCCTGAAGTGATGGAAGAGGTTGTGTGTGTGCGTGCGTGTCCAGGCCTAACTTTTTTTTACCATTTGAGCTTTTGTCATCAAATTTTCAACAAACCTTTAATAGTGAAAATATGGAGAAAGTAATTAAAAAGTGGTTCAAAATGTGAAAGGGCAAATCAAAATAAAGACTAATTACTGCACAGTAGTCCCAAGAAGGAAGCCAGACTTAACAAAACACACACACAGACAAACACAGACAAACACACACAAACACACAGGCACACACACACACAGAACACACACACAGACACACACACAGACACACACAGACACACATACTGTATATATCATATAACACACACACACACACACACACACACACACAATATATATATATATACTACACACACACACAATATATATATCTACACACACACAAATATATATATATACTACACACACACACCACACACACACACATATATTATATCTACACACACACAAAATATATATATCTAAACACACACACCAAATATAATAATATCTAAACACACACACACACACACACATATATATATATATATATATATATCTACACACACGTACTGTAAGTACTTACAAATATACCATCAGAGATGGGGAATCCCCCGCCATTGAAACATTTTTTCAAGATGGCCGCCCCAGTCGGCCATCTTGGATCCGGCCACGCCCAAAATCAATAGGGTTCTTCCTTTTCAGGTGGTACATGTGTGACTCAAATTTCAAATCAATATGGCGAACAGTTTATGAGTTATCGCACTCACAGCTATAAATGTTGATGCCCAGCAGCCAGCTTGAATTGAACACAATATCCCCCTTCCGCCACGCGGCAGGGGATAAAAACTATTTGTTTGAAGTTGTAATCTTAACTTATAAGCAATTTACTGATTTCCTAACTGCCCGGATCATCAGCTCAGCACCGTTTTTCATCGAGGTTTCGATCCTTTCATCCCAGAACCTCTCCAAACAATGGATCCACAACCCTGGTCACAGGTCCACATCAGTAGATCACTCAACATCAATGGACCTACAACCCAAAGTTGTGTCCAGACAGTCAGTTAACACAGCAATGCAATATCCTTCTTCAAACTTATTTAATTATCATTTTTATTTAAAGTATTACTACATATGAATAACTTTTAATCATGCACCACTTTAAATGATAATATATGAAACGATAAACACTTTACCTTGCAGACATGTCCATTACACCGCACCTCCATCTAACCATGGACTCAAACTGTCATTAATAACCGATTTTAACATGCTGCACTGCGTATCTTAGCAACCACCAATAACTTATATTTATGCTTATTTATAATGTATTTTATAAATAATAAAAAACATTTATTTATTTATTTTATGCTAAATGCTTTTTTTTATTTATTTATTTATTTTATATATATATATATATATATATATAAGTATATAATGATATATTTTGACATCATGATCTGTAGGGAGAGTAGGGAGCAGGCTGAGGCGAGCCTCGAGAGGTGGAGGTACGCACTGGAGAGAAGGGAATGATAGTCAGTCGGAGTAAGACGGAGTACATGTGCGTAAATGAGAGGGAGGGTGGTGGTATGGTGCGGTTGCAAGGAGTTGAGGTGGGGAAGGTGGATGGGTTTAAATACTTGGGATCAACTGTCCAAAGTAACGGAGAGTGTGGGAGAGAAGTGAAAAGAGAGTGCAGGCAGGATGGAGTGGGTGGAGAAGAGTTGCAGGAGTGATTTGTGACAGAAGGGTAGCTGCAAGAGTGAGGGGGAAAGTATATAAGACGGTAGTGAGACCAGCTATGTTGTATGGTTTGGAGGCGGTGGCACTAACAAAAAGACAGGAAGCGGAGCTGGAGGTGGCAGAGTTAAAGATGCTGCGATTCTCGTTGGGAGTGACGAGGATGAATAGGAAAAGAAATGAGTATATAGAGGGACAGCGCAGGTAGGACGGTTTGGAGACAAAGTGAGAGAGGCGAGATTGAGATGGTTTGGACATGTGCACAGGAGGGAAGCGAGTATATCAGGAGAAGGATGTTGAAGATGGAGCGCCCAGGCAGGAGGAGAAGAGGAAGGCCAAAGAAGAGGTTCATGGATACGGTAAGGGCGGACATGCGGGTGGTTGGAGTGTCAATGGAAGATGTGGAGGATAGAGCGAAATGGAGACGGTTGATCCGCTGTGGCGACCCCTAACGGGAGCTAGCCGAAAGAAGAAGAAGAAGAAGATAATATATATATATATTTTTATATTATATTTATATATATATATACATATATTATAATATATATACATACATATTGTTACGGATCTGGAAACCATATGCATTCAAACATACAGATGTTCAAGCAATCGATAAAGAGGAGAATCACGTTTTATTTTCAGGTAGTTAATCGTAAAGCTGTGAGACAGGTCCTTCCTTTGTCTAGTGGAGAATCAAAGGTGTGAGTTGCGATGTTCTTTAGGTAGGTTATTACATCCAACGAATCATTAAACGAGTCATCCAACAGACCATCTAAGACCATCACAACGAACCATCCAACGATCATCCAATAGACATCTAAGACATCCAACAACAAACCGACAACACCACTGAACAAGCGCTTCACTCGCCTAACCGGCGACTCGCTGTCCGAGGCAAATCTCTGGCAGTCCTCTCTCGCTTCCACAACTTTGTAACTTCTTTTTGCCGAGTATGGGCACGCGTGGAGTGGGGGCGGGGTTTTCCCGGCATGGCCGAAACCCTTGCCCAGAAAGGGCGGACCCATGGGAGCCCCGTCCAATCAGGGCAGACGGTGACGTCTGTTCCACCCAGCCCCGCCCCGTTCGGGGGTCCATAAAAGTTACAATGCCATCCTCAGTGAGGAGTTTGAGGGGGTTCGGTCGGTTGGTTCTGAGTAAGTCTCTTGGAAGAGGAACGAGAGTTTTTTGGAGGAGCAAGTTGGTTGGTGTGCGCTCTACTTTTGCTGGCGTTCGTGGAGTTTTCCTGGGTCCCGTCCGCGACCCTGATCTCCGCCCTGGACTGACTCGCGCCCCTCGTCGTTCGTCCTCCACGGGCACGAGCCCCACGCGTGTGACTGTGAGCCGAGCCGCACGACCAATAGCAGGTGCCGCACCACGGAGCACTCCCTCCTTCAATGTGCAGGTACCCCCGTGAACTGTGACCCAAGCTCGTCTCTCCCTCTCTGGCTGCGGGGATTTTTCAATAAATCGTCTGAGTGTGTGGGCCCATCTTATAAGTAGAACTGTGAAGTGTTTTCCATCATTGTAAATTCTTGCTTGCATATCCACCGATAAGTCCTGCTCTGTCTTCTTTATTGCAAAGAAATTACCATTATGAGAAATGTTCCCAGTTCGTTTCCGTCCTTTCTTTCATTGGTCCAGCATGGTTCGGATCTGAGTTTTAGCCGGGTTTTTATACCCGATAATCCATTCATCCTAGCCGCACGGCTTTGGCAGTTCCGCTCGACTGCACCCGACCGGAGTTGGTAGTCGGTAGTTGGAGCGCCACTGCATTCGGTAGAGTGACTGGTTCGAGCAAGACGTGCCGAGGGTGTGGTTACCCGGAAGTTGAAATCGCGTAGTTAATTAGGTTAATTGGTTCTAGACAAAAGACCCTATGCTACGCGGTTGAGATATTGGCGTCCACAGGTCGGTTCAGCGATCTGCCGGCTCACGGAGTTATCCGAGAGCGACGGCCTACAATTCCGGAGAGTCCGGTGGGAATCGACGTAACTTTCCCCACCGAGTGGTCGCTCTCCAGCCACCGGTCTCTGGCCCGCAACTATATCTATATATATAATGTATATGTTTAACCAATAATATTAAATAATTTACCTCACTAAAATAATTAATTCATTCTTATTATATCAAATGCAATGCAGTAGGAACTTGTTTGCATGAAAACCAACCAAACTTAAATAAAAGGTGATGATGGAGTCTAAAGATATTCTCACAAGACCTGATCAAACAATCAGCTAAATATCCTGTTTAACATGATGGAAAAAACCTTTTCAACACGTTCCACAAAATCATTCTTCACTGAACAAATTCTTATAAAGCTCAGTATCTGAGATGAAAAGACATTGTAACCCGTTTTAATTGGTACATTGCTACCTGAAAAGGTGTACAAGACGACAGGGAAACTGAAATCATCAACTTTATGATATACACTTGTACTAAAGCCATTCTGTCAAATTCTAACCAACACATCTAGATAATGCAGCAACTGTTTAATCATCACCTTTCCTGTTTACAATCTGGCTATCTAGATAAATCTTGTGAAGCTGCCTATCAAAAAAATGATGGTTAACCACACAAATATCATCGATATAACGATATGTATGAGATAATATTTTAGCTAATCCTAA
>CM068955.1:16948435-16960801 GCA_035128595.1 Eptatretus atami
GTAACATGGAATCGCCCAAAAAATTATCTCTGAAACTAGGAAAGCTTTTTGAATTCTGTTTGCGGGAATGGAACGGGGCATTAGCAGAGATAATTAACGCACAAATAATCATCTTAATGACGTCATATCCGTTTTAATGACGTCATTCCTATTTTTTCACATTTTTTGTTTCACAAGTCCAGATTTTTCATCAATCGGAGATTGAGGAAATTCTTCCAAGAAAAAAGTTATGACGTCATAATATCGCAATGGAAATCGCATAAACAATCGTCTCCGAAACAACGCAAGCTTTTTGAATACTTCAGATGGAATTGAATAGGGCATTAGAGATAATTTACCGCACACCTGATACATAACTGATAACTATGACGTCATCACTAAGAGGACGAGGATCTTAGCTCATTTGAGCTTGTTTTTTTACATCTGCCACCGAAGGTGAAGGAGGGTATGTTTTTACCCCTTTCTGTCTGTTTGTTTGTCTGTTTATGTACAGGATATCTCAAAAAGTTGTTTGCGGATCCGGATGAAATTTTGAGCACAGGTTCGGTGTGTGACAAGGACGAACTGATTAGATTTTGGTGAAGATCCGGATCTGGAACCGACTACTAGAATTTTTTTACGTGATTCTTCCCCATTGAGAGATAGGGCGAAACCGATATATAGCACGATATCTCAAAAAGTTGTGGACGGATTCAGACGAAACTTAGTGGACAGGTTGGGTGTGTGGCAAGGACGAATTGATTCGATTTTGGTGAAGATCCGAATCTGGATACGATAATTATTTAATTTTGAAGTGATTCTTCACCATTGAGGGATAGGGCCAAAAACGAGATATAGCATGATATTTCAAAAATGTATTGGGCCTGATATGTTCACGTGGATCAGGTATTGCGTGGCAGAGGTATGTGCTCTCCTGAGTGCCCTTCTCGTTTTAAAAGTTTTAATGATCTTTGTAGATCCAAGAGTCTTGAAATGCCAAGCACAAACGATAAATAAATTGCATACTACGCAGCATCTCAGAGAGAGCGAGAGATAGATATAGAGATATCTGTCTGTGTGTACAGTATCGTGGTCATCAACACCAACTCGAGTTGAAGTCCCATAATCATTGTAATCTATTATTATGGTGATTTAAATTTTAAAGTCTGCAAGTGAATACTCGGAAATGGGACGTGTGGCTTAATGCCCCTTCAAAGGGTGGAATAAACACTGATGCAGTGCCCTGTCTAATAGACACCAGAATGACTTTGTAATGAGGCTGGGAATCCCAGACTAGACAGGTCAAAGGCAAGTACGCTATGTCTGAGATTTCCTTCCATGAGCAGTTGGATGCAGAAGTTTTTTTGCTTCTGAAGAAGACTGACTAGCTGTGTGTGCTGTCTTTATTTTGGCCGCTCACTAATGCTTACCTCATCATTCATCGACTTCAACTCGTTCTTCCGAGTTATCTTCACCTTGCTGAGCAGGACCGTACATTCCTGAACTTGGGACTTTTTTCTGTTGGTATCCTGTCCCTTATTTTATCTATATTCAGATTATTGTACACTTTTAATTTTGATTTTAATGGCTGTTTAGAATAGCTATTTTGTGTTACTCACGGCAATGGTGATATCACACAGCTACCACGGAAAAACATCGTTGATGCACAATACGATTCTCATATGTTTTTAATCTTTGATGCTCACCTCGAATACTTTTGGAATGCTTGTACTTGGTTCATTGATGCTTTAAAATCGGTGTTGTTTATTTTTCCATTCCAGGTTTCTTACAAGCTCAAGTGGCAACAGGAAAAGGACAAGGGTCACAACCTCAGGGCTGATGCCATCCCTATCAGAGTAGCAAAGGCCTCAAGAAACATCATCAGTGATGTATGTTTATGGATTGGGGTCAATGTTGATCTGAAATCTTCTCTTTAAATACTGTACTTCTGCAACACATTTAAAAGGATCGTAGGGGCATAAATCAAATGCAAAATGTAATCAACAGCGTTTGGATTTGGCAGCCATTTAAAAGGGAATTTGTTAATCTCGCACAGTTCCGAGTTGAACTTGAAGATCCATACACTTTCTGCTTCATTTCAAATTTTGCAAAAAACACTTTGTGTCAGTGTTCCTTGTATGTCACTATGTCCGACCCTCCTCTTCTCGTTGCCCTGTGTTACAGTACAAGTACAAACAGGCCTATGAGAAGCAAAGAGGACATCACATCGGCGCCCTGAGCCTTGAGGATGATCCCAAGCTGGTTCACAGCATGAAAGTCGCAAAGATCCAGAGTGAGCGTGAGTACAAGAAGGCATATGAGAAGGAGAAGACGAAATACCACACTCCGCTAGACATGGTCAACGTAGAGCTAGCAAAGAAGGCACAGGCTTTGGCCAGCAATGCTGATTACAAGCACCTGGTTCACCAGTATGTGATGCCACCAGACAACATGGCCGCACAGCTGGCCAAGATGGCCTACAATCTCCGCAGTGATGTAAGTACAATCAAACGCACTCAGTTGTACCTTTTGCACCTTTAACATGCAATGAAGTCTTTTGGCGCATAACTGACTTATTTATTTTGGAAATGCGAGCACGATGGACATCTTTACACGTCTTTTGGTGTTGCGAGGAAACTGTACGCGGACACTTCCGGGATGAAAACTGAGTGCATTCAAACGTGTTGGCATTGACTGTTATACGATTAATGCGGCGATCAACCATGATCGTCCTCTGTTGCCAAAGTATCGGTTCTGCTGAGATGGTTCCTCGGCAGACCAATACACTGTATGAACAAAGGATTTATTAACTGAAAGATAATAAGAGTTTCGACTCACACTGGCCTTCTCAGAGACTATTATTCCATAATTATTACACTGCGAAGTTTCCCATTGCTTTCCTCGTGGGGTCGGTGTCCGAGGCTGCATTCAACAGACTACCATGCAGAAGCGCGAGCAATTGAGCCATCACAGGACCCATGACATCCCTTTATTCTTAATTATTATGTGAATTGGTGACACCCTTGGGTCTGGTTTTATCCACGTGACGTTGCTTCTATGGCTAAGAGGTGAATTCTGTTTTTCATATGTCAGCATAAGGTGAGATTACACACACCGATATCCCCCATGTGGTAGCCAATAATAATTCTGCTTTTGAATTTTGACTTTTGTTTCACCGTCTAAGTAGAGGAAGGGGACTGCCATCTGGAGAGCTGGACAGTGTGTAGTTGGTGTCATCATTTGTGATCATCACCGTTGATTGAAGCGTGGTCAACATGTCCGTATTCGAAGCCATGTATTTATTATTTATTACACACAAAAGGTTAAATTGTTGTTTGCTCCTCTTCCTTGCATGCCCCCATGCTTGTGTCTTCCCTGCACTCCTTTGATTTCTGTCCTCCAAACCTCCTTTCCCCTCTCTTCCTCCTTCTACAATCCCCGATAACCTCCTCCCTCTTTCATATACTCTCTTTTCTTCCCTTTTTAGGTCATCTCTTCGAGCATGACCTAATAATATGGGTGTCGATGTCCGTCCGTCCGTCCGTTCACAATGAAGTTGAAGCGGGAGATCTGGTCATTAGTGATCCTGATAGAGGTCGATGAGACGTACACGATGGTAGACTTTCAAGGTCACGAAGGTCAAGGTCAAGGTCACGAGGCCTTTGAAGTTGCGAAAATGACGATTTTCAAATTCTATCTCCTCCGCCATTTCTCAAGCGATCTTGAATTTGATTGTAGCATATGAATCTATGGACAATATCAAATTTTGTCGGGCCGGATTTCGATATTCCCTTTCGTTTTCGTGTCACGTGACTTCAAAGTTGGCAAAAATGCGAAAATGACGATTTCAAAATCTATCTCCTCCTACATTTCTCACGATCTTGAATTTGATTGTGGCATATGAATGTATGGACAATATCTAAATTTGGTCGGGACGGATTTTCGAATTTCTCTTTCGTTTTCGCATCACGTGACTTCAAAGTTTGCAAAAACTGCCCTACCTTCAGGAGGCTATATATTCTCTACTGGCATGGTAAAAGTTAGTGAATGGTGTCATTGATAGCAGCTGACCTTTGTCTTTCATGTCCATTCGAAAGAATACCGATATCTTCGAATACGTACACGTCACGTGACTTTGAATTTTGCGAAAACTGCTTCATGTAGTTGCAAAATGACGATTTTCAAAATCGATCTCCTCCTACATTTCTTAAGTTATCTTGAATTTGATTGTGGCATATGAATCTATGGGACAATATCTAGATTTGGTCTGCCGGATTTTCGATATTCGCTTTCGTCTTCGGCGTCACGTGACTTCAAAGTTGGCCAAAAATCCTCCTGACCCGAGAACATACACTAGTAACAGGAACTCATGCTTGTTTCTCGCAGAGATGACCGTCACTCCCGCACGGGTGTATTTTCAATGATTATTTTCTCAATCTAGCCATCTCCCACAAGGATAGAAGAGCATTCTTCTGTATCTCATGAGTTCCTTGTAATGTGGAATGTATTGTTAGTGCATGGGTAGGGGGTGAAGGAGGGCTGGGGGGGGGACAGGGTAGTGATGGTGATGTATTTATGTACAGACGAACAGCCACTGTTTGAAATTGCTCTATTGGCTCTTCTTCGTGCTGAGGGCTTTGCCTTGGATACACGTGAACCGACCATTTAAGCCACAGTTTTTCGTCCCACAAGTTCCATAAGCCACTGTGTCTACCATCTTTCCAGCCCGACTTTTTTGATTATACCCCCTCCCTTTTACTCAACCTCTCCTTCCATTCCAACTGAACTTATTGAAGCTGACCTTCCCCCTCACCCTCAAACAATGGCCTAGCAGTTGTTGCGGTAGACGAGTGATGCCATGCAAAGAGGAAGTACATGTGGGTGCAGTAGTTGTTGGAGAACAATGCCAATAACAAGGAAACATGAGTGAGCACCATACAGCACCACCCTGTTTGTGCTCCAGCACGAGCCTATCGGGTATCACCACCACACACCAACTCCCGTCCCGGAACCATCCTGTTCGTTCATCTCAATCTACCTGCACACATGCTAACTTGCACGAAGACAGTAATCGGCAAGTGTTACCGACGAGCAGGCTAGATACAACCATCTCATCAACCTCAACCCCACCCCCTCCCTCACCCTCACCTTGTCCTTGTCCTTGTTACATTACCCATCTTCCACTTTATGTTACTTTGATGCTTTGGTCCCATTATCAGTGTCTCATGCTATGTATGCAAGCCAGGCTTACACAGTAGTTAAAGGAGAATTTGTATCCTCTATATGTGTCATGTAAAGGTCTGTCGGGAATTGTACCCTCTTGGGGATGCGGATTTGTGTAATTACTTACTATTACTGCTATTCTGGTTTATTAGTATACACCTCTCCTTCCCAATTCCATATCCAGGTGATGCATGACGTCATCGCCGGGCGCCAAAGGAAGGGAGTACTCGGTTTTTACTCCGTGTTTGTTAATTGCCGGAATCCTTCGGATTTCGCCAATTATGTTGGTCGGTTGTGTGTGTCATTCTGTGTCGAGAAGAGAAGAGAGAGGAATAAAGTCTGCAAAGGTATATGCAGAAAGTCATGTTGCAGTGCAGTAACCACCGATTAGAAATTCCTTCCTAGAAAAAAAGTTCGTGACGTCATAAATACCACGGCTGATGGAAAAATCCTACGCATATCTCCGAAACTAGGGAAGCTTTTGTAATCGTGTTTGCGGGAATCAAACGGGCATTTGCACAGATGATTTGACGCAGATCTGATGCATCACAATGACTCGTATTCCGTTTAAATGACATAATCACTATTTTCTTAAATTTTTTTGTTCACAACCAAACTTTCATCAAAATCGAACCTTGACATGTTCATTGTCTGCAGAGCCCACAGCAGACAGCTAACCACTCCAGATTGAGGAAATCTTCCAAAAAAGTTTACGTCATAATACGCAATGGAAATCGCCATAAACAATCCGTCCCGAACAACGCAAGCTTTTGAATACTTCAGATGGAATTGAATAGGGCATTAGAGATAATTACCGCACACCTGAAGCATAACTGATAACTAGGACGTCATCACTAAGAGACGAGTGATCTAGCTCATTGGAGCTGTTTTTACATCTGCAGAAGGGAAGGAGGGAGGTTTTTACCCCTTCTGTCGGTTGTTGTCTGTTTATGTACAGATACTGAAAAAAGTTTTGCGGATCCGGAGGAATTTTGACACAGGTTCGGGTGGAAAGGACAACTGATAGATTTGGTGAAAACGGATTGAACCGACTACTTAGAATTTTTTACGTGATTTCTTCCCCATTGAAGATAGGCGAAACCGATAATATAGCACGATACTCTCAAAAGGTGGACGATTCAGACGAAACTAGGACAGGTTGGTGTGTGTGGGGAAACTTGATTCTCGACTTTTGGTGAAGCATGTGATGACTCTGGATACCTGATAATTTACTCGATCAAAGGTTTGAGTGATTCGCATACCAGTTGATTGATTTAGCCGGGCCAAGAACCATGATGTATTTACTAATTCAATGAAATATCTTTTTTGTGCTTTCAAGTAACAGTTAATGGGTCTCTACTAAATGTTGCTGCTCATCTGTGCTGGGAATCAAAGTATTTGTCGTGGCAACGGCTGTGATTGACGCCCTCGCCTGAGTAGTCTCCTTCCTCCGCTGAGAATTCAGTAATTCTCTAATGACCCTCTGTAGCAAACCAAGCTCTGTGATAGGCTCCCAAGCAACTACTACACGATTAATGAAGGGGCATGTTAGCGCACCCACTCATAGAGCGGATGGAGTATGAGTGATATAGCCGAGATTCTGGTGTCTGTTGGTGGGATCACGTCAGGGGGGTCAGGCCAACACCCCTGAATTCGAGTTGGATAGTTGCCATTAATCAAGTGTAATCAGTTATGTAGGGTGATTTAATTTGTTAGATAGTCCCGTGCAGCGTAAGGCTCGAAATGTTCGTGGGTGCCGTATATGCCCTTTCAATATGGTGCGAACCGATAAACGTCGCCTTCCCTTGATTTCAATGCATGTCTGTGCAATAGGAGACAAGTATGGTAATTTTGACCGTTTCTCCAGTATGTCTCTTGGGGGTAATGTGGAGAGGGCTTCCTTGTGGGAATCCAACTAGACAGGTTCAACAGGCAAGTAGCGATGGCTCTGCAATTTTCCTTTCCATGAGCAGTTGGCATGTTCAGGACCGTTTGTGTCGCCTTCTTTGAGATGGGCAAAGACTGTACTGAGCGTGGGTTGCTGGTCTGTCTCTTATGTTGGCGTCGCCGGTTCACCTAGGAGTGCCAATACCTCATGAGTTCGACTGGCACGATCTCATAACTCTACGCGTCTTCTGCTTGTTCATTTTCGCTGAGTTATCTTTGATACTCCGCGTGAGACGACGCCGACCTTGTTATTTATTCCATGAATCTGGGGACTTGTGTTGTATCCTTTCTTCCCAATTGACGCATCTCAGTTTGATTAACGAGTATTTATTGTTACGCACTTTTTAATTTGATTTTATGGCCGGTTTAGACATGCCTATTTTGTTCAACTTGTTGTCTACTCGTCGGCAAATGCGAATGACATTTGCTCAGCTTACCCACTGGAAAACGCATCGTGGGATTTCCTGTTGCGCACAACTATGGCCGGCGTCATAGCGACTTTCGCTCATCATGGGTAATGCTTTTGGATTTTGCTTCCTCTTGATACGCTTAATGGGACACGACTGTGACTCTTGGTTCGGAGTGGAGTCCTGTCACAAATCGGTTGGTTGTTACTTCCATCCGAGTCATCCTTCTTTACAGGAGCGCTTCAGTGGGGGATAGGGATATAAAAGCATCGAACGGCGCACACATATCTGGGACCTGCGCCATCCCTATCAGCAAGTAGGGGAGAAGCGGTCGCGAGAATCGCACCATTTGACGTAGTTTGTTTCGGTGGACTCTGGGTTCAATTGTTTGATTCCAGTCTTCTTCTGAAATCGTTCTAATTTAAATGGACCTGTTACCTTTCATGCTCAACTAAGTTTAAAAACGGGACTCTAGGGCATTATATATTCAAGAGTGGCCTCAAGAGTGCTAACACCACGTCGTCTTTCCTTTGGGTGTTGGTGCCACGCCATGCGCATTTCCATCAAAGGGGAGTTCTTATCTCACGCGCACGAACGGATCGGAGATTGTGAGCACTTGAAGATCCATGTTATATCTTTTCTGCTCTCGTGCATTTCAAATCTTCTTGGTTTCCATGCAAAAACTGTACTTCTTTGGTGCCAGTTGTTCCATTTGGCTACTGCGCCGTTGGCACTTCGGTCCCCCCGGGGTTGGCTTAGACTAAATGGGTTCCGATCGTCGCCGTCTCCTTCTTCTCGTGCCCTGGTTAAGTAAAGTACAACAGGCTATAAAGCAAAGAGGACATTCACGTGTTTGGCGCCTCGAGTTTCGGGCACTTGAAGATGGACAGCGATCAGCGCTGTTTTTGTTACCAGGCAGTGGCAAAGCTCGTGGGCACAAGAATAACAGAGAACTTGAGCAGTGACGTACAAGAAGGTCAAGGAAAATAAAGACAACAATACTCCTGCGGCTCTTACAGCTGTTTTTGCTTCGTCCTGTGGCCCTGGACGACCTCATCGCTCCTACTTTTTGTCAACCCCGTTAGAGCTACAAAGCAGGGGACCGAGGCCTTTTGCCACGCATTGCTGATACAAGCAGACCCTCTGTCAGCCCACGTAATTGTCGGTGATCAACTAGTAGACAACATGGGCCGCACAGCTTGGCCAACGAGGTCGTTCTGTATTCCAATCTTCCGTCTAGGTGACTCGTCACGATAAGTATAAGCAACGGCACCTCAGGGTTGTACCTGTTTGCATTATAGCCTTAACCATGCAATCGGACAGCGTTTTTTTCTTGGCTGCATTAAACCGTACTTATTTATTTTGGAAATGGCGGAGCACGATGGACATTTCTTTACCACCGTCTTTTGTGTTGTTGCCGGAGGCAAATGTCGTCTCTGCGGACACTTCTCGGTGGATGAAAACTGAGTGGCATTTCCAAACGTCGTTGTTGCATTGCTGTCTTATACGCATAATGCGGCGGCGATCAACCATGATTCGACCTCTTGCCAAAGTATCGGTTCTGCTGAGATGGTTCCTCGGCACCAATACACTGTAGAACAAGGATTATTTAAACTGAAAGATAATAAGAGTTTCGACTCACACTGGCTTCTCAGAGTATTATCCATAATATTACACTGCGAAGTTTCCCTTGCTTTCCTCGTGGGGTCGGTCTCGAGCCGCATTCAACAGACTACCCATGCAGAAGCGCGAGCAATTGAGCCATCACAGGACCCATGACATCCTTTATTCTATTATTATGTGAATTGGTGACACCCTTGGTCTGGTTTTATCCACGTGACGTTGCTTCATGGCTAAGAGGTGATTCTGTTTTTCATATGTCAGCATAGGTGAGATTACACACACCGTATCCCATGGGTAGCCAATAATAATTCTGCTTTTGAATTTGACTTTGTTTCACACGTCTAAGTAGAGGAAGGGACGCATCTGAGAGCTGGCACAGTGTGTAGTTGGTGCATCATTGTGATCACACCGTTGATTGAAGCGTGGTCAACATGTCCGTATTCGAAGCCAGTGTATTATTATTAACACACAAAAGGTTAATTGTTGTTTGCTCCTCTTCCTTGCATGCCCCATGCTTGTGTCTTCCCTCACTCCTTTGATTCCTGTCCTCCAAACCTCCTTTCCCCTCTTCCTCCTTCTACAATCCCGATAACCTCCTCCCTCTTTCATAACTCTCTTTTCCCTTTTAGGTCACTCTTCGAGCATGACCTAATAAATGGTGTCGATGTCCGTCCGTCCGTCCGTTCACTGAAGTTGAAGCGGAGATGGTCATTAGTGATCCTGATAGAGGCGATGAGACGTACACGATGTATGACTTTCAAGGTCACGAGGTCAAGGTCAAGGTCACGAGGCCTTTGAAGTTGCGAAAAAGACGACTTCAAATCTATCTCTCCGCCATTTCTCAGCATCTTGATGTTGTAGCATATGAATCATGGAAATTATTGTCGATTTTCGACATTCTATTTGTTTCGGCCGGATTTTCGATATTGCTTTCGTTTTCGTGTCACGTGACTTCAAAGTTGGCAAAAAATGCGAAAATGACGATTTTCAAAATCTATCTCCTCCTACATTCTCAACGATCTTGAATTTGATTGTGCATATGAATGATGGACATATCTAAAATTGGTCGGACGGATTTCGAATTCTCTCTTCGTTTTCGCATCACTGACTTCAAAGTTGCAAAAACTGCCCTAACCTTCAGGAGGCATAATATTCTCACTGGCATGGTAAAAGTTAGTGAATGGGTCATTGATAGCAGCTGACCTTGTCTTTCATGTCCATTCGAAAGAATACCGATATCTTCGAAACGTACAGGTCACGTGACTTGAATTTTGCGAAAACTGCTTCATGTAGTTGCAAAATGACGATTTTCAAAATCGATCTCCTCCTACATCTTAAGTTATCTTGAATTTGATTGTGGCATATGAATCTAATGGGACAATATCTAGATTTGGTCTGCCGGATTTTCGATATTCGCTTTCGTCTCGCGTCACGTGACTTCAAAGTTGGCCAAAAATCCTCCTGACCCGAGAACACTACCCTAGTAACAGGAACTCATGCTGTTTCTCGCAGAGATGACCGTCACTCCCGCACGGGTGATTTTCAATGAATTTTTCTCAATCTAGCCATCTCCCACAAAGGGATAGAAGAGCATCTTCTGTATCATTGAGTTCCTTGTAATGTGGAAGTATTGTTAGTGCATGGGTAGGGGGTGAAGGAGGCTGGGGGGGGGGACAGGGTAGTGATGGTGATGTATTTATGTACACAGAAGCCACTGTTGAAATTGCCTATTGGCTCTTCTTCGTGCTGAGGCTTTGCCTTGGATACACGTGAAACCGCCATTGTAAGCCACAGTTTGTCCCAACAGTTCATAAGCCATGTGTCTATCCACTTTCCAGCCCCGACTTTTTTGATTATACCCCCTCCCTTTTTAACCTTCCTCTCTCATTCCAACTGAACTTATTGAGCTGACCTCCCCTCACCCTCAAACAAGGCCTACGAGTTGTTGCGGTAGACGAGTGATGCCAGCAAGAGAAGTACAGATGGGTGCAGTAGTTGTTGGAGAACAATGCAATAACAAGGAAACATGAGTGAGCACCATACAGCACCATCCTGTGTCTCAGCACGAGCCTATCGGGTACACACCACACACCAACTCCGTCCCGGAACCATCCTGTTCGTTCATCTCAACTACTGCACACATGCAAACTTGCACGAAGACAGTAATCGGCAAGTGTTACCGACGAGCAGGCTAGATACAACCATCTCATCAACCTCAACCCCCCCCCACCCCCCCCTCACCTTGTCCTTGTCCTTGTATAATTACCCATCTTCCACTTTATGTTACTTTGATGCTTTGGTCCCATTATCAGTGTCTCATGCTATGTATGCAAGCCAGGCTTACACAGTAGTTAAAGGAAATTTGTATCCTCTATATGTGTCATGTAAAGGTGTCGGGAATTGTACCCTCTTGGGGATCGGATTTGTGAATTACTTACTATTACTGCTATTTCTGTTTATTATATAACCTCTCCTTCCCTTCCAATATCCAGGTGATGCATGACGTCATCGCCGGCGCCAAAGGAAGGGAGTACTCGGTTTTTACTCCGTGTTTGTTAATTGCCGGAATCCTCGGATTTCGCCAATTATTGGCGGTTGTGTGTGCATTCTGTGTGTCTGTTCTGTGTTGTGTGTGTTTGTTTACCCTGTAGCACCACCGCCACACCGTTCAGCGATCATGACAACTGGGTACAGACGTCGGCCATGGTCAAACTTAGACCTTGTCGTTTTTGGTGAATCTAGGTCAAGGTCAAGGTCACAAAAACCGAAATTCTTTTTTGCAATAACGTCCGCTAAAATGGTCGTATCTGCTTCAAACCAAATCGAAAATGTGCATCTTCAATACTGCATCCAACCATTATGTCTCATGGGGTCACAAACACCCTTCTTAGCGTCGGGGGTCAATGTCGGGGTCGGTCAAAACTTTCAAATTGCGATAAAAACGCCATTTCAAGTCCGATTGACTTCCAAGTTATGATCATGACCAAACTAAGTCTACAACTCATTAAACAGTAGCATTATCGACTTATAAGAACCAAATTGATTTCCAGGTTTTTGTTTTTTCAGAGATCATGGAGATTGACAAAGTTATTCCGCAATTCCTTGCTCAACAACAATTTCGTTTGTCTTGTTTGTCCAGGTATATTGTTATAGATTCCGATGGTGGCCGGGCACAGATTGCGCAACA
>CM068955.1:16961449-16978133 GCA_035128595.1 Eptatretus atami
AGTCTGCCAGTCCGTAGCCGTTTGGTTTTATATACAAATTGAACAATTGTTCTCAACGCGGCACGAATAAACTCAAGGCAGCAACTTTCGTATAACTCAGCCAGATTTATTGGGACACCTCGGGGAACTCGACACAAGCAAAAGCATTCACGAACGTTTATAATAATCTATAACCCGCTCTTAACTAGGAGCTACGGATACGGGTTTCAAGGGGGGCCCTAGCGAAATAAACCTCAGACAACATGCAGACAAGACACAGATACTGGTGATGCCTCATGGACGAGGGGAAAGTGTCAAAGGCACGAATGCGGCTCGTGAAAAGCCAATGTCAACGGATTCGAGCGCCCAAGCTCGAGCACGCCGCGTGGCAAGATGGCGGCATCCTTTTGTCGCACCGCTCACGCACCAGCTTCAGCGCGTTCAGCCCCTGTAAGGTCGACGGCACAAAACAGTCAGTTCTATGGTGGATTCCAGCTGGTTTCTCCAAGGTCCAGTATGCGAATCCAGGCCTGGCTGTTCACCAGACTAGGCCAAATCGGGTGTTGGCTCCGCAGGCGGATCGACAGGATGAAAAGACGTGTCGAGCCGTGCAGTGAGTAAGGACAGTCAGAGGCTCCGTGACTGGACTCCGGATGAACCTTTCGATGACCTCCTCATAAAGTCGATCGCCGACTCCCCTCATGCAGTTCCTCTTGCCTTTCTGGCGGGCCTTTTCACGAAGCCGATCAAAGACTCACAAAGCCGTCCCCAGACTGACAAAGCAGCCAGTTCCTTTTACAGCAGATCGCAGACTCGACACTAGCCGTTTCTTCCTTGCCTTCCCGGGGCTCGCTCTCTTGGATAGCTCCAGGGATACGTATTGGTCCATCCCCCAGTCCGCAGCCGCTCTCCACCAATGGGCTGCCGACACGTCTCGCGACGACCCTCTCAAAGCGCTTGGCGGGGGCTATTTAAGAGGGGAAGGAAAAAGAAGCAAGGCGCCTCTCGGTACACACCACACTGTACGAACACTGGACAGCCTGCTACACCTCCCGACACACATGTAACGTCCGATTACCAAACAACCTGGCTAAACATGCATTTAAGGGGGGATCTGGGCTAATCCTATATTAAATAACCCACTAAGGGCCCATTTCCGCAACAATATCTCAGCCAACCTTTGAGTTAAGAAGCTTAAATTTGGGGTTAAAAGTGAAGATGTGCTTTGTCAATAACGGTATTTTTTTTTTTTTGCTTAATCAAATAGTTGATTAAATACTTAATTATTATCGATTATTTTTCTTTTCTTTCTTCTCATCTGGGCAATATCTCAGGCACCTTTGAGTTCCGAAGCCGATATTTGGACATGACAGTGAACAAGTGATTTGGCTCTAAAAGAGTATTTTTGATTTATTGACTAATCAGTTAATCGATGAATTATTCATTTTTTGATGAATTACTTAATTTTCAAAAAGTTACAGATTCGGATGAAACGGTGGTGGTTTTGGTATGCCATGAGCCATTTGATTAAGAAATTAATTATTTTACGATTACTATTTATTGATTTAAATTATGCAATGAATCAATCAAGTATTCTACACTGCTCCCTCCCAATTCTGTGTCCCTGTGCTGCACGATGCATCGCCGGGCACCAAAGGCGCCTCAGCAAAGTTGCGCACTGGAGGATTTGTTATTTATTTATTTGGCGTGGGAGCGGTGTACTTTGAATGTACCTCTAATTGTTAATTATTAAATTTAAAAAAAATCCGTTATGTGCAGACGATTCCTTTCCTGCCATTTGGATAATTTGGCATCGAGGAGTGAGAAAGTGGGGAAAATTTTCTATCCAGCCAATAACCACTCGGCCGTTTTGGTCATGGCCCCATTTGGGTATAGATTCAGAGCATCTCTTGTAACACTTGCTGTGAGCCAGGCTTCAAACCCCATATTTATGACTGCTTAAATGTGGCATTCCAAGGAAGAATAAGTCTATGTGTAAACAACTGCACAACGTCTCTCATGCTCCTGCATTTTGCTGAGTAGAAAGTTGTTGCGTGTACCTGAACAGCATCTGTACAAGGCTGACTTCAACGATGGCTCCAAGGAAACAGGATGGATTCCTTTGGGCTCAGTGGACGTGGAAAGGTAAAGAGAGCCGGAGCCATTCTCAATAGGAAAAAGTACCGGCAGCCTCCGGACTCCATTAAGTTTACAGCGTCACGGACACGCCGCAGATGGTCATGGCTCGTAATGCCTATGATCACGCAAGTGATGTGAGTACAGAATACCTTGCCTTGCTCTTCTTTTCCTTTTTAGACTTGTCAGTATTTCTTTCATTCTTTATCATGGGAATAACTTTCTTTTTAGCTCACCACCGAAGATGAAGGAGGTTATGTTTTCACCCCTTTCTGTCTGTTTGTGTACAAGATATCTCAAAAGTTGAGAACGATTCGGATGAAACTTGTGGACACGTTGGGTGTGTGGCAAGGAAAAATGATTCAATTGTGGTGAAGATCCAAATCCAGATCTGACCACTAGAATTTTAAAAGTGATTCTTCACCATGAGAGATAGGGCTCAAAAACGATATATGTAGCATGATATCCAAAAATGTATTTGGCCAGGTATGTTCTTGTGGATCGGACATTACGGGTGGAGGTATGCGCTCTACCGAGTGCCCTTCTAGTTTTATCACGGTATCAATTTACGTTTGTTTTACGTCTTCTTCATAAGTTTTTATATTCGATCTCTAATTATTGACTCTCCATAATTGTTCACAAATTTAAGTTCAACCAGCAAACAACAGGAAGCAAATGATGAGTTCAGAAGGGAAATCAATTGCATTATTGCTTAAAAGTGTCCATCTTTCTACCATAGAGACTATACAAGGCCAAAGGAGAACAAGCGAAGCATGAATACACAATGACCCAGATGTTCCCGCTTTCATCCAGGCAAAAATGAATGCCTACAACATAAGTGAAGTGAGTACAGTGAAAGTGGTGATGTATAGCTGTCCTTTGTTGAAGACCATCAATGTATCAAGTCTGCATGGATGTACGTGTGTCAATTGGCGCGAAATTGAGAAAAAAAAAATACTTGAGACGATGAGTGGAAGAGAGATCGTGATCGGGGCGAAATGGAGAGTATAGAAGCTGGAAGGTGGTGGAGATAAAGGAGAGGTGGTTTGCAGAAGGTAGGAATAAGGAGAAGAGAGCGATAATTTTGGAGGAGAAAGGAGTGGGTGTGTGGGAGGGAGTGTCTCTGTCTCAGTGTGCATGCATCCATCCGTCAATGCGGGTGCTTCCCACTTTTAAAATACAGGGAGTCCCTGACTTACGAACTGGTTACATTCCTGAAGTCTGTTCGTAAGTCGATTTGGTATACAAGTCAGAAAATGCTGCCGATAACCCTATCCCTCCCCAAAGAGTGGAAATGGCTTTCGTTCCTCATTCATCAAGAACTGTGCTCATATTTTGTTTTGTTTTTTTTGTATACATAGTTGAGACTCGTGGAAGAGCTCGTACCAGTACATGGAACGGATCATGACACAACAGGACACAAGGAACAGTGGAGGGAGGAGGGGTAACACCAACAGCAGAGATGATGGCCAATATCGAGACAGACTTGGACAAACAATGGGTGGGGGAGGAATTGGAGCAGGAGAGATGGATACAGATGGAAAGTCTCAGGAGGGAAGACTGAAATTTGGAAGGAGGAGGGATTCGGGGTAGGTTGGGGTGCAGTTAACGAGGGTAGAAAAGATCATGCTTTGAGGACGAATCTGAGATAGTTGGTGACCAGCTGTCTTAAGGAACTTTAGGGAAGTGTAAATTCCCTCCCCCCCCCTCCCCCCCCCCCCCCCCCCCCACTCATTGTTTCCAGTTTCATAAATCATTCCTTTTATTCTCCGTCCCTGCTTTTTAAAATTGATGCTCACGGTTCATTGGCACAATACCGAAGGTTCTTTCCTTAATCGATCTGCACCAGCAGGCGAGTGACTCCAAACTTGAGTTTATTCCATAGAAAAGGTCAAAGCAGTAAATTCTAAACTCCGACACGAGTTGCTGGAAGTACAGAGTACACACTGCTGCTGGAATGTTGATCAGACCGTAGTCTTGTCGTTGCGGTGAAATGATCGATTATTTTTCACCCCTGCTACTGACGAGCATCATTTAGAACAAAAATGACTGTATTTGTGCATGTGAAAAATGTCACACAGATTCAGATTCTGAAGCCATCTTGGATCTGATCTCGAAAAAAAAACTGACGTGCATATGTAAGTCATCATTCATTATCTGTGTGCCAAGTTAACAAGATCGATGAGTACATGTCCGAGAAATGGTCGAGGTCGTGTTTATTGTCGGCTTTTTTTTTTACAACTAAAATGATTGCCAGTCGTCGGCCATCATTGATCGAATTGCAAAACAAAATGATGCGCAATATGTATACCATCATGTGTTGTCTTTGTGTCCAGTTTGAACAAAAATCGGTCTGTCCATGCCCGAAATATGGCTACGACGGACGAGACCAAATCTATAACCCCTGTTTTGACGAAGTCCAACGGGGGCTAATCAATTCTTTGATGCTATTGCAGAAAGTATCCTGATATTAAACATGTTGGGTACGTGGTTCATGCTTGATACTGGCTGTACCATTGCATACCTCCAAAGAGTTAAGTTGGCAGCAGCTCTTGAACAAATTTTCATTGTATGTTTTTGCAGAATTATTACAAGTCCAAGTGGCATGAAGACCGGGAAAAGGTCATAACCTCATGCTGATGCCATTCCCATTCGGGTCGCAAGGCGTCCAGAGACATCGCCAGTGACGTAAGTGAAAAGTGAAAGCCTTCAGCACCTCCCAGCTTGCTGTTCCACTTATTTGTGCTCACCTACTGGTGATGCTCTGCCATATTTTTCAACATGAGCCAGGCCTGATGGCAAGCACAAACCTTTTGAAGAGACAACAGGAAAGAAGGCTGGGACTCAGTTTGCTCTTATAAAGTTGCACCAAACTTTAATAATAATGCTACTCTTTATACGTACAAATACAAGCAAGCCTTTGAGAAACAGAAGGGCCATCACATTGGGGCCCTGAGCATGGAGGACGACCCCAAACTGGTCCACTCGATGAAAGTGGCCAAGATCCAGAGTGAGCGTGAGTACAAGAAGCCTACGAGAAGGAGAAGACCAAATACCATACTCCTCTCGACATGATGAATGTCGAGCTGGCAAAGAAGGCCCAGAACTTGGCCAGCAATTTTGACTACAAGCACCTGATTCACCAGTACAGGTTGCCACCGGACAACATGACTGCACAACAGGCCAAGATGGCCTACGGTCTCCCGCAGTGATGTGAGAAACTTTCTTTCATGATTTTGATTAACCTGGAATTATTTTTCAACCATTGGAAAATGATCACATGATACACATGATTACTCATTTGTTACGAAGCACAAATAAATATGATGGAGATGATTCAAATGCGGCAAAATCACGATCAATAGCTCTGGAAAATGGCAGCACTTAAATGTACCGGTACTGTACAGGGTGTTTCAAAAGTCTGGAATCATTATTTCATAATTTATTTATAATAACTAGCTGAAGGGCCATCGATGACGGGTACTAAAATTCTGTTCTTCTCAAACAGCTCATTTAACCAGGTTCTGTGATGGTTGCATTATTTAATTAGTTTAAAATTAAATAATGTGTGCACAAACTGCACATACATCTTTACAATATTGAATTCTCGCTTCAGTTTCCCATTGACTTCTGGGCGAGCACCCACAGCTCCAGGGGACGCTGTTTTGGCTACATACATGCATACCCACATACGCGATAAGCTGCGTTATAGTAAGATTGCTCAGATTGCGACATCACGACTTGCGTAAGTTTATTTGAACATTTCTTAACACTGATATCGATGATATCGATTTAACTAACCCTAACAGCTCAAAAAATAAAATCGAAAGGCTCTCGGTTGAGTGCATACCTCCGCCAGGCTCAACAGTTTGCATTTTGTATCCCCTTGATAGGCTGGATCCCAATCTAGATCTTCATCAAATCGAATCAATTAGTCCTTGTCACATACGCGACACGTCACCAATTTTCGTCTCAATCAGACCATAGGGTTTTATAATACAATGTCCATGTCGTTTTTGGCCACATCTTTCAATGGTGAAGAATCGCTTCCAAAAATTAAAAAATTCTCACATGTACATTCAGATCCTCACCGAAATCGAATCGATTGTTCCTCGTCACACACCCGACCTGTCCAACAAGTTTCGTTCCGAATCCGTCCCTAACGTTTCGAGATACGCTGCTCACAGAGAGGGATGAAAACATAACCTCCATCCACCTTCGTTGGCGCCAGGTAAAAATTAATAATATTTCCTGTGATTCCAGCGTTTTGAAACGCCCTGTATTTTGGGGGATTTTTCTGCTTCGTTATTTGAGATCCATTCATTTGCGTGTCAATCAGAGCAATGAGTAGTTAAAACATGAAAAATAAGAATCATTGTCCACACCACAACAAGCTTTCAACAGACGGTGTAAATAACGTTAACTCATCATGCAGAGTTTAGCCAAAACACTCTTCTGCATCTTTCTTCGTGAAGTTTGTGATTCAATACCAATAAGTTATCAAATGATATAAAATAAATATAAATAATAATAATCGCTTTTCATGCTTCATCTTCCTCTTAAACACGTGTGTGTTCTCATTACTGTATCATAATGCACGACTCTTCTACTATTTCAACAGACTGTTCTCAGTTCGACCTTTCATTCATACCTTGCCTAAAAAATCCAACTGTTGCAGCGTTTCTTCTCTCCATTCTCTGAATTCGCCTTTATAGCATCCATCAATAAATGTCTTCAATCGCATCCCTGACTAAAAATGAATAAAACCCAAGTTTCCTATGAATGTTCGCTTTCCATCAACCATTCTTTTTTTCTTACTTCAGTGCCAACTCACTCCTCTCACAGCTCCCTCTCCAAAGCAACCATCACACTCTTCTCCCTCAAGCTTCCCTCTCACCTTTCTCAAAAACTCCCCCCTCACCTTTCTCTCTCAACTCTCCCCACTCACCCTTCTCCACAATTCACCCCCCTCACTCACCCTTCTCAAAGTTGTGCCCCCTCTCTTACCAAAGCTGCCTCCTTCCCCTGCCCTCTCCCCTCCATGTCATCACTCGACCTCCTCAAATCCTCAACTGCCTTCTTCCCCCTCTCATTACTCCCCATTGCACCTCAACCCAGCACCACAGAGCCTTTTCTTTCTCGTCATCCGGCCCCTACCCAAGCTATTCTGCAATCTCTCACACTCTTTCAACAACTCTCCTTACCTCCCCCCCCACTCCATTGTCCTGCCCTCCCCCTCCCTGCACCTAAAGCCTCCTCCCCTCCCTCTTCATTACAGTGTGGACCTCAAATATCTGGGGCCTTTGCTCAAACCTTACACATCTTTCCATACAGGTTGCCACTGAAAAACCAGACATAATCTGCCTAACAAGAACTTTCCTCCCTCAAGATGTGTCTGACTCCCAAGTATCTCTCCCTGGTTAACTCCCTCCTCCGGTATGACAGACCTGAGCCTCGTCTGGGAGGAGAGTTGCTCTCTTCATCAAAGACTCTCTTCCTCACTCTCAATGCACTGCCCTCACTCCCCCACACCCACAGGAATACCTCTGGCTACGCTTCCTCTCCACTCCCACCTCATTTTTATATGTTTACTGTACCGTCCACCTAACAGTTATGACTCCATCTCCACCTCACGATCCGAAAACATGGACAACTTCTATCTTCTCATCCCAACTCTCTCTTCCTCATATGTGGTGACTTCAAATATCATCATGCCAGTTGGCTAGCTGTGGGTACCTCTCTCACCTGTCATGGTACTTCAGCAAAAGATTTATGCGACTCATTGGGACTGAATCAATCAGACAACTTCCCTACCCGGATCTCAACCAATGGTACTCCATCTCTTCTGGATCTGATTTTGACAAATTTCCCTGAAAATATCTGTTGTTCTTCCTCCGCTCAAATCGGTTCTTCTGACCACGTCCTGTCAAAGTGGACATTTCTCTATCTGTTATTAGAGGATCACCTCAGCGCCGTCGAGCCTGGCATTCACTCAAGCCGACTGGCAGGTCTCCAAGCAGCCATAAAAACTTCTAATCTCTCTCTGTTGAAAGACGTGTCGAGCCGTGCAGTGAGTAAGGACAGTCAGAGGCTCCGTGACTGGACTCCGGATGAACCTTTCGATGACCTCCTCATAAAGTCGATCGCCGACTCCCCTCATGCAGTTCCTCTTGCCTTTCTGGGCGGGCCTTTTCACGAAGCCGGATCAAGATCACAAAGCCGTTCCCAGACCAACAAAGCAGCCAGTTCCTCTCTTTCTACGAAGATCAGACTCTCAAGCCGTCCCAACTGACAAAGCAGCCAGTTCCTTTTACAGCAGATCCAGACTCGACACTAGCCGTTTCTTCCTTGCCTTCCCGGGGCTCGCTCTCTTGGATACGCTCCAGGGATACGTGATTGGTCCATCCTCCAGTCCGCAGCCGCTCTCCACCAATGGGCTGCCGACACGTCTCGCCGACGACCTCTCAAAGCGCTTGGCGGGGGCTAGTTAGAAGAGGGAAGGAAAAAAGAGCAAGGCGCCTCTCGGTACACCACCACTGTACGAACACTGGACAGCCTGCTACACCTCCCGACACACATGTAACGTCCGATTACCAAACAACCTGGCTAAACATGCATTTAAGGGGGGATCTGGGCTAATCCTATATTAAATAACCCACTAAGGGCCCATTTCGCAACAATATCTCAGCCAACCTTTGAGTTAAGAAGCTGAAATTTGGGTAAAAGTGAAGATGTGCTTTGTCAATAACGGTATTTTTTTTTTTTTGCTTAATCAATAGTTGATTAAATACTTAATTATTATCGATTATTTTTCTTTTCTTTCTTTCTCATCTGGGCAATATCTCAGGCACCTTTTGAGTTCCGAAGCCGATATTTGGACATGAAGTGAACAAGTGATTTGGCTCAAAAGAGATTTTTGATTTATTGACTAATCAGTTAATCGATGGATTTCTTTTTGGATGAATTACTTAATTTTCAAAAAGTTACAGATTCGGATGAAACGGTGGTGGTTTTGGTATGCCATGAGCCATTTGATTAAGAAATTAATTATTTTACGATTACTATTTATTGATTTAAATTATGCAATGAATCAATCAAGTATTCTACACTGATCCCTCCCAATTCTGTGTCCCTGTGCTGCACGATGGCATCGCCGGGCACCAAAGGCGCCTCAGCAAAGTTGCGCACTGGAGGATTTGTTATTTATTTATTTGGCGTGGGAGCGGTGTACTTTGAATGTACCTCTAATTGTTAATTATTAAATTTAAAAAAAATCCGTTATGTGCAGACGATTCCTTTCCTGCCATTTGGATAATTTGGCATCGAGGAGTGAGAAAGTGGGGAAAATTTTCTTTCCAGCCAATAACCACTCGGCCGTTTTGGTCATGGCCCCATTTGGGTATACATTCAGAGCATCTCTTGTAACACTTGCTGTGGAGCCAGGCTTCAAACCCCATATTCATGACTGCTTAAATGTGGCATTCCAAAGAAGAATAAGTCGATGTGTAAACAACTGCACAACGTCTCTCGTGCTCCTGCATTTTGCTGAGTAGAAAGTTGTTGCGTGTACCTGAACAGCATCTGTACAAGGCTGACTTCAACGATTGGCTCCAAGGAACAGGATGGATTCCTTTGGGCTCAGTGGACGTGGAAAAGGTAAAGAGAGCCGGAGCCATTCTCAATGAGAAAAAGTACCGGCAGCCTCCGGACTCCATTAAGTTTACCAGCGTCACGGACACGCCGCAGATGGTCATGGCTCGTAATGCCTATGATCACGCAAGTGATGTGAGTACAGAATACCTTGCCTTGCTCTTCTTTTCCTTTTTAGACTTGTCAGTATTTCTTTCATTCTTTATCATGGGAATAACTTTCTTTTTAGCTCCACCACCGAAGATGAAGGAGGTTATGTTTTCACCCCTTTCTGTCTGTTTGTTTGTCTGTTTGTGTACAAGATATCTCAAAAAGTTGAGAACGGATTCGGATGAAACTTGGTGGACACGTTGGGTGTGTGGCAAGGAAAAAATGATTCAATTGTGGTGAAGATCCAAATCCAGATCTGACCACTAGAATTTTAAAAGTGATTCTTCACCATTGAGAGATAGGGCTCAAAAACGATATATGTAGCATGATATCTCAAAAATGTATTTGGCCAGGTATGTTCTTGTGGATCGGACATTACCGGGTGGAGGTATGCGCTCTACCGAGTGCCCTTCTAGTTTTATCACGGTATCAATTTACGTTTGTTTTACGTCTTCTTCATAAGTTTTTATTTCGATCTCTAATTATTGACTCTCCATAATTGTTCACAAATTTAAGTTCAAGAAGCAAATGATGAGTTCAGAAGGGAAATCAATTGCATTATTGCTTAAAAGTGTCCATCTTTCTACCATAGAGACTATACAAGGCCAAAGGAGAACAAGCGAAGCATGAATACACAATGACTCCAGATGTTCCCGCTTTCATCCAGGCAAAAATGAATGCCTACAACATAAGTGAAGTGAGTACAGTGAAAGTGGTGATGTATAGCTGTCCTTTGTTGAAGACCATCAATGTATCAAGTCTGCATGGATGTACGTGTGTCAATTGGCGCGAAATTGAGAAAAAAATATACTTGAGACGATGAGTGGAAGAGAGATCGTGATCGGGGCGAAATGGAGAGTATAGAAGCTGGGAAAGGTGGTGGAGATAAAGGAGAGGTGGTTTGCAGAAGGTAGGAATAAGGAGAAGAGAGCGATAATTTTTGGAGGAGAAAGGAGTGGGTGTGTGGGAGGAGTGGTGGAGCTCTGTCTCAGTGTGCATGCATCCATCCGTCAATGCGGGTGCTTCCCACTTTTAAAATACAGGGAGTCCCTGACTTACGAACTGGTTACATTCCTGAAGTCTGTTCGTAAGTCGATTGGTATACAAGTCAGGAAATGCTGCCGATAACCCTATCCCTCCCCCAAAGAGTGGAAATGGCTTTCGTTCCTCATTCATCAAGAACTGTGCTCATATTTTGTTTGTTTTTTTTTTGTATACATAGTTGAGACTCGTGGAAGAGCTCGTACCAGTACATGGAACGGATCATGACACAACAGGACACAAGGAACAGTGGAGGGAGAGAGGGGGGTAACACCAACAGCAGAGATGATGGCCAATATCGAGACAGACTTGGACAAACAATGGGTGTGGGGAGGAATTGGAGGCAGGAGAGATGGATACAGATGGAAACTCTCAGGAGGGAAGACTGGAAATTTGGAAGGAGGAGGGATTCGGGGTAGGTTGGGGTGCAGTTAACGAGGGTAGAAAAGATCATGCTTTGAGGACGATCTGAGATAGTGGTGACCAGCTGTCTTAAGGAACTTTAGGGAAGTGTAATTCCCTCCCCCCCCTCCCCCCCCCCACTCATTGTTTCCAGTTTCATAAATCATTCCTTTTATTCTCCGTCCCTGCTTTTTAAAATTGATGCTCACGGTCATTGGCACAATACCCGAAGGTTCTTTCCTTAATCGATCTGCACCAGCAGGCGAGTGACTCCAAACTTGAGTTTATTCCATAGAAAAGGTCAAAGCAGTAAATTCTAAACTCCGACACGGAGTTGCTGGAAGTACAGAGTACACACTGCTGCTGGAATGTTGATCAGACCGTAGTCTTGTCGTTGCGGTGAAATGATCGATTATTTTTCACCCCTGCTTACTGACGAGCATCATTAGAACAAAAATGACTGTATTTGTGCATGTGAAAAATGTCACACAGATTCAGATTCTGAAGCCATCTTGGATCTGATCTCGAAAAAAAAACTGACGTGCATATGTAAGTCATCATTCATTATCTGTGTGCCAAGTTTTAACAAGATCGATGAGTACATGTCCGAGAAATGGTCGAGGTCGTGTTTATTGTCGGCTTTTTTTTTACAACTAAAATGATTGCCAGTCGGCCATCATTGATCGAATTGCAAAACAAAATGATGCGCATATGTATACCATCATGTGTTGTCTTTGTGTCCAGTTTGAACAAAATCGGTCTGTCCATGCCCGAAATATGGCTACGGACGGACGAGACCAAATCTATAACCCCTGTTTTGGACGAAGTCCAACGGGGGCTAATCAATTCTTTGATGCTATTGCAGAAAGTATCCTGATATTAAACATGTTGGGTACGTGGTTCATGCTTGATACTGGCTGTACCATTGCATACCTCCAAAGAGTTAAGTTGGCAGCAGCTCTTGAACAAATTTTCATTGTATGTTTTTGCAGAATTATTACAAGTCCAAGTGGCATGAAGACCGGGAAAAAGGTCATAACCTCAATGCTGATGCCATTCCCATTCGGGTCGCAAAGGCGTCCAGAGACATCGCCAGTGACGTAAGTGAAAAGTGAAAGCCTTCAGCACCTCCCAGCTTGCTGTTCCACTTAATTTGTGCTCACCTACTGGTGATGCTCTGCCATATTTTTCAACATGAGCCAGGCCTGATGGCAAGCACAAACCTTTTGAAGAGACAACAGGAAAGAAGGCTGGGGACTCAGTTTGCTCTTATAAAGTTGCACCAAACTTTAATAATAATGCTACTCTTTATTACAGTACAAATACAAGCAAGCCTTTGAGAAACAGAAGGGCCATCACATTGGGGCCCTGAGCATGGAGGACGACCCCAAACTGGTCCACTCGATGAAAGTGGCCAAGATCCAGAGTGAGCGTGAGTACAAGAAGGCCTACGAGAAGGAGAAGACCAAATACCATACTCCTCTCGACATGATGAATGTCGAGCTGGCAAAGAAGGCCCAGAACTTGGCCAGCAATTTTGACTACAAGCACCTGATTCACCAGTACAGGTTGCCACCGGACAACATGACTGCACAACAGGCCAAGATGGCCTACGGTCTCCGCAGTGATGTGAGAAACTTTCTTTCATGATTTTGATTAACCTGGAATTCTTTTTCAACCATTGGAAAATGATCACATGATACACATGATTACTCATTTGTTACGAAGCACAAATAAATATGATGGAGATGATTCAAATGCGGCAAAATCACGATCAATAGCTCTGGAAAATGGCAGCACTTAAATGTACCGGTACTGTACAGGGTGTTTCAAAAGTCTGGAATCATTATTTCATAATTTTATTATAATAACTAGCTGAAGGGCCCATCGATGACGGGTACTAAAATACTGTTCTTCTCAAACAGCTCATTTAACCAGGTTCTGTGATGGTTGCATTATTTAATTAGTTTAAAATTAAATAATGTGTGCACAAACTGCACATACATCTTTACAATATTGAATTCTCGCTTCAGTTTCCCATTGACTTCTGGGCGAGCACCCACAGCTCCAGGGGACGCTGTTTTGGCTACATACATGCATACCCACATACGCGATAAGCTGCGTTATAGTAAGATTGCTCAGATTGCGAGTCACCGACTTGCGTAAGTTTATTTGAACATTTCTTAACACTGATATCGATGATATCGATTTAACTAACCCTAACAGCTCAAAAAATAAAATCGAAAGGCTCTCGGTTGAGTGCATACCTCCGCCAGGCTCAACAGTTTGCATTTTGTATCCCCTTGATAGGCCGGATCCCAATCTAGATCTTCATCAAAATCGAATCAATTAGTCCTTGTCACACACGCGACACGTCCACCAATTTTCGTCTCAATCAGACCATAGGGTTTTATAATACAATGCTCCATGTCGTTTTTGGCCACATCTTTCAATGGTGAAGAATCGCTTCCAAAAATTAAAAAAAATTCTCACATGTACATTCAGATCTTCACCGAAATCGAATCGATTATTCCTCGTCACACACCCGACCTGTCCAACAAGTTTCGTCCGAATCCGTCCATAACGTTTCGAGATACGCTGCTCACAGAGAGGGATGAAAACATAACCTCCATCCACCTTCGTTGGCACAGGTAAAAATTAATAATATTTCCTGTGATTCCAGCGTTTTGAAACGCCCTGTATTTTGGGGGATTTTTCTGCTTCGTTCATTTGAGATCCATTCATTTGCGTGTCAATCAGAGCAATGAGTAGTTAAAACATGAAAAATAAGAATCATTGTCACACCACCAACAAGCTTTCAACAGACGGTGTAAATAACGTTAACTCACCTTGCAGAGTTTAGCCAAACACACTTTCTGCATCTTTCTTCGTGAAGATTTGTGATTCACTACCAATAAGTTATCAAATGATAATAATATAAATATAAATAATAATAATCGCTTTTCATGCTTCATCTTCCTCTTAAACACGTGTGGTTCTCATTACTGTATCATAATGCACGACTCTTCTACTATTTCAACAGACTGCTCTCAGTTCGACCTTTCATTCATACCTTGCCTAAAAAATCCAACTGTTGCAGCGTTTCTTCTCTCCATTCTCTGAATTCGCCTTTATAGCATCCATCAATAAATGTCTTCAATCGCATCCCTGACCTAAAAATGAATAAAACCCAAGTTTCCTATGAATGTTCGCTTTCCATCAACCATTCTTTTTTTCTTACTTCAGTGCCAACTCACTCCTCTCACAGCTCCCTCTCAAAGCAACCATCACACTCTTCTCCCTCCAAGCTTCCCTCTCACCTTTCTCAAAAACTCCCCCCTCACCTTTCTCTCTCAACTCTCCCCACTCACCCTTCTCCCACAATTCACCCCCCTCACTCACCCTTCTCAAAGTTGTGCCCCCTCTCTTCCACAAAGCTGCCTCCTTCCCCTGCCCTCTCCCCTCCATGTCATCACTCGACCTCCTCAAATCCTCAACTGCCTTCTTCCCCCTCTCATTACTCCCCATTGCACCTCAACCCAGCACCACAGAGCCTTTTCTTCTCGTCATCCGGCCCCCTACCCAAGCTATTCTGCAATCTCTCACACTCTTTCAACAACTCTCCTTACCTCCCCCCCCTACTCCATTGTCCTGCCCTCCCCCTCCCCTGCACCTAAAGCCTCCTCCCCTCCCTCTTCATTAACAGTGTGGACCTCAAATATCTGGGGCCTTTGCTCAAACCTTACACATCTTTCCATACAGGTTGCCACTGAAAAACCAGACATAATCTGCCTAACAGAAACTTTCCTCCCTCAAGATGTGTCTGACTCCCAAGTATCTCTCCCTGGTTACTCCCTCCTCCGGTATGACAGACCTGAGCCTCGTCCTGGTGGAGGAGTTGCTCTCTTCATCAAAGACTCTCTTCCTCACTCTCAATGCACTGCCCTCACTCCCCCACACCCACAGGAATACCTCTGGCTACGGCTTCCTCTCCACTCCCACCTCATTTTTATATGTGTACTGTACCGTCCACCTAACAGTTATGACTCCATCTACACCTCACGATCCGAAAACATGGACCAACTTCTATCTTCTCATCCCAACTCTCTCTTCCTCATATGTGGTGACTTCAAATATCATCATGCCAGTTGGCTAGCTGTGGGTACCTCTCTCACCTGTCATGGTACTTCAGCAAAAGATTTATGCGACTCATTGGGACTGACTCAATCAGACAACTTCCCTACCCGGATCTCAACCAATGGTACTCCATCTCTTCTGGATCTGATTTTGACAAATTTCCCTGAAAATATCTGTTGTTCTTCCTCCGCTCAAATCGGTTCTTCTGACCACGTCCTTGTCAAAGTGGACATTTCTCTATCTGTTATTAGAGGATCACCTCAGCGCCGTCGAGCCTGGCATTTCACTCAAGCCGACTGGCAGGGTCTCCAAGCAGCCATAAAACTTCTAGACTGGTCTCCTATCGCTACTTTCTCCAACATCAACTCATCCTGGGAATTCTTTCAAAGAAACTTGCTCTCCCTCATGCACAGATTTATCCCCTCTCGTCTTCAGTTGTCCAACCCTTCCTCCCGCCCATTGTTCACTGAAGCTTGTGATGAGGCAGTTGTCTTGAAACAACTTGCCTTTGCCTCATGGATAGCAAACCCAAATGAGGGTAATCTCAATTCCTTCCATAAAGCTCGTAACAAGTGTGTATCTACCCTCAGGAGAGCCAGAAAACAACATCTTTCTAAGCTCAAGTCTGAACCTCAAACCTCTCTCCCTCCTCAAATCCTGGTGGCGTCAATCAAATCTGTTTCTGGTGTATGTTCCCCTCCATCCCCTCCCTTACCTCAAATGGCCGCACTGCTGATACCGCACGTGAAAAGCTGAATGCCTAAACTCGGTGTTTGCATGAATCTTGTGTTCAAACCCATCCTTTCTTACCCACCTTACCCAGTCACACACATGTCCCGTACTCTGTGTCCTTTTCTCCTGACAAGTGGAGAGGTTGTGTCAAACCTCGACTCGATTCTGAACCGGTCCAGAGGCATCAGCCACGTGTCCAAAACCTGCTCCTCTGCTCTTGCTCACCCTCTCTCTGTTCTATCACCCTCTCATTTGCTCAAGCATCTGCCATCTGCTTGGAAATCAGCAAACATCACTGCCCTGCAAAAAAGGGTGCAAAAACAGATCCCTGCAACGACAGACCAATCAGCCTTTTCCCAATCATCAGCAAGGTGATGGAATCCATCATCGCTTCAGGCATCAAATCCTTCCTTTTCTCCAATGGCTTGATTTCCGATCATCAATTTGGTTTCAGACC
>CM068955.1:16982913-16999824 GCA_035128595.1 Eptatretus atami
GGACATGCTGAGTGTGATATTGGCCAAAAAGGCCCAGGCTATGACCAGCAACATTAACTACAAAAAAGAGTTCCACCGTTACACAATGCTGCCCGACGCGTTAACCGTGCAACAAGCCAAAACGATGCAAGAGCTGCGCAACGATGTGAGGACAGTGTTGTAAAAAAATTTTTCTGATAGAACGCAAGCCGGTTTACACAAACAAATCCGATATAAACGTCGCTGTAAATTGATGCATTCTGATATTGTCAATGTCAAATTTGCTTTTGATGTGAAACAGATTGCCTACAAATCGGACTTGGAGTGGATGAGGGAGGGAGGTTGGATCCCACTGGGATCCCTGGAGCACAGGAAGGCCCAAAGAGCGGCAGAAATCCTGAGCGAGAAGAAGTACCGGCAGCACCCATCCACCGCCGAGTTCACCAGCATCCCTGACTCACCTGGCCTCGTTCAGGCCAAGATCAACTCGAGCAACCTCAGTGATGTACTAAGCATGCAACTACGGATTGTGGCTCATTGTAGCTTGTTGGTGGTTGATGTAAAATATACTTATTAAGTGTCCACCTCTGTTCCAGTTGATGTACAAAAAAGCTTGGGATCAAGAAAAGAACAATGTGCACATCATGCCAGATACTCCACTTCTGCTTCAAGCCAAACTCAATGCGTACAACATCAGTGATGTGGGTGGAACAAACTCACCTGTCAAATACTCTCTGTAATTCAATGAAATAATTCTGCATCTGATTTTTCTCAATAACTTTATTTTCAAAGTTATGAATCTAAAGTGAAATCATAGAAGTACATCTAATTTATCGTGTGTTGTTTTCTTATTAATGGAAAATGATGCTTACGAGAGAGTAGAACATGTTTGTATTGTTTTTATTGTTCCCACCGTACAGAAATGTTACAAGATGGCATTAGAGGAACAGAAGGCCCAGGGCTACGATCTCAGAGTGGATGCTATTCCCATAAGAGTAGCCAAGGCCTCCCGGGCCATTGCCAGTGATGTGAGTTCCATCTTCTTCATGGAAATATAAGCGACTATCGTTTTCTCGGCAAAGGGTTTCATATATATTTCAATGGTCTATTGAGCTGCAATTGTGCCTGCATGCTTGTTTTCTTGCCAACAGCATCTTTAACATCTGCTTGTAAATTGCAATTGAAGTACCAAGCCCAGAGGCTTACTGCTGGTATTGTAAGAAATATTACATGGAGATTATAACATTCATCGTTCCTAATTTTGATTCCATGTTTCCACAAAAGTACAAATACAAGGAAGCCTATGAGAAACAAAAGGGACATCACATTGGAGCCCAAAGCCTTGAGGATGACCCCAAGCTGGTCCACTCGATGAAACTGGCCAAAATCCAGAGTGAACGCGAGTACAAGAAGGCCTACGAGAAGGAGAAGACGAGTTACCAAACTCCCGTGGACATGCTGAATGTGATATTGGCCAAAAAGGCCCAGGCTTTGACCAGCAACATTAACTACAAACAGCAGATCCACCGTTACACCCTGCCTCCTGATGCCTTGAGCGTGCAGCAAGCAAAGACGATGCAGGACCTGCGCAATGATGTGAGGCCTGGTTTTAACACTTGTGTTTGTGTAATAATTTAGAAGCTTTTTAAAATTGGATTTGTGACTTAAAGCCTGAAGGTAATTATAAATTTTTTAAATCGAAACTGTGAAATAGTTCAGTATTTGAGAAACACTTGATTATCGAATTAACGATAAATTTATTTTTAGTACCGTGTCTAAGGCTCAGAGGGGTTTGTTCATATATTACATGCAGGGCATACACATAAAATGATGCCGGTGACTAATCATGATGAAACAGGGATTTATGCAAAGAGGATGATAAATATTCTGAAAAGGATCACCAAGACCTTTATTCAATTCTAAAATCTGAAGAGGGTTTACATTTAGAGCATTATCTCTCGTCAGAAAGTTGCACCAAATCTGTAGGAACGGTCAGTATTTCAGTGGATAAGCACATCTTGAATAATATGAGTTCCCTTCGAAGGAATTTTGATGCAAGAGGAGGCCATTAGGCCCATTGAAGCCTGCATTATTATTACCAATATATGGTTGTCTGTCCATGCTCTATCCTTTTTAAATGCTGAACGGGAAGCAAGGGAGCTATGTGCGTACCATTTCTAAAGTCTTTGGTATACCTCGGCATGGCGTTTAAACCACAGACTCCGAGCAGACGCTCTTAACCGTTACATAACCGAGTCTGGTGACGCCCCCGATCTTCGTATCTTTCAGCCCTTTGTGCCATCAATCATGACTTTCTGACGAGAAGTGCAATGAAATTTGATCACATTTTTTGAACAAGTTAACCATGTTCAAAATGTTCATGGCCACCATTCCCAGACAATTGGCAGAGCTTGGTGAAAACCTTTGGTCTATGAATTGGCTGTAACACAGCAGTGTTGAGTGCCTCGAGTATGTAATCGACACTCGACACCGTTTTGTGTTGGGTGCCTATTAAATATTGCATCCGGTGCTCAGTCGTCGTTACCGAATCGACATGATGCCTGGAAATTTCCAACATTCAACATGCAGTGTTAATGATTGTTGCAGGCTTATCTTCTGAAAGTAGAAATATTATTCAAAACCTATTTTAATTTGTGCTTGATAGAAAAAGATGAGCTTGATGTCATTCTGCGACTTATTAAGACTGGTTCTTTATGATTTGTCCAGAGTGAGTACAAATCGGACTTGGAGTGGATGCGGGAGGCAGGTTGGATCCCATTGGGTTCAATGGAGCACAAGAAGGCCCAGAGAGCGGCGGAAATCCTCAGTGAGAAGAAGTACAGGCAGCACCCTGACACCTTCGAGTTCACAAGCATCCCTGACACACCCGATCTCGTTCAGGCCAAGATCAACTCGAAAAACCTCAATGATGTAAGTTTAATTGGGGCTCGAAGGGCTCAATTTTGATCCAAACCTGATTGATCTAATAATGTATGTGCAGTGAAACCAACAAAATACTGACTTTTTGTGGTTCGTTTTGAAATTTCATTTAAAATGTTGTTAAATTAACTTGATTTATGGTGTCTCACAGTGGATATACAAGGAAGCATGGGAGAGGGAGAAGACCCATGTCCACATCATGCCAGACATTCCACAGCTGTGCCAAGCCAAACTCAACTCGTACAACATCAGCGATGTAGGTGAAATGGCCCATCTGGTCCCCAAAAATCTGTTTCTAGTTATTTTACACGAGTTTTCAATACTTACGATAATCTTGAATGAAATCCACATGCTAAAAGGAAACAATTAGGTAAAGGACAAATTTATTTCATTGTTATTGCTAAACTGTGATGTTTAACATGTACTCATATAAATGATCTCATATAACATCTGCCTGCAGAAATGGTACAAGATTGGCCTGGAGGAGCAGAAAGCCCAAGGCTATGACCTCAGAGTGGATGCTATTCCCATCAGAGTGGCCAAGGCCTCCAGGGATATCGCTAGCGACGTGAGTGGTTTTTAAAATTTAATTTACTCTTGTAAATGTCAAGAGGTCATATTTTCAAGGATGATTTGGGGAGGGGGGAGGTGGGTGGGGGTTATGGTTGGGGATCCTGTGATTTGGGGGATCCGACGATTCTGTGACTTTTTTTTTTCCCCTGGTGTACAAGCTTTGATGTCTATCGGCACACACAAAATTTCAGCTTTCTACGTCACCCTGAAGGTTGAAGAAAAAAAATATATATATATATATATATATCTTGGAAAATATGATTATCCAAAATGTCGTCGGACCCAATGTTTTGAAATACAAAGTTATTGCCAAATAAAAAAACCATATTTCTATTCCACACCTAAAGTTATATTTCTTTATGTATTTTTTTTTCGAACTGTTCTTTACTTTAACACTTAGATTTTTTTTGATTTTTAAAAAATTTCTTGTTTCCACAAAAGTACAAATACAAGGAAGCCTACGAGAAACATAAGGGACATCACATCGGAGCTCTGAGCCTTGAGGACGACCCCAAGCTGGTCCACTCCATGAAAGTGGCCAAGATCCAGAGTGATCGCGAATACAAGAAGGCCTACGAGAAGGAGAAGACGAGTTACCAAACTCCCGTGGACATGCTGAATGTGATATTAGCCAAAAAGGCCCAGGCTTTGACCAGCAACATTAACTACAAACAAGAGTTCCATCGTTACACAATGCCGCCTGATGCAGTGAGCGTGCAGCAAGCCAAGATGATGCAGGAGCTGCGCAACGATGTAAGTGTTGCTGTGTTTTAGTTTTCTGAAACCAAAATAGTTTCTCTAAATACAAAGCACAAAGGATAAGTGTTCGGTGGGAAAATTCTCTGCAGGATGTAATTCGAAATAGGTGAATATGGAATTTAATTTTTCCTTAGCATAACAATTCAACAATGTCTTCAACGAGATGTGTAGATCTGAAAGTGGTACTCGGGTGCAATTTTGCCCCGTTTTCCCCTAATATTCACTTTTCCAAGTGTATATTACCCTACACATGCGAAGCGAAAAGCAGGGTTAAGCAATTGGTTCATGTCCATCCGTCAATCTGATTTATCAGTTCATGATCGAGGAACAACTTATTTAAATTGAATGTTATATTTTGAACATGAACAAGACAATTTTGCCGTTTTACTGTAATTTTCTCTTGAATTTGTCCCGATCGCACATGTGCAGAGCGGAGTGAGATAATATTTTACTCTGTCGACCTGCCTGGCAATCAAAGAAAATTGAAAATCTTCCGAACAGGAAACTTAATGTTTTAAAGGAAGTTATGAAGGACACAAACAACAGGCATGAACAACTAATGTAAAGTGTTGGATAGGGTGATTTAATAGGAGGAGGAGATTGGGACCATACTCTGCAGAGCGTTGGTGCTGCCTAAGCAGTCTCCTTGGCTATTGAGCACAATCCTGGACGGCTCGCCACTCCGACACAGTATACCAGCATGCTGGCACTCATTTTGCCGACTACGGAAGGATGACAGGCCCAGTTAACCACACGTGGTATTAATTCAACAGCTGAGCGGGATTTGAACTCAGGACCCTGGGATCCAAAGCCCGCCACCCTAACCATTAAGCCAACACCAGGCATAGGCATAGACAGTTGTAATAGACAATGGGTAAAATGGCGGTAAAACCCAGAATGAATTTATTTATATGCCTTGAAACCTTTATTAAAATTGAATTATACACGTGAATATTGCAGAACACAAATCGCCTTCATAATACTTCTGAAAACGTCCAGTTTTACAGTACTTGGACATGTTATATCAGGTGCTGTATAAGGGTGGTTGGTGTATAAGACTACTTAATAGAGCTAAACTTTCGGATTAAAATATTTTTTTTTGTTAAACGATCTTTAAAATAATTATTTTATTAAAATTGAGGTATATACTGAAACACTGCGTGTGGTATCGTATTCCGGGAACTCTCTAGTATTGCTCGTGCAATCTTTGCACAAATTGTTTTTTAAATTCTGACATTGTTCCTTGTGAAAATAGCAAAATACATTTTCTGCACAAGGATTGCTCACACTGTTTTGAGCCAAAATATAACAAGACTTCACTTCCAATCATCCAAGAGAAATCCTCGTGCATTTGCTTGGTTAGGTGCTCGCTGTGCACCTGGCCGGTGCATGCGCTGGTGCTCGCTGTGCACGTATTGCCTCAGTCGTGTGGTTTCTTACGTTCGAAGGAACTCGAGAGGCACGTGTTTCTGCTTAAAGGCCTTGACCTTGATGATGTCGCAGACATCAAACGAGTTTGAAAAACATTTTATTCAACTGAATTTGATGCTTTTCTCGACTCATCTTCACTTCCAAACACCAATTTTCATTTTCTATCAATGTGAAAATAATCATTGTAATTGATAACAATGTGTTCATAAAGCTTTGGTCCACACTAGCGGGGGGGGGGGGGGGGGGTACCAGCATTGCTCAATGCTGTTTTAATCCTGGTCATTTTGAACAAATAAATAAATAAATATTTTTTTAATTCTTGGTGAGGGCCGAAAACACTTCCCTATACCCACTAAGGGATGAGATCGAAGATCATTTAATATTACCTCTCGTGTAGCTGTAAAGGCTTAGGCACTATGGAGTGATTTAAAAAATAAATCGAAACAAAAAAGATCAACTTTTTCTTTCAAAATTTTACAAATTTTTTTTTTTTTTTTGCTTCCAACGCTTCCCGGCATTCACTGATGAACCTCTGAGTTTGACGAAGATCCATTTGACCATCTCTGAGAAAAATGGCGACACAGACAGACACACGAACAGCTCTCTTGTTGTATAGATTTTTCTCGGATTCCGTATAATTTGTTCAGCAAATGCACAAAGTTCAATCTTTATAATTTATCTCGACATTAAACTAACAGCCCTGAAACCATCGAAGATCCCTCATTTAGTCGGTTTTAATGTTTGCAATGATGCACTTATCTCTGAATGTAATACAAGTCAAACCAGACAGCAGCTATACAGCACCAAAAGGGCAAAATCCTTTGACTTGTACATGATGCTCTTCTTAATACAGTACATCCGAAGATTATATTTCCCTGATTTACTATTACTGAACTCTGGGATGACTTTTTAACCATTTTGTCGACAGTTGTCCTCACTCTCTTGCCTGACGAACACACTGCAAAATTTCTCCATTAAGATACTAATCCTCGTGACTGTCACAGCCATTGTCGTACATTGAATTTCATCCTCCATACTCTAACTTATTTTCTGAAGGCATATCAACTATTTGTATATTTGCTAGATTGTTTACAAATCGGATCTGGAGTGGATGAGGGAGGGAGGCTGGATCCCACTGGGCTCCCTGGACCACCAGAAGGCCCAGAAAGCGGCAGAAATCCTGAACGAGAAGAAGTACCGGCAGCACCCAGCCACTCTACAGTTCACCAGCATCCCCGACTTACCCATCCTCGTTCAGGCGAAGATCAACGCGGAAAACCTCAATGATGTAAGTTTAATCGGGTCTTTAATGTGTCTTTATTTTTATCTGTATGTAATTGACCTAAAAATGTATGGGCAGTGAAATTATTTGTTCCAAAAGGAAGATGCAGAGGGAGTGTAATTTACCTTTGAGCCATCTAGTCTGGGTTTGAATCCTGACTTGCAAATAAACGATTGTAATTGGTGCTTTATATGCAAAGCATTGCATCACAAAATGTTCCGTCCCTCTGATGCACTTTAAGATGGGTGTCCTGTCTACTAGCATTACTTGGACATAGAGCTATGGTGTCTTTCGCGAAGAGTATGCGAGTTATTTCCAGCACCCTGAACGAATGTCACCCTGAACAAATTACACATTCCTGCCCAAATCAGCTCCAGTCAAATGTCAGGCCTGATGAGCTAGTTAATTAAAGACTTCAGCCAAACCTCCCCCATGGTCTACCCCACAAAGAAGGTGGATTTAATTTGGGCAGTAGTAGTAGTAAAACCACCAACATAATGGCTGATTTATAGTTCATTTGTTTTTGATGTCAGGGGAATGTTATTAATGTGCCACTATTTGTGTGTCAGTGGATATACAAGGAAGCCTGGGAGAAGGAGAAGACCCAAGTGCACGTCATGCCAGATACTCCAGATTTACTCCAAGCCAAACTCAACTCGTACAACATCAGTGATGTGAGTGCAACATATCCATACAGGTGTTGAGGCTTATAAAAGAGTTTATACTATCACTAAGTCTTAGGATAGACAAAACTGGAAAGATAACAATAACATCCTCCTGCATTGATGGATACTTGGTCAGATGATGTGTCTGTGGAGGATAAAAGTACTGCAATAATTGAAAACTTGTATGTTTCGTTTCTGTTTCAAAAAGTACTCTTATCTACAGGTAAGCACCTCACGTACCATTGGTTTTCCTTATTCAATATCCAGACTTTCTTCATTTTCAAACACTGTACACCTGGTGTTTACTAATGTCAGATATGATGATGGTCTCGTGATGAGGCCCAGCATTTATTCCTCGAGGTTGAGTGTTCAAATTCAGCTGAAGGCAGCAGAATGAGGATTTGTTCCCAAGTTTCTGAAAATCATCTCGTCACTACTGCATTGTCAGTAAGAAACCAGTGGAACCCCGCTTCAGACAGGGGGTGATCTGACTACCCCTCCTGGTGTGGTCTACATGTGATTCTAGTTCTGAACACTGTGACTGACTCTTGATGGGCATTAAAAATGCGCAGCATGAAAAGATAGCACCACCCATAAATCGCCAAAACTAAAGAGGGGCGAAATTTTTTTTTTTTGTAATTAGTCTTCCTTAGCCTAACAGTGTATCGTCTGCCCACCCTTACACAAACCTGTCCTGTTGTTAGATAGAAAATGCACTGAGTTCTTCACATTGTCGAAATATCCCTGCACGATTGTGATCCTGGGATGTGGAAATTGCAACATAATCATCATGCAGGCTCTGACATCTGGTCTCAACAAATTAACACCTTGGTACTTTCCTTCAGCAATTTTCCAGTAGAAGGATGCCAAGACTGATCCTCAAAACTAAAGACCAGTCATCCTTCTTCCAATTGTAAGAAAGGTTATATAATCCAGAAATTAGTTGTCATGAAGTCCTTTCCTCTTTGAAAATATCTTCTCAGGGAAAGGACCATCATGCAAAGCCTCCTACTTCTGCATTCTATCAACTAGCATCAGCCGGCCAACTAGCGTAAGCCGTAACTCTTGGATGCTGTAGATGCCAAAAATCGGAGTGTATGTCCGATCCACAAGTTGCCTTTTCCTTCTTTCTCTTTGCTCTTCAAAGAGCCTCCACTTTGTTAAAAAGAAGAAGAAAAAAAAAGTATTCACTTTAATTTGTTTTGAATAAGATATTCCACAATTATATACACTGCAATATGTAATTAATCAAACTGGTGCCGTGTAAATAACTGAGAGTTGACGCTTTTCATCGCATTGACCCACCTGTGCAGAAATGGTACAAGATTGGCCTCGAGAAGCAGAGGGCCCAGGGCTATGACCTGAGAGTGGATGCTATTCCCATCAGAGTGGCCAAGGCCTCCAGGGCTATTGCCAGTGAGGTGAGTTTCATGAATTATATTCGAGAAATTCTTGCAACAGAGGTGTAATGGTTTGAGGTGATGATTGATGCTTGAATTTTGAGGGTCAACTTGAAGTGATTTACGGGAGTCACTCTCACGCGTGGCATAAAACCAGACCATTCACTACCCCTTATGTTTTCTGTGCATTTATTTACTAGACTCGTTAACGCCATTGTGTCTGCCTAGTGACACCGCACTCTTGCCTTGACCAAGCTTATCCAAAACCTCCACTTTCTGTATCAAACATCACTTTCCTCGACTTATTTTGCACTTGGTTCACCACTCGCAACAGTTTTCCTCTTGGAAGATATGTTAAATACCACGAAGGGCATTAATAACCAGAAATATTGGACTTAGTTATAATTTCACGAAAAGCAGTATTGACACGGAGAGATAAGTACAGTACAGTATGGTGTGCATTGCATGTCTCAGCATCCACACCGTTAGCAGCACCACCAAGTGCACTCGACACCACGGCGGAAGACGAAGAATACCGACCCACACCGAGGGAAAAATACCATGTAAAAGCGATACCAGACCCACGTAAAACAGAACGGTATAACAGAAAATTATATGTGTAAAGTCGAAATCACGTAAAGCAAACCCATGTAAAACAAGGGTTCACTGTGTGTGTTCACCCCAAATACACCTACACCACACCACCACACACACACACACACAACACACACAACACAGCACACACACACCGACACAGACCACATGGGGTCTGCCTCGTAGGCATGTAAGACTGGCCATTATAAAGCTTGCAGTGTTAGTGTGAGAAATTTCTGACGTCCCGAAGACTCAATAGCTCAGTGGGCGGTGATGTGATTATGTCTTTAAAGCTATCCCATTGATGAGGTCCTTTGGTTCAAGTCCAGGGTTGAGTCAGAATTTTTTCACACTAGCCCCACGCAGTAATTTATTCCTGTTTATTAAATTAATATATACACAGTACACACGTAAGTAGCACCTCGTAACTGGAATGGTGACTGAAGAGGCCCCGTGCCATACCAATGCTTGCTGCAGGGGTCATGAGCAACAGGAGGTGTCTGCCACACACCCAACCCTGTTTAGGTAACCTTTACACAGTTAATAAGATCTTTAAATTGGAGTCAGGAATAAATATTTCAAAATTAAATGCATTCCCGCTCAATGGAAGTGTGTGAAAAACACAGAACCGTCCCCTGCCTATAATGCAGTGTCAGCTGTTACATTGCCAACGACAGCATCAGTGAGCCTGCACGGCTTTAGAAGCCTTTTTAATGGCAAATCTCCAGCCATCCTTTTTAGGAAAGGATTCAATCCACAGACGTGATCCTGGTTCCCCGGTCATCATTTCTTTTTGGCGATGGCCTTTTTTTTTAATATAAAAAGGTGTTGAAAAATATCACAACAAATCATTATAACAAACGTATGGACATATACTTCGGCCCCAACCAAAGTATGCAGTCAAAACTTGTCAAACTAATATGCATGCTCCTTGGCCTTAAGGCCAAGCTCATGGTCATACAAACACAAAAATCCCAGCCAACAGGGCCAGAATCCATGGTCACACAATCAATTTGGGGATCACTATAGCCATCATCAGATGGACTGGATTCCCTCCAGGCGTTGAACTGGCACGCCATCCCATGAGGGAGTAGTACACAGTATATACCTAACTCGTACTTCTAAACTGGAATGGTGACAATGTACCCTTGAGCGTGTTCACCATTCCAGCTAAGAGGTGCTATTTGTATGTATTCCCTCACAGGATGGCCTGCCGGGTCATTCAGAAAGTGAAAGTGTAACTCGTAAAATATATATTCATGAATTGTGAAATGACATTGTCAGAGTGCACGGAGTGACATTTTCCTTTATTTTGACAGTACAAGTACAAAGAGGCTTACGAAAAAGAAAAAGGACATCCCATTGGAGCCTTAAGCTTAGAGGATGACCCGAAACTGGTCCATTCCATGAAGGTGGCAAAGATCCAGAGTGACCGCGAGTACAAGAAGGCCTACGAGAAGGAGAAGACGAGTTACCAAACTCCCCTTGACATGCTGAATGTGATATTGGCCAAAAAGGCCCAAGCTCTGACCAGCGACATGAACTACAAACAACAGATCCACCGTTACACCCTGCCTCCAGATGCCATGAGTGTGCAGCAAGCCAAGATGATGCAGGACCTGCAAAACAATGTGAGAATTATGTTTTTTTTACGGTGCTTTTCTTTTTAATTGCCTGTAACTATTGGATTGTCTCAATATATACCTCAGATGCCACAGGTGTATATTAATTAAATTTTGTTTTGTTTGCCAGAATGGTCCCTCCAAAAAGATGGTGCAGAGGTAGCGCACTTAGCCTTTGAGTTGTCCTGCCTGGGTTAAATTCCCGGCCTAACGATAAATTCCCGGATTAGTGTTTTGAGGGAAGAGTGTTGCATCACAAAATGTGGTGCACCTCGGATGGTGTTAAGCTCCGCATCCCATCTGCGATCAATAGTTGGATGTTATGCCTGGTGTTGGCTTAACGGTTTAAAGTGGCTGGCTTCAGATGTTAGGGTCTTGAGTTTGAGCCCCTGTTGTGCTGTCAGATTACACCAGGTGGGTTGAATCAGCCGATCATCCTTCCGTGGTCGTTAAAATGAGGACCAGCTTTACTGCAAATGGGGCACTGCATCAGCGACACAGCCGCACCCCCAGCAACGATGCGACCAGCAGCCACAGGATGCATACAAAATTATAGTAAAAGTTAGACGTTAATGATCCATGGCGTCTTTCATAAAGAATAGGTGAGTTCTCAACGGCACCCTGAACAAATTCCAAATTCTAGTCGCCTTCAGTCAAATGTGGAAGGAACCTCCATCTGGCCAGATCAAGGTGAGTGAAACACTTGGGCCAAAAACGTTCCTCAGCCGACCGAACAAGAAGTTGGGAACAATTGGGACCATTAAAGAAGTTGCACTTGGAATAAAAGTCAGTTTTTACTTGTATTGTCAATGATTCTTGGAATGTCAGTTGTTGCTCAACATGCGTTATCTAAGAAGCTAGCTGGTGTTGGATTGTGCAGATCGAGTACAAATCAGATCTTGACTGGATGCGAGAAGGAGGATGGTTCCTGCTGGGTTCCCTGGAGCACAAGAAGGCCCAGAGAGCGGCAGAAATCTTGAGCGAGAAGAAGTACCGGCAACACCCTGCCGATATCAAGTTCACCAGCATCCCTGACTTACCCATCCTCGTTCAGGCTAAGATCAACGCAGAGAACCTCAGTGATGTAAGAGAATGCCATATCTCCTCTGCTAAGTTGCACAAAATTCAATGGAATCACAATTTTTATGTTTATAAAATAGCAACAAATCATTCTCTGTGATTGCTGCAGTCATGTTGCATGCTGCATGTATTCATCCAGCATCATATTACTTGTCAATGCCGATAAGTGTAACCCTTTCACTCAATGTTGCTTCTTCAACCCCATTTACATCCCAATACCAAAATATTAGTTTGTTAAACTTCATTACTCTTTTAATGGAGGATTGGAGGACATGTCTAAATGTGCTGATATGTCTGAGGGAGGGCAATGTTCAAGATCCTGGGGCATATAGAGGAATTTTACTCCGAAGTCATGTCATAAGGATCTGAGGAGGATAAGGAAGAGTATGGAGATGGAGTTTGGTGAAGAGCAGCAGGGGTTTAGAAAGGGTAGGGGAATGCCGGATGGGATGTTCTTGCTGAGACAGCTGGTGGAGAAGAGGTTGGAGGTGCAAGGTGAGATGGCATTGGGATTTGTGGACCTGGTGAAGGCCTAGGACACTGTCCTGACAAAGATGGTGATGGTGACACTGAGGTGGATGGATGTGCCGGAAGTAGAGGTTAGGTTGGTGAAAGGGATTTACAAGGGAACGAAGGGAAGAGTTTTCGTTGGTCCTGGGATGTCCGAGGAGTTCGGCGTGGACATCTGTTTGAGGCAGGGAAGCTCTCAGCCTACTCGTGTTTATCATGGTGATGGAGTTGGTAAGGAGGAAGGTGAGTGAGGGGTAGTGTGTGGCTGATCTGACTGTTGTGGTGGAGAGTAAGCGGGAGATACTGGTGAAGTGGAAGGAAGCATAGATTGAAGATGAATATGGAGGTGATGTGGGTTGGGCAGCAGAGAAAAAGAAATGAATATCAGGTTCGAGGAGAGGAGATCCGGGAGCGAAATAGGTTTGAGTATCTGGGAAGAACAGTGACCGTGGATGGTAATTCGGAGGCAGAGGTGAAGAATAGGATTCAGGTGGGTGTGAATGTGTGGAGGAGGGTGGAGGGAATAATGGCAGACAGAAAAACATCAGGAAAATTGAAAGGGAAAGTTTTGGTTCTTGTGTGACGCCGGCCTACTTTTACGGTCTTGAAACGGTGGCACTGACAGAGATGATAATAAATGTTTTAGGTCTGCGAGAACAACTGGGTCAGCAAGATGGCAGGATTAAAGAGGGTGGATGGAAGGAGGTTTGATGAACTGAGGGAGGAGATTGCTGCACAGATGAGCTTGATGTGGTGATTGGTAAAAAGCCGGCTGAAGTGGGTTGGGCACTTGGTGTGGATGTGGGAAGAGAGAATGGCAAAGAGAGCGGATAGGTTGAGGGAGCAAGGTAGGAGAAAAAGAGGTGTAGACCATGGTGGAGATGGGAAGTTTGTGTGAGCTGGAATATCAATAATGTGGGGGTGGTTGGAGAGTGGAGAGAGTTGGCTGAGGACAGGGGGAAGTGGAAGAGTATCGTGGCCAAAGCAGGGCAGAAGCTTAGTAATGATGGACCTCACCCCTTCGAAAGAGCAGAGAAGGAAAAAGAAGACTTTTACTGAGCTTTTTTCCCCACCAGCTTTATCTGTGGAGAGAAATCAAAAGTAGTTTTATTCTATTATTAAATAAAAGGTATGAATTAACTTTTGGTAGTACAAAATTTGAAAATAGCAGAAAAAGAACAGACATTGGCAAAGTTTTTCGTCTTGCAGCTCGTCAGGACACACGCAAGAATACTGGATGTGCAGACACAAAATGAAGGAATTTATTTGTTCAGACAGTTGGGGATTGGTTCTTTGGACTGTTTCTGACATGAACATACACATCATGTCCTTGAGGCACTGAAGGAACCTGTGACCTCCCATTTTTCTATGGATCCAGGTCGGAACAGATACAGTGTTTGCACATGCTCTTTTTGTTTGCAAAGAACAGGAGCTCATGTGTGTGTATAAATGTGGCTTCAAGAACACGTAAATGTGCCTCAGTACGCGCACGTGCCACAATCTGGAACCGTTCAGCGTGATATGTGCCCAAAGTCCTGGGAACATTCGAGAACTTTGATCAGGCATTCTTGTTGGGTTCTTACATGTACGGGATGGTTGTGTAAAGACCCGTCTCCAAGTTGTTCCGGATTGCCAATGGAATGTGCTGTTTGATCCAACCCTCCAGTGTGAGTGATGTGCGACCTACATACCTGGCATCACACCGGCACTGAAAGTCGTAAATAACATTGTTCATTTTTATGATAGGGAGCACATCTTTCTGGATTGAAGGGGGCAACTTGTGCATCGTAAAAATCACTCTCGTTGCAACAGATTTGTAACATTGTGAAACTGACCGTTTCACCCATTGTTCAAACTTTTGAGATATTTTACCTCTCCATGGCAGCTTAGGATAAACCGGACACTTTTCTGGTCCAAATGCAGTGTCCTCAGACTGATTGGCAGTTTTGCGCTGTATGAACCCACGGATGAGTCGCTCAGGGTAGCCATTGTCGCGGAGAATGGCTTTAATGCGCTCAATTTCAGCAGCAAGTCGACAGGGTGAACAGATGCCCCATGCTCGATTAATAAGGGTCTCCATGAGGACAATCTTGTAGCGTGTTGAGCTGAAGGAGTCCCACCGTGTATACTGCCCAGTGAAGGTAGCCTTGCGGTAGTTTGTCGTCAAGAATCCATCCTCGGTCTTCTCGACTAACACATCTAGAAAGGGAAGTACATTTGACTGCTCGGTCTCACGCGTAAACTTTAATGCAGGATGGAGAGCATTGAGACATACGAGGAAGTCAGTGCAGGCAGAAGGAGTATTGAAGATTGCAAACGTGTCGTCCACATATCGGTGGTATACCGTGGGTCTAACGTTCATGTTCAATTCATGGAACACACGCTTCTCATGAAAGCTGACGAAAATGTTTGTGAGAGGTGGAACTAATGGTGATCCCATCGCGACGCCGTCTACTTGCATATACATGTTGTCATTGAAGCTGAACTCCACTGGTTGTGTTGCCGCGTTCATGAGTTCCACAAAGACCGCTTCAGAGATAGAGGGTGGTTCAACGTTGCTGTGAAACAGCGATGCCGTACATATATTGATGGTTTCTTGGAGAGGAACATTCGTGAACAGGCTGGATATGTCAAAGGAGCACATGGTCACAGCATTCTGGTCCCGCTCCAATTCACTCATGGTTTCAGCACACGTGAATGAATCTTTGATTGCGTACTCGGATAATTACTCGAGAACAGGTTGCAAGAATTCACTCAACCACTTGGAGACTTTATGTTGCGCACAACCAATCATCGATAGTATTGGACGTAGTGGGACGCCTTCTTTATGTATTTTGGGTAACCCGCACATCCGAGGACGCTGTGAACCACGTGGACGGATCCGCTCATATACATCATCTGGGAGTTCTTTTCTTTTGCACAATTGCAAGAAACATGTTTGCAATTTCCGTTCAAGTGCAGCTGTGCAGTCGTAATGAGCCACATTACCAAGTAACTTGGACTTTGTTTCGTCGTTCAGAATCCCAAGCATCTTTTACACGTAATCGCGCTTCTTCATGACAATTACTCCAGATGCTTCATCAGGTTTTTAGATAAATATGTCTGGGTTGGTCTTCCGACCTCGAACAGCAGCCAGATATTCACGTTCCATATGTAAGTCAGATGTGTCGTTACGGGTTCCACAATAAGCATATGCAATATCAGACGGTCGTGCCCGACAGGAATTTGATTTACCATTAGGAGTAGGAAAATGTTCTTTGCAAACAAAAGGAGTATGTGGAAACACTGCATCTGTTCTGACCTGGATCCAAAGAAAAATGGGAGGTCACGGGTTCCCTCAGTGCCTCAAGGCCGTGATGTACATGTTCGTGTCGGTAACAGTCCAAAGAACCAATCCCCGATTGTTTCATTTTGTGTCTACATATCCAGTATTTTTGCATGTGTCCTGATGAGCTGCAAGACTGAAAGCTTTGACAGTGTCTGATCATGTCAATTATGGGTCAGGAGGGTCAGGAATGGGAGCATGGTGCCAGAGCAGCGTGTCGATGCGTCCACTTTCCGCCGCTACTCCAGGGGCCTCCGTCTGGCCATCCCCCAGGCAGATGCCTGGCACATCCCCATCTCCTTGAGATGCCGATCAACCTGCTGCAACCACGAGGCACGTGGTCGGCCCACTGGCCTCCTCCACTCACGAGACTCCCTCGCTGAGAGAATCTGGTGAGCAGGATCAGCGTCAGGAAAACAAGCCACATGTCCAAACAGCCGCAGCTGACGTTCACGTACTATGCAGGTAGCAAATCTCATTTGAGTCTCTCTCAGCAACCGCTCGTTGACCAGACCAGCGATAGCCAAGGATTCTCCGGAGACCTGGTACCAAAGGAATTAAGTCTCCGACTCAGATCCCTGGTCAGAGTCCAAGTCTCACATCCATAAGGCAAGACTGGAAGCACCAAGGACCTGAAGACTCGGACTTTAGTCCTCCCGCACAGGTAACGGCAGTGCCACACTCCATGATCCAGTGAATCCATGACTCCCCAGGCCCGACCCAGACGTCTGTTGACCTCTGATTCACAGCC
>CM068955.1:17031654-17044739 GCA_035128595.1 Eptatretus atami
ATACTCCTATTATTCCTCCATCCAAGGCCAATATTTCCCCCAAGCTCCTTTAATCTCTCTTTTCCCCTTCTTTTTTTTTTTTTACGTTTTCAGTTTTATACCGTAATTCATTCCTCCTGGCCAGATTCACACCTACTGTCTTTGAATTTCTCCATGCAGATCAGGCGGATAAGACAGGGGGGGGGCCGGAGAAATGCCATGTCAACATTGAGAACTTTTACTGGTTCATCGGACTGGTATCACACGCAAGGCCTTAGTCACGCGATGCATTACTTTCTTAGTCGGAACGCACAACCCACGCTCCTTTTTTGAGACATACTGTTATTAACAACAACTACCACGTTTACTGCTAGATCGAGTTCTGAATGAGGTGAGAGGGCGTAGGGTGCTTCTGACTGAATCTGAGGAGAGGAATTTCCCTCCTCATTTAATAAGCTGAAGCTTTAGATCTCCAGATATTTGGAGTGCTCTCGGATCCACAAGGTTATTATAGTACATGTAGTTTCGCTTTGTGGATTCCAAGTACACAATATCCTTTCATATGGCGCCCAGGGCAGCATACACATGACCACATCGCTCACGGTGCTGGTAGACCGAGGAACAAGGTTGAGTAGAATGATCGAGGGCGAGGCGGGAACGTGCTCTGCGGGTTTTTTGCGTGGGGGAAGCAGAGGCGTTGTTGGAAGAGAAGCAGGTGCACAGATTTAATGGAGCCGATTGTCGGCCTTTAATGGCGCCATTCCTTTCTATACTTGTTGATCGGGTGTTCGTACAGTTGGGGAGAGTAAAGGTTTACGCGATGAATTTCCTTGCATTTTTTTTAATTCAGAAGCCATCTATGTGATTACGTTAGTCTCATTTCATATGCATATGGTGGTGAGTACGCGAGTGGTCGAGACAAGGGATGAAACCATACTCGTGCGGTGCCGTAGCTGTTCGCACTACAAGGAAAGATAAGGTTCTCATATAGGATCCTTTAGCTTGTCGCAAATTTAATTCCTTTCACCTGCACAAGCGAGGATGATCTCGTAAGTTTAATCGTAAGCATTCTTCGCCCTCACGTCCTGGGTACGACTCTCGGGATCTTCCCATAGTTCTGTGGAATCGTACCCATCAGATAGTTTCAAATAGTGGGTTCGCGCTCCGTGTAGTGCGATTTCTCAACAGTGAGACATATCTTCACAGACCTGGTAGTACATGACATCAGATGTACGCAAGGCATCAGGAGCTACAAGAACACAAGATGTATGTGCTAGGATTTGTAATATTCGCTCCGTTATCACAAATGTTTCTGTGCAAAGAAGGGCAGATATGAATCTGTGACAATTGTCCGATTGTTGAGCGACTGCATCTTTGATGGCGCATACACGGCTTAGGGCCAACATATCAGCGGCTATTCTGGCAGACGTCAATGAACCCTTCCGCAGACTGATTATTCTTCGTGGCTCCATGGATTGCCGTCGAACTGCAGGAACTTTACGAGGTCTGATTTCTTTCCGATCTTCAAATTTTCGAAGTTGGTTAAAGATGGCAGGAATGGACAGGTTTCATGTCTGAAGAATTCCTCCATATTCCCATTTTGATGTTAGATAGTGACGTAGAGTTCTGTGAATATTTTCAAATCGTTTCTCAGTAGTTTGATTTTGAATCCTTGTATCGATGCTGGTTTCTTCTTCGTTTTGGTGTAGATGGTGATTTTGTTGCGTTTAATCGGGTCATGGATTGAACGGTCACATGTCGTCAGTACACTTTGACATAGTCGTTGTACTGGTCTTTCCAACTTTTTCCAATGTTCTCAAGTTTACCACAGAGTCGCTGGGGCACAGTCTCTGCTAAGGGTCACTAACTCAGCACAGTCCACTTCGAATGGGTTGCCCATTCTAATAATTGTCTGATATAGGCCTTCAAGATGCCTGCAGAACCTCTGTTGTGCAGCGGAAGCTTGCTCGTGATGGTCGCTCTCACAGTCTACGTCGCCGCATATATCTGTCTCGAATTCCTTGATGAGCCGCGCCCTTTCGCATCCAGCTAACATCCACTGAGTGAAGGCTTTAGGACTTTCGAAAGCCCCACCGCACCGCCTGAATCCTTCACACATTTATTCTCTTGTTCGTGGCATTGGTCGACAGGCAGCGCAAAGAATTTCTTCGTTGTTTTTTAGACACCACCCAATTCCCACGATGAAATTCCTCTCGGATGATTGGGGGTAGGGTTTGCATGTCCCTTGCGTGCACCGGCAGCCAGCGGGCATAGTTGTGATGGTCCAAGGAGAAGAAGAAAGGAATTAGATCTTCGAGAACGGCGACGTAGAGTTCGAAGTTTCGTTGCCTGTGAGCCCGAACATACACCAAAGTAAGGAGTTGGTATTTCATGATAAGGTGCCAGAAATAAAATGTCGGGCTTTTCTTCGACATTTCTTCTACCCAGATGGCCTTCATTTCATCAGTCATCCTCTCCGCAGCTGTTCAAAAACGCATCGTCGAGTAGTTTCACAAGCGTAGCCAGTGTGACTTGATGGGAGTACCTAGTCCGTTTGAGATGACTAGCACTGAGGAAGGAGTCGGCGACACCCACTGTTGCTAGTTCCGATTGTGCTATAGCTTCAGTCCATCCGGAATTAGCCAGGATATCACCCAGAGTTCTCCACACAGCCATTTCGGTGTGAAGTCCACCCATCAGCACAACAAGTTTTCACTCGCCATAACGTTCCGGTAGAAGCCATTGAATGAATTTCATTACCGCGTAAATCGGTTGATCACCAGTGACAACGGGAATCTGTCCGGGGTTTAGATACTCCGTTGCTTCGCGGATCACATCGATAGCATGCTTCACCATAGCCGGGTTAGTCGACTTTTCGTTGAAAAGGGGCAGCAGACCTGTGATGGCACGTCTATGATTGGATCCTGACTGCCGGTTGGCATGGTATGCCGCCCAACCGATCTGAGAAGCGCTGTCGCAGTCATTGATGTCCATTACGTGACGTAACCAGGCCTGCTCCTCACCAACCGCTTCTTGTACGATGTGACGGTCATCACGTTCACTCGGCCTCATCCTAACTTGTACAGTTTTACAGTCCATCTCGAGGGGTGGAATGTTCGAGTAATGGTCGGTAGAGATGGCGTTGAGAAGACATAGGTGACAGTCACACGGGGCTTTTCTACCTGGCGCTCTCCACAACGTTCTGGAACGAGTGTGGTTATAGAGAGAATTTTCGGCAGATCTGCATGACCACAGGATGGTTTCGTGTAACGGGATAAATTTACTATTATGCCACAGCTCTATCGAAATCAAAGCCATGCTTTCTTCCAGTGTGTAAGTATTTCCTCAAGCGACTCACAAGAGGATTCTGAACGGACAGATGTTATTTGTTTCCCCTTGACTTTTGACTTCTATATGACTGTAAAATTATGCTAATTCGGTCAATTGCACTTTCAAATCTGGGAAGGTGCTCCATAATGATTCTTGTACGTTATCTAAAGTCAAGTCGATAAAGTATCAGTCAGGAAGAGGGTGTCAACTCCTGAAAAACAATGCATTAAAAGAGAATTCAACATTTATATTCAAGGATTTCTTCACGTTTACCTATTAATAGGAATTTAAACCCTTGTATTTCATTAATTCCTCATATTTCATGCAGACTACATTATTTGAAAGTACAAGATAAAAGAGGGAAAACACAATTTTTGACCTTATTTGACTTTTGACTCAAATTTGACTTTTAAGGTCACATGCATTTTGGTAACCGGGTGATTCTGAACGCTGGACTAGTGATACTTTCTAGGCACGGTTCAGCTTTGAACAAAAAATGCTATCAAAAGTTTTTTTAGGCATATTTCCTGGGCTTGGCCTGCTGACTATAAGGAGGTATAATCGAAGGAGTTTATACTTGCACAATAAACTATAGTTCTGTTGAAGTATAATGTATGGACAATCAAAAAGACAAAACATAATGCATAACCAAATACATCTTTTGTGTTTCATCTTTTCACCTCTTCTTAAAGGAAAGGAAACGTGCTGTAGATATGGAACGAGCGAACCAGGCTGATGAACGCATTTTACTTAAAACATTATCATTATTACTTCATGGATTTTAATTGCATGTGCACAATTTGATTGATATAACATATGACCTTTCATCAATATTTATTGATTTATTTACATTTTTTAACGTAACTATTATTTGATTAATTTAAGACTTATTATACTCATGATGTTATAAGACTTTTGAAGAGTTTTATCTCATAGTAGTTATCGATAGATCTTTTTGTAATTGTTATGATGATCTACATTGCCATAGAGACTGTACAAAGCAGCATGGAATGTGGACAAAACACAAATCCACATCATGCCGGACACTCCAGAACTGCTGCAGGCTAAACAGAATGCTTACAACACCAGCCAGGCAAGAATACATTCCCTTTTTCCTTATTCGACAAATTTCACTCCCATTGTTCATTTATGATTCATTTACATTGTCCTCATTAGCACATGTGCTAATAGCTAATTGACATTGATTTGCAGAACTACTATAAAGCAGAGTGGGAGGATCAGGAAGCATGGATATGACATGCGGGTTGATGCCATCCACTGAAGGTTGCAAAGCTTCAGGGACATTGCCAGTGATGTAAGCGCAATTTTATACATTATCGACTCCTGAATAATAAGCAAGGTGACTAAGCTCATGCAAACTAACTTGAATATGATGTTTCTTCATACGTGCAGTACAAGTACAAGGCGGCTTATTATAAGCAAAGAGGACATCATATCGGAGCCCAGAGCCTGGAGGATGACCAAGCTGGTCCACTCGATGAAAGTGGCCAAGATCCAGAGTGAGCGCGAGTACAAGAAGGCGTATGAGAAAGAGAAAACGAACATGCTTCTTCCGTCGACATGCTCAACTTTGTTTCAGCGAAAAACTGCCAGAACATGATTAGCAATATCAACTACAAGAAAGTCCCATCACTGGACGTGTTTACCGGATCATATGGCAACGTTCATGCAAAGATTGCTATGAGCTGCAGAGCGATGTGAGTCTGAGCTGATCTTTTATCATTTTCCCCCTTAAAATGGTCTCCTTTAGCTCCTTAAAAAAAAAAAAAGTATTTATTTCGTGTCACACTGAAGCTTCATTGTTTGTTTGTTTTCAAACAGAATGCTTACAAAGCAGATCTTGAGTGGTTACGAGGCACCGGCTGGGTCCCTACGGGTTCGTTGGAGATGCAGAAGGCCCAGAGAGCATCGGAAATCCTGAGCGATAAGAAGTACCGGCAGCATCCGGACACCCTCCAATTTACTTCAATACCGGATGATCCTATCTTGATCCAATCGAAGATAAACTCTCAAAACATCAATAATGTGAGTGAAATATAGCATTCATTCCAACCTCATAATCCATCCTTTGGTTTTATTGTGGAAATTATCGAGTTCAAAAATAATCGTTTGTTTTTCCTTTTTCAATGCCTTTTGCAGCGACTCTATAGAGCGGCTTGGGACGATGAGAAAACCCAAATCCATATGATGCCAGACACTCCACAGTTTCTCCAAGCCAAGCTGAATTCACAAAACATCAGTGAAGTATGCAATCTTATTGATACCACCAATGATATTTCACCCCCTTGAATTACAAGATCCCTCAAACGATATCGGTGAAACTGCACGTTTGTTTCATTTGGACAACTTTTAATTGTTTTTATCCTCATCACAACAATATATATCAAGATGCAACCTTCCTGGAGCCAGATGAAGGTATCATCCGCTTGGGTCGCTTAGTTTTTGCAATTGTCTGTTTTAAGTGTCGATGTTCAACCAAGGGTTTGCATCGATGCTTTAAGTCATCAAATGGAGATATTCTCGTTTATAAAGGATGGAACTCAACAAAGCGTTGATCGAGATATGCTAACTGCCATGGGAAGCAAGGAGAAGCTGACGTTTCTGGCGTTAACCCTTCGTCAGAGCAATGCCTGGAACGTCAGCCTCTTCTTGCTTCTCACCGTGGTTAGCATACTTTGATCGTTGTTCTGTTGATCCCACCCATTGTTCTACTTGTTTACTGATGCAGAACAGCTTTCATGATTTAAACTAGTTTTCCACTCTATTCTCACTTGCAATCGATGCCATTCTCAACTGTGACTTCCATACAAGGGATGTTATCCACCAGTTGGTTGAACTGTGGTCTTGTTTTCACCATTGGTGGTATGTTATTTAATGCCCTTTTCTAACCTTTTTAGCTATTTAATCACCATGCTATGGTAGTTTTTTTTGTTGAAAGTCTTACAATTCGTTTTATTGTTGCAGACTGTATACAAGGCTGGCTTGAAGGAGCAGAACTCTCAGGGTTACGACCTCAGGGTGGATGCCATCCCCATCAAGGTGGCCAAAGCCTCGAGAGCTATCGCCAGTGATGTGAGTTTCTTATCTATTGGGTTAATCAAACTTTCACGATCTTGTTTCCAAATTAAATTTCTTCATTTTCAACCAAACTTTTTCAAACAAACATGTGCAGCAATTTGATTGAAGATATATTGCTGTGCTTGTGATTTATCGCCAATGGTCTTTTTGTGAAGTTGGATGAAAGCTATTTGAAAATGCATTTTATGTCTTCACAAAATCTCTGTGTTATTAAATTCATCAGCATGTATTGTTTTATTTTCATGGAGACCTCAAAGAATGTCTGCTCAGGTACATCAGCTAATTCAATGACTTATGGGAAAGAATAAAAACAACGGGACCAGGCTTCATGTACTCACCTAACTCCTCTGTACCCACCCCCCAACACCCTCCCACCCTCGGCCAATCGCACCACACCTTGCCCCCTATCCTGGGAGAATTGTCTTCCTGTCTCTGTGCAATCCCATTCTTCCCTCCTGTTTTTTAACCTGGTAACCAGGGGCTATCCATCTCGTCATCTTGCATCTCCACCTGTGGTCAAATGTACCCTCCAAATACCTACCACATGCTTCCCTTCCATTTCAACCTGTTATTTACCACTCTATTATCACTGTGATGGCCTTCCATGTTGCTGTCCTTTGACTCTTTCCCGATCCTCATTCTATCTTGTATTTATGAAAATTGGGGATGAGGGTGGGTGGTTGGGAAATGACAAATAATTGCATTCCCAAATTCATTAAAACACATGCCCACCAATTTAATTTGGAAGAGAGGGGGAGGTGCATGATCCATTGATGTTGAGCTTTACACAGCCAGACTGTCCAGCACCGTTGCAGTCAGGAGAATACATCTGGTGATTCATTAACTCGAAAAAGGTGGAATACGTCACACCTGTGCTGAGCAGTGAAATTATCATCTTTGACGTACATCCAAGTTTTGAAGCTAACAGATCTCAACATCTACATCACAAGACACTTTGACTGGAGGTTGATGGTACCCAGCAGGACGAAAAACAAAACCTATAAAAGGGTGGAAGAGCTCCTTGTGAGCCAACGGCCATCCACATCTGGTGCCCAACTGCGTCTGTGGATGTCCTCCTACAGTGGGTTACCTTTCCTAGGAAGTTGGTGGCAGGATTTGCACTTCCACCACCATAAAAAACTTCACTCCGCTAAAACACACAAATTGGAGTGTGTTGGGGTGGTGCTGAGGTGTCGTCTACCAGACGGCGGTCTCCTCTGGTTAACCTGAGGTGGTCCCTTTGGGTAGGTGCCTGGAATGTCCGATCCTTAAGAGATAGGGATGGGCCAGGCATCTGCCTGGGGGATGGCCAGACGGAGCTCCTGCAGTACTGGTGGAAAGTGTACGCAGCGATGAGGTGTGGCGCATGCTTCCCATGTGCGTATGTGTGTGTGTATGTATGTATGTATGTATGAATGATGGTACAGTTTTCAATTAAAAAAATTGTTATGTTGGGAGTTGAAATCGCCAAAAACTAAAAAGGAAAAGCTTCCATAAGGCTTTTCACTTGAGGAAAAAAGTCTAGCTAAAATATAATAATGTAGTTAAACTTCATTCCTTCATACTGATAACATACCATGATACCACCATTATGTTTAGCATCATCACAAAATTATAATTGGTCACTTAACATTCCAAAATGGTATCGGTGCATTCGTTCCAAATGTGTGGCCAGATATGTAAAAGGGACGGAAGGAAGGAACGTGAGCATAAGGATAGACGATAATTGTGCTGGTTATATGACACAATTAAAGTATATTAAACCTACCGAAGGTACCAACCAATGCCAGAATAATTGGTTTGTATGCACTGAAATAGGTATTTTGGATTGTTCTATGAGCAAGCATTGCTTTTCAATGCTCTTTAAAGTAAAAAATATCAGCTAACCATGTCTGTACTGATAGGATTGTTCAGAGGTGGCATAATTGACTTTTGAGTTGTCTTGTCTGGGTTCTATTTCCAGTGCAATGGAGTAACGATATCTTGTCTGCGAGCATTCACTCGTGTGTGGTTAAATAAACCCAAAGGCCTCCTTATGTTCATTGGCGATTGTATGTACTGGTACCTGGACATATTCCAAATTCCGAGACTATGTTTGATGAAGTTATGGATCCTGCTAAGTGGCATTGCCACGAACAGCATCAAGATGGCTGAATGCCATTTTAAAGCCCCAACACCTTCAATTTTCATTTTACAACCATACCTAATTGTATAACAGTTAGAGCGTCCGCTCTGAATCTGGGAGATCGGTGGTTCCAACTCCGGCCGAGTCATACCAAAAACTTTTAAAATGGTACTTGCTGCTTCCTTAGTTGTCGCTCAGCATTTAAAGGATATATAGGTTGGCCATAGGTTGGCATCCATGGGGAGGAGGAAATTCCTCCTTTATTCCCCTGCTGAGCATGGAGCGAAAAGTGATGTCATAAAGATGACGCCGCTGGTACCCAGAGTGCTCTGGGAAGTGATGTAGCTCCCCCCAATCTCAACAGCTGTTTGTGTGAAAGTCAAATCTGGTGTTGTCTCATGTATAGCCATGCGAATGAAACCCACACCAGCCAGTTGATAAAGAAATAAGTGTTTAAACACTCTGCCAAACGGCCAGTTCTTACACATAACTAATGTAAATAAATTATACCTCATTAAAGGAAATTCTTCAATTAACATATTGTGGCGTCGACGGCTCAACGAACGTCGAGCTCATCGAGGTGGGAGGTTAAAGTCCTGCGATGTCCTGAGTGGCTCAACTCCTGAGTAGACGTTCCGAATTGATGGTGGAAAACGCGCGCGCGTTGAGGAGAGACACGAAAACCTTAAAGCTTTTTACAACCAATGGGTTTATTTCCCGAGCCACAATAAATAAAAATAACGAGGGATGATGTAATCGTGAGGAAATGATGACAGGTAGGTCGGAAGGGGATGCAATAAATAAATAATTATATACAATGAGAATAAAAATGAATCAAAAGAAACTAAGGCGCCTCAATCCGGACTCAGTCACAGATGGGAAAAGGGAACAAAAACGAGGGGACTCAGCTCTGGCGGCAGCGGGGATGAACAGACGATGAGGGATGAGGATGACGACAATGAGGCGAGCAGATGATGGGCAGGACAATGAGGTGATAGGCCGGACGACAAACAGGCTCTGGATGATGAACACAGGCAGAGGCAGGCAGGCCGGACGACCTCCTCAAAACTTTTTTTCCCCATCGTGTTCCCCTTTCTCCTCAGACCTCGATCGCCTCACAGACTCTCCTCAGGCTCGCACACACCAACTCCCAGCCACGTTCTCCTCAGACCAACTCCTGATTAGGCTCCTCCCTCCCCTCTCGGGGAAATGCTGCACCCCTTCGAGGTGATCCATAGCTCGGCCCTCTGGGAGGTGTCAAACGCTCTTCCCCTTGCTCTCATGCCGAGTCTCCCGGCGCCCCCTGGCAGAGGTTGAAATAGAGGTTATACACACAATTTCCTTAACCATAAACCCCAACTAATTATTACCACGCACCACCCTCTGTATGGCGCATATGCAAACAGGACAATTCTCAAGCCGACATTTCCAGACTTGTACATCGATATGGCTAACAACTCGTACACGGACCATGCTGCAATATACATTCCTATTCTGCTCTCTGGGAATATGTAATACCTCTCCCCCCCCCCCCCCAAAAAAAAAAAACATAATATATCCATTCAAAACACATGAGTAATTGAGTCAGAAACATTATATCATGTTTATAGTTCTTTCTTTGGGACACTTTATTTGTGAGCAGACTTGTAGTTCATGAACGAGAAATCTCGCTGAGCTTTCTTTCAGCCAGAAATGGCCAGATCATTATTTTTTTTGTTTTGTCATATTTATTTTATTGTCACATTAACCAAAGCAATAATAATGCGTAGATTATTCTTGCTAATATTTCAATAAACTTCTAAGTTGATTTTTACTTTTACCATACACTGTCAAGAAAAGGCTTGCATGATTAAGGAGTGTGCAACACAAGCAAATACAAGCTCCATCTCGTCTAGTTATTCATTTTCTCAAGATGACTTTAAATGAGAGGACTGATGGTTACATTTTACTATCAGGACCTTGAGTGTTTGTCGCATAAAACCGATGTGTACTGAATTGTGCATTTACAGTACAAATACAAAGAGGCTTACCGGAAGCAAAGGGGGCACCACATCGGAGCCCTGAGCCTGGAGGATGACCCCAAACTCGTCCACTCCATGAAAGTAGCCAAGATCCAAAGTGAACGCGAGTACAAGAAGGCCCATGAGAAGGAGAAAACAAACATGCATCTTCCCGTCGACATGCTTGACTTTGTTTCAGCCAAAAACTGTCAGAACATAATTAGCAATATCAACTACAAGAAGATCCCTCATCAGTGGACGTGTCTGCCGGACCATATCTGCAATGTTCACGCCAAGAATGCCTATGAGCTGCAGAGTGACGTGAGTTGGGTTTGTTGTCCCATCCCATTCGTCTTCTAGGAATAGTCAGTTTTTCCTCCGCCTGTTTTTAGTTGTTTGTTTCACTGAAGTGTCACTTGTTTACAAACAGAATGCTTACAAGGCGGACCTTGAGTGGTTACGTGGCACTGGTTGGGTCCCCACGGGTTCACTGGACATGCAGAAGGCCCAGAGAGCATCAGAAATCCTGAGCGATAAGAATTACCGACAGCACCCGGACACCTTCAAGTTCACATCTGTACTGGACGATCCTATCTTGGTGCAAGCTAAAATCAACTCTAAAAACCTCAATGATGTGAGTCTCTTCATATAAATACACTGGGTTGATTAATAGTACCTGAGAGTAAATTTGAAAACACTCAGGGGATTTCATGAGGCTTAAAAATCACTCATAAACATGTGGGTGGCATTAAGTTTTCAAATGATGAAGACATCAAAACACTTGGCCTTTAATAGCTGTGTATCCGTCCCAAGGATATATACGCAGATGGCGTATAGACCCTACCTCATTGATGGGACAACCGTGTATGTACAGTTGGGGTTGATCACAGAACTTTCTCGTGTGAGCATTTTAATTGCAGTGGAATTGGATCTGACTACAAATTGCCAACCTGGTACTTATCGGGCAGATGTTGCATCATGCGTGGATGAGATTGCAGAACTTTTGAAAAAAAAAGGAAAAAATGAGATTTTCCTGGAAGTTGTCCCATCCCAGTACAAGATGTACCCCCACAGTACCCCCACCCCCTCCCGGGAAATTTTGAAAAATTGATGTCAAAATATGCATTTTGGGAGTGATCCTGTCCATATTGTAACAAAAAAAATTAAAGTGATTGGGGAAGAATTTTTTTTTTTTTTATTTCACCTGAACATTCATTGCTGGAGCTTGGTATTGGCTTAACGGTTAGGGTGGCTGGCTTAAGATCTTAATTAAGGTCTTGGGTTCGAGCCCCTTCCTGTTAAATTAACACCAGGCCGGTGGACTCAGCCCGTCATCCTTTCGAGATTAGCAAAATGAGTGACGGGGGCACTGCATCAGCGGGTACTGCATCAGCATTGGCCAGCAGTCGGAGTCATGAATGTATAAGTGACGGGAATACGTCCAAAACACCAAGCAGGTGGATCTTTAGCGTGGAAGGAAAAGATGTCCGAGGTGTTCGCAATCCGAGTCCATCCTTTATTCTAATCGCAACCCAACAACCCGCTCATCTCTCTTGCAGTTGCACCCAGTTCCAGAAAAACCCGATCAACCTGAGCTTGAGAATATTTACATACTCGCAAATCCCACCCGTCACTTCGCTGACGGTAATACTAACAAGTCTGAAGACGTCAATGGTTCACGAGTGGTATTTGACGATGTAGATTGTTTTAGAAGTCAAGGATGAGACAATGTGATAATTGTTTTGACCAAGTTTTAAAAAATGATACATGATGTGGTACGGTGACAGGTTATTAGCTGCAAAATGTCGAAAACCCGGTTTCGTTCAACAACTTTCAAAATTGACCTTTGCATAACCTTTAAAGTCACAAAACAATGTTGTGGACATTAAAATAAGGAAACAGGATACATGCTATAGTTATTGGTTAGTTCGTCAAAGAAGGTCGAAAACCTGGTTTGATTCCCACAACTTTGAAAAATTGACCTTTGTGGCCTTTAAAGGTCAAGGATTATGACCTTTGTGTGCAAAACTTCCTCTGGACATCCAGGAACAATACAACGTCATATAGGCTATATGGCATTTCGCATTCCTCGGACTATCCATACTTTGATGAAATCAGCAAAAAAACAAACTTGAAGGGGACGCCACTGGCAAACTGGCGGGAATCGGGAAAAACGTAAATGATGAAAGTTGTAGTACTCGAAGAGCACTACGTGCATACCAACTTTCATTGAAACAGTTGAAAACCCTAGGAGCCCGATGCCCAATTTATTGATTTTTTTGACATTTTCTAAGTTTGTGACCTTGTGACCTTGACCTTGGACAGAAAATGAAAAATCGAGCTCCGTGGGGCTATGCAGGTGCCATGGGCTCACCAAATACCGAAACCTCTGCCAGCGAGCAGTCTCGACACAACCCCCTCGGAGAAGATGTAACTTGAAATCGGCTACCCCCTAAAAACACGTTTTGGGGGCGTGGCTCCTCCCATAATGGGCACAGCATGCCCATTCTCAGGAAAACACAACCAGATCATGATATAAACCTCCCACCCAA
>CM068955.1:17054298-17071412 GCA_035128595.1 Eptatretus atami
TTGACATTGATTTGCAGAACTACTATAAAGCAGAGTGGGAGGAATCCAGGAAGCATGGATATGACATGCGGGTTGATGCCATCCCACTGAAGGTTGCCAAAGCTTCCAGGGACATTGCCAGTGATGTAAGCGCAATTTTATACATTACCGGCTCCTGAATAGTAGCAAGGTGACTTTGCTCATGCAAACTAACTTGAATATGATGTTTCTTCATACGTGCAGTACAAGTACAAGGCGGCTTATTATAAGCAAAGAGGACATCATATCGGAGCCCAGAGCCTGGAGGATGACCCCAAGCTGGTCCACTCGATGAAAATGGCCAAGATGCAGAGTGAGCGCGAGTACAAGAAGGCGTATGAGAAAGAGAAAACGAACATGCATCTTCCCGTCGACATGCTCAACTTTGTTTCAGCGAAAAACTGCCAGAACATGATTAGCAATATCAACTACAAGAAAGTCCCCCATCACTGGACGTGTTTACCGGATCATATCGGCAACGTTCATGCAAAGATTGCTTATGAGCTGCAGAGCGATGTGAGTCTGAGTTGATCTTTCATCATTCCTTCCCCTGTCAAATGGTCTCCTTTAGCTCCTTTTTTTTCCTAAACGTATTTATTTCATGTCCCACTGAAGCTTCATTGTTTGTTATTTTCAAACAGAATGCTTACAAAGCAGATCTTGAATGGTTACGAGGCACCGGCTGGGTCCCTACCGGTTCGTTGGAGATGCAAAACGCCCAGAGAGCATCGGAAATCCTGAGCGATAAGAAGTACCGACAGCATCCGGACACCCTCAAGTTCACCACTATTTTAGAAGATCCCATCTTGGTCCAGGCTAAGATAAATTCTCAAAACATTAATGATGTGAGGCATTGATGTGTGCGATTGTAGAACTTTAAGCCTTACATTGTTCATTATATTGTTACCTCCGCCACTGAATGTGGACGGAGGTTATATTTAACCCTGTAATGGTATCTCTGCAGTAATATTGCTGTGGGTTTACAGAGGTTATACAAGGAAGCTTGGGACAATGAGAAGACTCAAGTCCACATCATGCCGGATACTCCATTTTTCCTCCAAGCCAAGCTAAACGCACACAACAGAAGTGATGTAAGTTGTTGATTTATAATATAATTATTTTCATAAGGTTGTTTGATTGTGTAAGTTGGTGGATTAATGAATTATTAGGTGTGTCGTTTTCCCAGTTTGGAAGTACATGAGTGTGTTCACAAATTGGGGCGCAGCACGCTAAATGATTGTCAAAGTAATGACTATATGATTTATAAACACATCGTACATTTTAAATGTGTTTCGGCACATTATATAAATTTCACATGGTTATGACTTCTAAGTTATTCACCTCATCTGTCGACAAAAAAATGCTCGCCAGTTTGATACCAACCTCTTCCCATATGCCCCGTACATAATCCTTACTCGTATCGCCTTCTGTCCTTGCTTCCCTTATATACGCCTTCTCTCCAATTCACCCACCTTTCACCTCCCCACCCCACATCCTCCTTTTTATCCGATTCCTCACGAGACTCAACAATTTGAAACGAAGTGGTAATTATTTTAACACACATGCCAGTCCCCCACCAATTAGCAGCTGTTTATTTAACCTCAGCCAGTCCCACTATCCTCCCTACTTAATGAAAGGAGATCAATATTATTATGTTTCTTTGTTTGCCTCAAGTTTAGAAATGACTGATCTTGTGCTTCTTTGATCATTTTTGGCTGACAGGTTGATTTAAGATTATACAGTAATTATGTTATATTTACCATCTTGAAAGCTAAACTACTCTGTCATGGTTTTATGATGCTGTCGAATTGACCACATGCAGATATTTTATCACCGAGACTGGGCCGCGTCTCGTAGCCATGGCTATGACATGAGGGCTGATGCCATCCCCATCAAAGCCGCTAAAGCTTCTCAGATAATCTCCAGTGAGGTGAGACCTGGAAAATTGAAGGGAAAAAGCTTTATATGCAGTATTTTGCCACAAAAGGCCTTAAACATTTGATTTATTAAAATTGATCTACAATGTGTATTATAGAGTGGTTGCCATGACAACATGAATACCATAAGCCATCAGCATATTCTGATGCAATAATTTAGAAAATTAGATGCCACCGACTGCATATCACATACCATTTTACAACAAATCTCCAAACGTCTATCATTATCAGTGTGGAATTATCTTTAAAGTGCTGTTGCGAACAAATAAAATCTGATATTTTCACTTGTTGTTTTTGCCAGTATAAGTACAAAGAAGGCTACCGGAAGCAAAGGGGCCATCACATTGGCTCATTGACCTTGGAAGGCGACCTCAAGCTGGCTAACTCCATAAATGTAGCCAAGATCCAAAGCGATCGAAGGTACAAGAAGGTCTACGAGAAGTATAAGACAGACATGCACCTACCATTGGACATGCTGGACTTGGTTTTGGCCAAGAAGTGTCAGCATCAGTTGAGTGACGTGAACTACAAGAATGTCCCCCACAATTGGTCATGTCTGCCGGACAAAATCAGCTACGTCCATGCCAAGAATGCCTACGAGCTACAGAGTGATGTGAGTCCAACCCAGAAGAAATGCATGTGTTACAATCATGGGATTGAAGTCGCTTTTTTTTTCATCGTGTACGATGGCTTTACAACATGAAAGTTGCATCCTAGGCACATATCCCTCGTGCATATATGTGTGTTTGTGTACATATACATAATATATATATATATATATATATATATATAATATATATATATATATATATATATTGTAACAGATGTTTGGTACTACAGAACTTCAATGTGCATACAAACAAACACGACATAATAGTGACCAAAGCTTTTCGTGCAGCACTCTTGAGGGTAAAAATCGCAGGAAGTGATGGAGGAAGTGAAGGCGGTGCTTTATACGCAGGTCTCAATAGGTAGACACTGATTGGTTCAACCGTAATGATATCACGGTTAATCCGAACGCCCATTGGTCGGCTCATCATCTTCACCTCGAGCTCCCATTGGCTGGAGCAGAGTTCGTCGATGATTGACGTTTGCAACCACATCCTGCCAAGAGGGGGATGGGTTTCCCCTCAGGTCCCTTCACCATTTACGGTAACAAATGGTGATGAATGTACGGTAACATGGTGGAAGTACGGTAAGAAATGGTGAATGGACCTGAGGGGAAACCCATCCCCCTCTCTCCAGGATGCGGTTGCAAACATCAATCATCGACGAACTCTGCTCCAGCCAATGGAAGCTCGAGGTGAAGATGATGAGCCGACCAGTGGGCGTTCGGATTAACCGTGACGTGATTACGGTTGAACCAATCAGCGTCTACCTTATTGAGACCTGCGTATAAAGCACACGCCTTCACTTCCTCCTTCACTTGCTGCGATTTTTACCCTGAAGAATGCAGCACGAAAAGCTTCGGTCACTATTATGTCGTGTTTGTTTGTATCCATATTTATATATGTATTCTTGTGTACGTATATGTATATATGTATGTATATGTATATATATATGTATATATGTATATATAATTATATATATATATATATATATATATATATGTTGTATTGCACACACTCCCACCATTCTTTAATTAGGCCTCAGCTGATTTTTACAATTTAACACAAGCAGAGGCCATTTAACTTGGTGTGTGGATTTGAAGGTGATTGGTTACACCTGAGCTAATTTACAATTGCTATTTTAGGGGGAGGGGTTGGACCCTTATCCAATCAAGATATTCTCGTTTTGTATTTGTAATCAATTTTCTGGAATTTGTAGAATTTGTTTTTCACTTGGTAGTTGTGGGTTACAATGTATAAATAAAGGTGGAAAATGTCTGATTTAATGGAATTCAATTCCATGCTATAAGGCAACAAAAGGTGAAAATTTTGAAAGGGGGTGAAGACTTTGTATCGGCAGTGTACGTCCAAATCGGACTTGCTGTTGAGGTGTCACATGGCAATTCGTAGTCACATCCTAAAAAATTTAACTGCAATTTTTGCACTTTTTTGTGCAACAAACACATGTGAATAAGGGTTACATGCATTAGGACACTGATGATGTAACTTAATTGGTCTGTAATTTATTCTGAGTTTTACGCATGTTGTCTAAGACATCTTATTATAATGGAGCAAAGGTCTATGGTTAAGTATATTTGTGACTATAATGTCTTCTTCTTCTTCAAATTTTCTTTAGCAAATTCTGCCATATTGTTCATATTTATGAAGCTAACCTAAGAAACACATTCATGACTTTCCTGTATTTATCACCGCTAATATTTTTGTTACTTTGACTCAATTAATTGAGATCGAGATATGCGCAAAATAAAATATACGACGTAAAAACCTACCCAGAAGTCCATGGGAAGCAGTGTATTGGGGGCACGTCTGCTCTGGAAGGCTGGCAGTTCGAATTTCCTTCCAGTTTTTGATAAATTTGTGTTGACCTTCTTAAAGACCACTATACTTAAATCCAGTTAAAACTGATAATTTAAAATTGATACAAATTTGTCCTCAGTTCCTTTTTTTTAAAATACGTGTTGGGTTCTGACTTGTGATTTGCAGTATATATTCAGTCATAGCACAAAATATATTTGGCTGACCTCCAGAACCATCCACCCCATTCTACCATTCCGCCACAACCCTTGATCCATTATCATCCCCACTAATCCACACCCACCATTTCCTCCCCTTCCCTCACTCCAGGAGAAAGCAGGAATGGTCAAAGATGCCTATGCCTCTAAAGTCACGTGCAGTGAGGCGCGCATAGCGCACTTATCCACGGAATACTGAATAATTACCAGAAAACAATAAAATACAAAGAAATATAAAATGAACATGTTATGAAAAAAATATTTTCACCATTGCGTTCATTACGTGATGATTTGTGCATGTGCAAATTTTCAAGTTCATCGGACCATCGACGACTGGACCCAGTCAGGGAAAGCTCAAAATCACTCAGTTCATTTTGGGTTATAAAAAGTATACATTCCAATAGTACGTAATTAATAGATGTAAGTGTAGTCAGGTTGCAACTGACATTCAAATAGTACGTAATTAAGAGACATATAGAGCCAAATTTACAAAAGGCGTTTCAGAGTTAGATGTGTGTGGAATCACTCATCATGGGATGATCACTCCAATCACCAAAGATTGATTGTCTAATGTTTGATCAAAACCTAATCACAAGCGTTTAAATAACAAATAAACTTTTACATGTTTGTGAGCGCATGTTTAAGAGTGTGTTTCAGGTCTTAAAGCAAGCATTGGATGACATAATTGGTAGTCTCCCTGCCTTAATACTCCACTTTATGATTTCTCAGTCTCTTCTTTGGGTGTCATTTTATGGTTTTTTGTTACTCCCACAATGCTTAAATGTTATTTCGGCTTTGTCATGATCTCCAACACGTGGACATAAACAAATTTTGACTAACAACACTACTATCTAACTGTGTTAACATCTTGAAAATGTCACTGAGCCTTTTGTTTAACTCCCACCCCAGAACATTTACAAAGCTGACTTGGAATGGTTACGAGGAATCGGTTGGGCCCCCACGGGTTCACTGGAAATGAAAAATGCCCAGAGAGCATCAGAAATCCTAAGCGAAAAGAAGTACCGGCAACACCCTTCCACCCTCGAGTACACCTCTTTACTGGATGATCCATTCCTGCTGCAGGCTAAGATCAACTCTCACAACCTCAATAATGTGAATATTTAATCGTTAATACCACTTATTGAATAATGGTTAAATTTTAAGAAGTTCTTGATATAAATACATCGTCAAAAAAATAGGCAAATTTTATTGATTTCATGAATAATCTTTAAATTTCACATTTGGAAGTTTCATTCCAAAAACAATAACAAAATGTACTCATAAGCCCTATTATTGCTGCACTTTTAGTTCATTGAAATAATTGTTATTCAAGACATCTTTGATGCTTATTTTCATCATGTGAAATTATTGTGTGATCCAATTTGAGTAGATTGTGATACCCATGTAAAATGTTATTTTAATTGTCACGACTGAAATGCAGTTCAATTCTGTCCCTCCTTTCGTCTTACGCAATTCCCCTTTTCTCTCTGCATTGTTTTGGGGTTTTCTTTACTTTTTTTTTGAACTCTTACGTTCTTCTGAGTTTGGGCTGTTTCACTTTACTCATCTCTGTGCCTCAACCATTCAGGTGTTTGTTTTAGATGCAATTTGGCAGAATTTTTTTGAATATGGTCATTCTTTCTCTTCACTTTATTTCCTCATTGACATTCTTTTCTATAAGAGGGACACAACCACCTCACTTTCACTGTCCACATTCATGTAGCACATGGAACACATCGACAAGTTTTCACTCCTGTGGTTATTACAAGAAGCAGAACAATAGTTTGGCATTTACATTCTTCATGAGAAAAGGGTGAAAACAAAGCAGAAGGTTAACATCTACTAATAGCAACTTCTACAAAAGCAAGTTTTATTTTGGTATCAATTCTAGCACAGTGGCTGGAGAGTAGTATTTTAAGGGGGATTGAATTTTGACCCAGGCTTTTATATATAACTAAGCTTGTATCTGTAATTTTAAAAAGGAATCATCACCATACTGTGAATCAAATACTCTGTCAGTTTCAAAACTCTTCATGTGTTTTTTTTTTTGAAGCAGAAATTTCATAATTATTTGCTCTTACACCCACTTTGGTGTCTTCATGAGCCACAATTTTGCAAATGTTCATTAAAGCGGGAATTCTGTGAATATGGCTGGTACTGGTCACCAACACTATTAATGCAAATTCTCACAAATTGGCATTTTTCTGATCCTCACTTTTTTGAGCCTTTTATTTTGATCCTCACTCATCCTATGAATTTTCTTATCTCTGTAATTTAGTTCCTGCATGAGCCTCAATTTCTGCTTTCAAAAAAGTCTAGGTCTGGACATGCTTTCAAAAAAGTCTGCTTTCAAAAAATAGAAAAAATTTTAAAAAAGAATTTTCAAAAAATTCCAACCGCCCTTATAGTTTCTTCCCATCAATTCCACGAAGCAATTATTAAATCGATTTACTAATCAATTACAATATGCTTATTAAATCATCAATCTACTCATCACTTGCAGTAAGCACTAAATCGTCAATTTACTGATGAATTCCAACAAACAATTATTAAATAAATTTTCTCATCACTTCGATACTATTTGATCATAAATTTACTTATGTCTTCCACAAAACTTATGACATCATCAATTTACTCATTAATTGCACTAAACAATTATTAAATCATCAATTTACTCAATTCCACTAAGTTTATTACATCATTAATTTACTCATCAATACCACAAAACTTGTTAAATCATAAATTTACTCATGAATTCCACAAAACTTCTTTTAGTCAATTTAGTGTTTAGTTAATCATAAATCATAAATTTACTCATTAATTCCACAAAACTTATCAAGTCATGAATTTACTCATGAATTCCACAAAACTTATTAAATCATAAATTTACTCATCAATTCCATTAAACTTATTAAATCATAAATTTACTCAATTACACTGTACTTATTAAATCAATTTGCATATAAATTTTACTAAGAGTATTATATAATCAATTTACTCATCAATTCCACTATACTTAAATCAATTTGCTTGTAAATTTTACTAAACCTATTGCACCATCATTTTATTGATCAATTCCACAGTTGAAGGGCACGCATGAATTAAAAACGATTCTCACTAATACATCATGTGATGTTTTCTTTCTTTTTTTCTTTTCTTTTTCCAGAGGTTGTATAGAGAAGCTTGGGACAGTGAAAAAACCCAGGTGCACGTGATGCCAGATACTCCACTCCTACTCCAGGCCAAGCTGAATGCTCTCAATATAAGTGATGTAAGCAACATTTCCCTGTTCTTCTTCCACAAATATTATTCTTCACGGCAACCTGCTCGACGCGTTTACGTTTCCTTATCTCATTTGTCACCAATTCTTTGACACTTCTGCTCATGTTGTGCATTGTGTAATCCCTCTTCGATGGATATCTCACATACCAGTTGTCTGTAAACATGTCCACAGAGAATGTATCGCATGGAGTGGGCGGAGTCCAGGAAACACGGCCATGACATTAGGCCAGATGCCATTCCTATTCGTGCAGCCAAGGCCGTGCAGACAATTTGCAGTGATGTATGTTCAAACACCTTGACTTGCATAGCAACACTCTGTTCTTTACTTCACTGATACATTTTCATCACTTGGTCAATCTGCAATAATATCATCGGAATCTCTACGAGTTGCCAATTTCCAATGAAGCCAATCACATTATCATAGGACTAAAAACAGAAACGGTATACGCATTTAAAACATTGTAATTTTTTTATGGGACACCCTTCATAATTAGCACGACTTGCATATGCCGTTGGAGGGATATGGTGCTATGTGGCTATGGCACAGACATGATGGGCCAAACAACCTCTTCCGATGCTTTATTGACTTTCATATATTTTGAAATTGCCATTATATATATATATATATATATATAGAATATTCAGTTTGGCAATTATGATGTTTGCATTTTCATTTAAAGGGCCATGCTAAACTCACACCCCCTAATCAAAATAATTACTTTTATGAGGCCCCTTCCAGTTTCACTGGAGGGGACTGTAGGTTTGCTCTCCGTCCATCCGTCCCACCTGTGGTTTTTCAGACTTTTTTTGTCCCCATAACCTTTCACTTATTCAACTGAAACTTGGTACATGACATTATTATGATAAGTTACAGAAGAAGTTCGAGTTTCAGGGTGTTTAGTCAATTTTTCACAGACTTATGCCCTCTTTAGACTTAGAATACATCATATCGGTCGTGGACATGTATTACAAAGCAATTCTCGCTCTTGTTTATTTTGATAAATGATTTGTGGCATAGTTGATTATATTTTATTGCTAATAGATTAAATTCCCTCCTGCTTTTACAACTGGCCTGAATATATATCACTTATGATTAAATTTCCTACAGTACAAGTACAAAGAGGGTTACCGGAAGCAAATTGGCCACCACATTGGCTCATTGACCTTAGAAGGCGACCTGAAGCTGGCTAACTCCATGAAAGTGGCCAGGATCCAAAGTGAGCGAGAGTACAAGAAGGTATACGAGAAGTACAAGACAGACATGCACTTACCGTTGGACATGCTAGACTTGGTTTTGGCTAAGAAGTGTCAACATCAGTTGAGTGACGTGAACTACAAGAATGTCCCTCATGACTGGACGTGTCTGGTGGACAATATCAGCAACATCCGTGCCAGGATTGCCTCCGAGCTGCAGAGCAACGTGAGTCTGCTTTTATGTCTTGTCATGTCCTCACGAGATTGGTTTTCATCAGGTCGGACTGGCCGCTGTTCCAATCTGAACATGTAGCTTGTCATACTGAGATCCCAGATTGAAATCTTGTGAACTGCTTGATTTATCATTGTTTACTAATGTCATTATCCGAACCTTAAAAAAAAAAAAAAAAAAATGGGGGGGGAGGGGGAGGGGGAGGGGGGAATTGTAATTAGTTGGCATCTGTTTGCCTTTGTTTGTCTTTCTTTGTCTGTCTAACTTCTGTCCATCCGTCACGCTATCTCCTCCTAAACAGTTGTGCAGAAATTTACCAAACTTGGTAGTTATGATCACCACATGGCACGGAGGCACAAGAGCAGTATCATTTTTCGCCCCACCCCCTAGGGTGGGGTTAAAAGGTTAAATACCAAAAAAGTGAAATTACAGGCTTTTTTTAAAACATTTTTTTAATGAAACATCATCAACATTGGGGGATGCATGAAATATGTAACTTTTTGGGGATTTGACCTCCGGTTCATGCCCCAGGGGGTGGGGACTTAGGGTCACACGGGTCAAAACGAGGAAAACAAAATTTAACTCAAAATTTGATATTGTGTCAATCCTGGTGGAACTTTATGCCATCTTTCAACTTTACTTTAGGTGGGAAGTGTAGGGATTTACGATAGCACGCCATCAACTTTTCTCTTGTTGAAATTCATAAGCGACTGGATGTTGACGTCTCCCAATGTTCTTGTGGTTTATGTTCAAGATATTTCATGAAGCGTCGGTCACTGTATATAATTCATAAAAGGATGCTTCATCTGTTTTCTTACTTTGAATTATATCTTTGTTTTTAAACAGAATGCTTACAAAGCAGACCTTGAGTGGTTACGTGGCACTGGTTGGGTTACCACGGGTTCACTGGAGATGCAGAAGGCCCAGAGAGCATCAGAAATCCTGAGCGATAAGAATTACCGACAGCACCCGGACACCCTCAAGTTCACCTCCATAGTGGACGATCCGATTTTTCTTCAGGCTAAGATCAACTCTCAAAACCTCAATGATGTAAGTGTTTGTTTGTCCATTCATTCCTTTTTTTAACAAAATAAATTGATGTTTGAGTACAATGGTAGCTTATTGGTAAGTACATTAGAACAGTAGCAGATAATTGGAGAGGGCACTAGAGTAGTATCCCAGAGTTTGTGGAGATAAATACAGCTGAAGACAGCCGTGTTCGGGATATGGATTTTAAGCTCCAGGAAATCAAGTTCGTTTCAGGAGAATTCAACTGGCACGAGTGAATTGGTTGTTGAAAAACGCTCGTCAACGACCTTCAGTTTGGGGATAATCTGCTTTCCTCACCTGGTCTGGTCTTTCTTTATGACGGGAGGTCATTACTGGTGACTATGAGGCTCATTGTACTCCTATACTTTTCTACTTGTAAAAATGTACAATTATAAAAGTCTCGACAAGTGTGTGTTTGCTTTGTTCTGTTTTTATTATCTTTGCAGCGGTTTTATAAAGAAAGCTGGGAAAGAGAGAAGACTCGAGTTCATGTCATGCCAGACACGCCGTGGTTGTTACAGGCCAAGTTGAATGCCCACAATGCCAGTGAGGTATGAGCATTTTGGAGCAATTCAAGAAGTTCTTCAAAGATTATAATTTTGTTTCGGTGATCTTTCTCAAAAAACTGATAGATTTAACATAAATCTTGCATTTTTATTGGTTTCTTACCTGACTATTGTATGCTATCCAAAATAAAGCATGATTTGGGAATATCCGTGCTGCAGACGTTTTACCGCCAAGAGTGGGCCAAGTCTCGTGGCTGTGGATACGACATGAAGGCCGATGCCATCCCTATCAAAATGGCCAAAGCTTCTCAGATAATCTCCAGCGATGTGAGTGAGACTGATCAGCAATCGTTAATGCCAAAATCAACCATTGTGTATCATGTATTTCCGCCATGCACAAATGAGAAAATCGATACAAGATGTTATCAAATAATAATCCCATAGAATTGGAAACACGTGACATTTTTTTAAATGGGGCTTTGGGAAGCTTGACAGTTATTTTGTAAAAACTATAAAATGTGGAGTTTTGGGATCCAGCATTGGGAAAAGTCATAATGACACACGTGTAACAGTACCCGCTGGATATTTATCACATCACGGCCTGCTGTACATCTGCAGAGGATTTCCCACTGGATTTTAACCAGCGTCCCTCTTTCCATTAGGGCAACAATATGTATTTGGACGACCAAGCTTTTTGGCTACCTAGATTGGTCAGAAAGAACTTTGTGAAAGTTACATTGTCTCACCATCCATGCTCAGGGGAACAAATGCACATTGCTGAAAAAGCAATTAATTTGCCTTGTCCTGGCTGTGCCTGGATTCACCCTGTCTGCACATCCATCATGATTGGCCATAACATCGTGACTGGCCCTTACATTTGTACTTTTACACAAAAGATGGCAGTGGATGTGAATAGGGAGTGGAGCGGTCTGCAAGCAATTGGACTCGTGTGGAATGCAATCATAACTGACTGCATTTTATCATTACTGCCAAAAAATACAATCATGGCAGTCGTGCACGAGCAGAAGATTGCCTCATTGACTCGTTTTGCTTTAAAGGGCTCGTGCATTATTTTTTTACTGGTGCTAACTTTGACATCAAATTGATGATATATGGTCCATTAAGCAAATATTGAGGTTACAACATGATTTTTAGTCCTTCATTTATACAATGATGCCTGGTGTTGGCTTAATGGTTGGGGTGTTGGGCTTGGGATCCCAGGATCCTGAGTTCAAATCCCCCTCGGCTGTTGAATTTAATAACCAGGTGGGGTTGACTCTGCTTGTCATCCTTCCGAGGTCGGCAAAATGAGTGCCAGCATGCTGGTATCCTGTGTCGGAGTGGCGACCTGTCCAGGATGTGTCCAATAGCCCAGGAGACTGCTTAGGCAGCACCAATGCTCTGCACAGAGTATGGTCCCATTGGATGGATCGATGGATGGATTTATACAATTTAAATTTGGTGAAAACACACACACACAACACCACACACACACACACACACACACACACACACACACTTGTTAAATGCACCGACAAGGTAGAAGTTGGACACAACAGGCAAGTAAAGGAACAAACAGGAAAAGGACAGAGAGAGGAAGGGAGGAAACACAGTAACCTGCAAATAAGATATTAAGCAATGAGAAGTATTGGTTAGTGTGAGTAGAAAATCCTTTGAGTAGGGATTGGAGGTCACTTGGTATTGTGGTGCACTGCTTGCTTTTGAAGCCCTTGGAGGGAAGAGAGTGATTGAACCACCCCTGGAAGGCAATTGCACAAAAAGGAGAAAAACAGTGGAAGTGTGTGGGAAGCCCGAATTTTGGGAATTTCATCAGGAATGGGTTGGTGAGGCAAAGTATACGTCCTGAAGTATCTGAGTCAGATGACTGGGAGAGTAGAAGGAGCTAGACTAGAAGAGAGGTATAAAAATTTTGAGACCAGTGACCTGTCTCGGATGTGAGAACAACAGGTGTTGTGTTTCGGCCTCAACATGGGGAGATTGCCAATAATGTTGAGAGCTTTAAAATCCACAAAATCTTAGGAGAGACATACAGGATATGATGCTGGAGTGCTAGCCCATAGGGTAAAGCGGTATTCCACTGAGCCATTGTACAATTGTCTTGCAGGCTGAGTAGTTGTGAATTTTCATGGAATATCTTTGAATTCCTGGTGTTGGCTTAATGGTTAGGGTGGTGGGCTTGGGATCCTAGGGTGCTGAGTTCAAATCCCGCTCAGATGTTGAATAACTACCAGGTGGGGTTAACTCGGCCTGTCATCCTTCTGAGGTCGGTAAAATGAGTGCCAGCATGCTGGTATACTGTGTCGGAGTGGCGACGCGTCCAGGATTGTGCCCAATAGCCAAGGAGACTGCTTCAGCAGCACCAACGCTCTGCACAGAGTATGGTACAAATGGATGGATGGATGGGTCTTTGAATGACTGAGGAAGCCCTGTCTGTGGATGGTTTTTGGAGGCCAGCTTTGCTCTTTGGTCAGTCAAGGAGAGGTTGTGGCTGATAGTGAGGTCTAGAAGTTCATGACGTTGAACTGTAGCCTTTCAATGGCTGACCATGGATATGGATAGTTGGGTTAATTTGACGACTTTTCCACAGTAACAGGGTCAACATGTGAGATTTTCCACAATTGAAGGCCATGTTTCATTTCGAGACCAGAATCTAATCAATTCCAGATCGGCACGAAGTGATTCAACTGCTATCAGCAAGTAAATGGGAATGAGTAATGTACGACACAATGTGCATTCTCTGCAAAAAGGTAGAGAGTGTTTTCCAGATTATCGACAAGGTTGTTTTATGCAGGTAAGGAATGAGATTGGGCCCAAGACACTGTCTTGGGGGCACTTCAGCTTCCACTGGGAATGGATACGAGAGGGTTACATTAACAGCAAGGTGTTGATCATGAGTGAAGCAAATCAGAATAACAGGTATGAAAGCAGTCTCGTACGTCATGGGCAGCGAGGTTGGTGAGCTGAGCAGTTTGACAGTGTCCAATGTTATGATATTCAAGGAGGTGGTCCTGAACTATTTGAGATGTTGGGCCTCTGACCATTGCTGAGAGAGTTGTAGTGACCAGGACGGAACACAAACCGATTGTTGAGGATCAGGTTGTTTTAAAAGTGGAAAAATTTACCGCAGTTGATGACTTCCTTGACTTTGTTTATAATTTTAAGTAAGCTTCCTTATCCAAAATCTTTATTACCATCATTAAAGCTTCTTAACCACCCTTGTCAGCCACAGTGGTTCCTCTCTTCCTCTCTCTCTCTTTTCCTCTTTGTTCATTCCCTTTTTTTTTTACTGTGTCCAAGAGTTGCACCGCTGCCCAAATGTCAGCTCATACCCTCCATCATCTTGCTCTTCCATGAGCCTCCACCTTGTCAGAAAGAAAGATTGGGTATAAAGTTTGTCATTACCATGTCGAGAAGGCGGATGTGCCTTCACCAGAGATGCAAGTTAGGAAGTTCGCAGATTGGGTCAGAATCAGATCCACGGACTCACAGCCTTAGCTGTGATACCATGGCTGGTGTTTGCCAAACTGACACCTAATCACTCGTATGGTGGCATTTTCAAAGCACTGCAGATGAGGAACATCCGAATTGGGATTAATGGATACAAGTTGATGCATTTTAGTGTAAATAGAGGTGTACAGAGAGTCATCATTTGGTGCATGATACATCACACAGACATTCATTAAGTGGCTGTGGCAAGGAATTAGCAGCCAGAGGTATTGAACTGGTCCAGGAGGGGTTAGCCCAGACCCAGGACAGTGCATGAGGAATGAAGTTATTGACATAGACAGCAACACCACCTCTGGGACAGCGTAGGGGCCTGACAAAACAAAAGATTCAGGCAAATTGCCCCAAAGCTAGTTGGCAATTTTTGAATTGCCTCAGGACACACAGGTCCTGAGCATTTCCAGCTTCCAGCCTTATCACAAGTCCAAGCATAGCTGTGGAGGACATTGGGAATGTTGGCTTGAGAGAGTGAATAACAAAGTCCTTTTGCCATTCCCTCCATTCAGAAAATGGAGTAAAGGAGCAATAACCCATTTGTTAAAGATTTATGAGGCCTTTCAACATAAACTTTGCCACAGTGCTGGTTTATTCCAGGACCATGACTCACACTGTGCCTGAAGACTGGCTATGTCTGTACATCCTTGAAGCATCTGTGAAAAAAATTGCAAATTGTAATTGCAGAGATTATATATAAATGTGTAAACATTCGTATGAAACTACTTGTGTGAATATTCTTGAAAATGTAGCTCCTGCTGAACGTTTCATCGACATGACATGTGGTGTGTGTGTGTGTGTGTTTTTTTGTGGGGTCGGGGTGGGAGGACAGTACAAGTACAAAGAGGCTTACAGGAAGCAAAAGGGTCACCACATTGGTGCACTGACCTTAGAAGGTGACCTGAAGTTGGCTAACTTAATGAAAGTGGCCAAGATCCAAAGTGAGCAAGAGTACAAGAAGGCATACGAGAAGGATAAGACATGCATGCACCTCCCATTGGACATGCTGGACTTTGTTTTGGTGAAGAAGTGTCAGCATCAGTTGAGTGATGTGAACTACAAGAATGTCCCTCATGACTGGACGTGTCTGCCGGACAATATCAGCAACGTCCATGCCAGGATTGCCTCCGAGCTGCAGAGCAACGTGAGTCTGCTTTGTGTTGTCTCATCGTATTTCCCTTGAGAGATGGTTTGTTTTTATGTTATTGGGTTTTCTTTGCTTCACTGATTGTCTATTTGGGGTTTTTTTGTTTTTTTAAATAGAATGTTTACAAGGCGGACCTCGAGTGGCTTCGTGGCGTTGGCTGGGTCCCCACAGGCTCCTTGGACATGCAGAGGATACAAACTGCATCACAAATCCTAAGCGATAAGAAGTATCGGCAGCATCCGGCCACCCTCGAGTACACCTCTATATTGGACGATCCTATCTTGATCCAGGCTAAGATCAACTCCCAAAACATCAACAATGTAAGCAAAATGCATTTGTGGTGCTAACACTTTCTTGGAATATTAAATAATGAAAATATCACAACATCTCGTGTGGGCAGGGAACAGGTCTTACGTTTTGACCGCTGAGTGGTCTTCATCCAGGACTGTGCAGGCATAATTACTCATTACATGTTGCAGTCAAGTTTAGCTCCCCCTTCCTCCCTCCTTTGGAGGATACTTAACATCCGTCACATGTATAGTCATATAGTCTCGGGATGAAGACTGTTCAGTAATCAAAATGTCGGACCTGGGCCTTGCCTGCTGTTTTTGGATTTTTGACAACCTGATTTTTTTGTTTGTTTGTTTGTATTTTTTGCAATCCTTGAAATAATTGCTGCATACTATTTATTATTACATGGAAACCTATATATATATATATAGTTCTTTTTTTATGATTGAATATAGCGAGTGAGTTTTTTGCATTGGTGTATCAATCCCTTCCTTAGAGATTGTACAGAGCAGCGTGGGACAGTGATAAGACTCAAATCCACGTCATGCCCGACACCCCGTTCTTCCTGCAAGCCAAGCTGAATGCTTACAATATCAGTGATGAAGACTTCCAAACCTTATTTTAATCAGATGTTTTGAGGAATTTTTTATAAGTTTTTATATATATGTTGACCTATAAGTTTTTCCTAATATGTTGACAATCGAAAAAAAAAAACACATTTTTGCATTATTATTATTATTATTATTATTTGTGATGAAGACCTCACCAATCCTGGCCAAGAATTGAGGGGAGTCAACAGAAGATTCTCGAATATACGGTTTATTGAAGTTGCACAGCACTTGCAAGCGGAGGTGGCACAGGGACCAACCACAGCAGTCAGACCCTGTACCACACTAAAAGTCACACTACAAGACTTTCATATATAAAACCTATTCCTAGGCGGAGAAAGCAAGGCAAAGCAAGAAACAATTTGGCAAGTGGGCTTTCCACCCCTCCCTACGGCCCTCGGGGAATTAGCCATAACAGCATAGGCACATGTTCATAAACAGAACCAAAACCCCTTTGTAGTTCGACAAGAGTTGTTGCCACTCCACACTGGAATCATAACAGCCGCAGACGCTGCTCTCTGGCAAGGGGCCATGGCTGGCTTGTTGATAATACATTTGAACACATCGTAAAGCAAACTGTAAAACGAGGGCAAGAGCTTGGAAACACAATTTGAAGCAACCAGGCCAATGGTTTGAATGAGTACTGCCAATCATGAATACTGAATGGTTAAATGAGTTAAATGTTTAAA
>CM068955.1:17071683-17082787 GCA_035128595.1 Eptatretus atami
ATATCATCGGAATCTCTACGAGTTGCCAATTTCCAATGAAGCCAATCACAATTATCATAGGACTAAAAACAGAAACGGTATACGCATTTAAAACATTGTAATTTTTTATGGGACACCCTTCATAATTAGCACGACTTGCATATGCCGTTGGAGGATATGGTGCTATGTGGCTATGGCACAGACATGATGGGCCAAACAACCTCTTCCGATGCTTTATTGACTTTCATATATTTTGAAATTGCCATTATATTATATATATATATATATATAGAATATTCAGTTTGGCAATTATGATGTTTGCATTTTCATTTAAGGGCCATGCTAAACTCACACCCCTAATCAAAATAATTACTTTTATGAGGCCCCTTCCAGTTTCACTGGAGGGGACTGTAGGTTTGCTCTCCGTCCATCCGTCCCACCTGTGGTTTTTCAGACTTTTTTTGTCCCCATAACCTTTCACTATTTCAACTGAAACTTGGTACATGACATTATTATGATAAGTTACAGAAGAAGTTCGAGTTTCAGGGTGTTTAGTCAATTTTTCACAGACTTATGCCCTCTTTAGACTTAGAATACATCATATCGGTCGTGGACATGTATTACAAAGCAATTCTCGCTCTTGTTTATTTTGATAAATGATTTGTGGCATAGTTGATTATATTTTTATGCTAATAGATTAAATTCCTCCTGCTTACAATGGCCTGAATATATATCACTTATGATTAAATTTCCTACAGTACAAGTACAAAGAGGGTTACCGAAGCAAATTGGCCACCACATTGGCTCATTGACCTTAGAAGGCGACCTGAAGCTGGCTAACTCCCATAGTAAAGTGGCCAGGATCCAAAGTGAGCGAGAGTACAAGAAGGTATACGAGAAGTACAAGACAGACATGCACTTACCGTTGGACATGCTAGACTTGGTTTTGGCTAAGAAGTGTCAACATCAGTTGAGTGACGTGAACTACAAGAATGTCCCTCATGACTGGACGTGTCTGGTGGACAATATCAGCAACATCCGTGCCAGGATTGCCTCCGAGCTGCAGAGCAACGTGAGTCTGCTTTTATGTCTTGTCATGTCCTCACGAGATTGGTTTCATCAGGTCGGACTGGCCGCTGTTCCAATCTGAACATGTAGCTTGTCATACTGAGATCCCAGATTGAAATCTTTGTAACTGCTTGATTTATCATTGTTTACTAATGTCATTATCCGAACACTTAAAAAAAAAAAAAAAAAAAATGGGGGGGGAGGGGGGAGGGGGAGGGGGGAATTGTAATTGGTTGCATCTGTTTGCCTTTGTTTGTCTTTCTTTGTCTGTCTAACTTCTGTCCATCCGTCACGCTATCTCCTCCTAAAAGTTGTGCAGAAATTTACCAAACTTGGTAGTTATGATCACCACATGGCACGGAGGCACAAGAGCAGTATCATTTTTCGCCCCACCCCCTAGGGTGGGGTTAAAAGGTTAAATACAAAAAAGTGAAATTACAGGCTTTTTTAAAACATTTTTTAATGAAACATCATCAACATTGGGGATGCATGAAATATGTAACTTTTTGGGGATTTGACCTCCGGTTCATGCCCCAGGGGGTGGGGACTTAGGGTCACACGGGTCAAAACGAGGAAAACAAAATTTAACTCAAAATTTGATATTGTGTCAATCCTGGTGGAACTTTATGCCATCTTTCAACTTTACTTTAGGTGGGAAGTGTAGGGATTTACGATAGCACGCCATCAACTTTTCTCTTGTTGAAATTCATAAGCGACTGGATGTTGACGTCTCCCAATGTTCTTGTGGTTTATGTTCAAGATATTTCATGAAGCGTCGGTCACTGTATATAATTCATAAAAGAGATGCTTCATCTGTTTTCTTACTTTGAATTATATCTTTGTTTTAAACAGAATGCTTACAAAGCAGACCTTGAGTGGTACGTGGCACTGGTTGGGTTACCACGGGTTCACTGGAGATGCAGAAGGCCAGAGAGCATCAGAAATCCTGAGCGATAAGAATTACCGACAGCACCGGACACCCTCAAGTTCACCTCCATAGTGGACGATCCGATTTTTCTTCAGGCTAAGATCAACTCTCAAACCTCAATGATGTAAGTGTTTGTTGTGCCATTCATTCCTTTTTTTAACAAAATAAATTGATGTTTGAGTACAATGGTAGCTTATTGGTAAGTACATTAGAACAGTAGCAGATAATTGGAGAGGGCACTAGAGTAGTATCCCAGAGTTTGTGGAGATAAATACAGCTGAAGACAGCCGTGTTCGGGATATGGATTTAAGCTCCAGGAAATCAAGTTCGTTTCAGGAGAATTCAACTGGCACGAGTGAATTGGTTGTTGAAAAACGCTCGTCAACGACCTTCAGTTTGGGGATAATCTGCTTTCCTCACCTGGTCTGGTCTTTCTTTATGACGGGAGTCATTACTGGTGACTATGAGCTCATTGTACTCCTATACTTTTCTACTTGTAAAAATGTACAATTATAAAAGTCTCGACAAGTGTGTGTTTGCTTTGTTCTGTTTTTATTATCTTTGCAGCGGTTTTATAAAGAAAGCTGGGAAAGAGAGAAGACTCGAGTTCATGTCATGCCAGACACGCCGTGGTTGTTACAGGCCAAGTTGAATGCCCACAATGCCAAGTGAGGTATGAGCATTTTGGAGCAATTCAAGAAGTTCTTCAAAGATTATAATTTTGTTTCGGTGATCTTTCTCAAAAAACTGATAGATTTAACATAAATCTTGCATTTTTATTGGTTTCTTACCTGACTATTGTATGCTATCCAAAATAAAGCATGATTTGGGAATATCCGTGCTGCAGACGTTTTACCGCCAAGAGTGGGCCAAGTCTCGTGGCTGTGGATACGACATGAAGGCCGATGCCATCCCTATCAAAATGGCCAAAGCTTCTCAGATAATCTCCAGCGATGTGAGTGAGACTGATCAGCAATCGTTAATGCCAAAATCAACCATTGTGTATCATGTATTTCCGCCATGCACAAATGAGAAAATCGATACAAGATGTTATCAAATAATAATCCCATAGAATTGGAAACACGTGACATTTTTTTAAATGGGGCTTTGGGAAGCTTGACAGTTATTTTGTAAAAACTATAAAATGTGGAGTTTTGGGATCCAGCATTGGGAAAAGTCATAATGACACACGTGTAACAGTACCGCTGGATATTTATCACATCACGGCCTGCTGTACATCTGCAGAGGATTTCCCACTGGATTTTACACCAGCGTCCCTCTTTCCATTAGGGCAACAATATGTATTTGGACGACCAAGCTTTTTGGCTACCTAGATTGGTCAGAAAGAACTTTGTGAAAGTTACATTGTCTCCCATCCATGCTCAGGGGAACAAATGCACATTGCTGAAAAAGCAATTAATTTGCCTTGTCCTGGCTGTGCCTGGATTCACCCTGTCTGCACATCCATCATGATTGGCCATAACATCGTGACTGGCCCTTACATTTGTACTTTTACACAAAAGATGGCAGTGGATGTGAATAGGGAGTGGAGCGGGCTGCAAGCAATTGGACTCGTGTGGAATGCAATCATAACTGACTGCAATTTATTCATTACTGCAAAAAATACAATCATGGCAGTCGTGCACGAGCAGAAGATTGCCTCATTGACTCGTTTTGCTTTAAAGGGCTCGTGCATTATTTTTTTACTGGTGCTAACTTTGACATCAAAATTGATGATATATGGTCCATAAGCAAATATTGAGGTTACAACATGATTTTTAGTCCTTCATTTATACAATGATGCCTGGTGTTGGCTTAATGGTTGGGGTGTTGGGCTTGGGATCCCAGGATCCTGATTCAAATCCCCTCGGCTGTTGAATTAATACCAGGTGGGGTTGACTCTGCTTGTCATCCTTCCGAGGTCGGCAAAATGAGTGCCAGCATGCTGGTACCTGTGTCGGAGTGGCGACCTGTCCAGGATTGTGTCCAATAGCCCAGGAGACTGCTTAGGCAGCACCAATGCTCTGCACAGAGTATGGTCCCATTGGATGGATCGAGATGGATGGATTTATACAATTTAAATTTGGTGAAACACACACACACACACACACACAACACACACACACACACACTTGTTAAATGCACCGACAAGTAGAAGTTGGACACAACAGGCAAGTAAAGGAACAAACAGGAAAAGGACAGAGAGAGGAAGGGAGGAAACACAGTAACCTGCAAATAAGATATTAAGCAATGAGAAGTATTGGTTAGTGTGAGTAGAAAATCCTTTGAGTAGGGATTGGAGGTCACTTGGTATTGTGGTGCACTGCTTGCTTTTGAAGCCCTTGGAGGGAAGAGAGTGATTGAACCACCCCTGGAAGGCAATTGCACAAAAAGGAGAAAAACAGTGGAAGTGTGTGGGAACCCGAATTTTGGGAATATTCATCAGGAATGGTTGTGAGGCAAAGTATACGTCCTGAAGTATCTGAGTCAGATGACTGGGAGAGTAGAAGGAGCTAGACTAGAAGAGAGGTATAAAAATTTTGAGACCAGTGACCTGTCTCGGATGTGAGAACAACAGGTGTTGTTTTCGGCCTCAACATGGGGAGATTGCCAATAATGTTGAGAGCTTTAAAATCCACAAAATCTTAGGAGAGACATACAGGATATGATGCTGGAGTGCTAGCCCATAGGGTAAAGCGGTATTCCACTGAGCCATTGTACAATTGTCTTGCAGGCTGAGTAGTTGTGAATTTTCATGGAATATCTTTGAATTCCTGGTGTTGGCTTAATGGTTAGGGTGGTGGCTTGGGATCCTAGGGTGCTGAGTTCAAATCCGCTCAGATGTTGAATAACTACCAGGTGGGGTTAACTCGGCCTGTCATCCTTCTGAGGTCGGTAAAAATGAGTGCCAGCATGCTGGTATACTGTGTCGGAGTGGCGACGCGTCCAGGATTGTGCCAATAGCCAAGGAGACTGCTTCAGCAGCACCAACGCTCTGCACAGAGTATGGTACAAATGGATGGATGGATGGGTCTTTGAATGACTGAGGAAGCCCTGTCTGTGGATGGTTTTTGGAGGCCAGCTTTGCTCTTTGGTCAGTCAAGGAGAGGTTGTGGCTGATAGTGAGGTCTAGAAGTTCATGACGTTGAACTGTAGCCTTTCAATGGCTGACCATGGATATGGATAGTTGGGTTAATTTGACGACTTTTCCACAGTAACAGGTCAACATGTGAGATTTTCCACAATTGAAGGCCATGTTTCATTTCGAGACCAGATCTAATCAATTCCAGATCGGCACGAAGTGATTCAACTGCTATCAGCAAGTAAATGGGAATGAGTAATGTACGACACAATGTGCATTCTCTGCAAAAAGGTAGAGAGTGTTTTCCAGATTATCGACAAGGTTGTTTTATGCAGGTAAGGAATGAGATTGGGCCCAAGACACTGTCTTGGGGGCACTTCAGCTTCCACTGGAATGGATACGAGAGGGTTACATTAACAGCAAGGTGTTGATCATGAGTGAAGCAAATCAGAATAACAGGTATGAAAGCAGTCTCGTACGTCATGGGCAGCGAGGTTGGTGAGCTGAGCAGTTTGACAGTGTCCAATGTTATGATATTCAAGGAGGTGGTCCTGAACTATTTGAGATGTTGGGCCTCTGACCATTGCTGAGAGAGTTGTAGTGACCAGGACGGAACACAAACCGATTGTTGAGGATCAGGTTGTTTTAAAAGTGGAAAAATTTACCGCAGTTGATGACTTCCTTGACTTTGTTTATAATTTTAAGTAAGCTTCCTTATCCAAAATCTTTATTACCATCATTAAAGCTTTTTTAACCACCCTTGTCAGCCACAGTGGTTCCTCTCTTCCTCTCTCTCTCTTTTCCTCTTTGTTCATTCCCTTTTTTTTTTACTGTGTCCAAGAGTTGCACCGCTGCCCAAATGTCAGCTCATACCCTCCATCATCTTGCTCTTCCATGAGCCTCCACCTTGTCAGAAAGAAAGATTGGTATAAAGTTTGTCATTACCATGTCGAGAGGCGGATGTGCCTTCACCAGAGATGCAAGTTAGGAAGTTCGCAGATTGGGTCAGAATCAGATCCACGGACTCACAGCCTTAGCTGTGATACCATGGCTGGTGTTTGCCAAACTGACACCTAATCACTCGTATGGTGGCATTTTCAAAGCACTGCATGAGAGGAACATCCGAATTGGGATTAATGGATACAAGTTGATGCATTTTAGTGTAAATAGAGGTGTACAGAGAGTCATCATTTGTGCATGATACATCACACAGACATTCATTAAGTGCTGTGGCAAGGAATTAGCAGCCAGAGGTATTGAACTGGTCCAGGAGGGGTTAGCCCAGACCCAGGACAGTGCATGAGGAATGAAGTTATTGACATAGACAGCAACACCACCTCTGGGACAGCGTAGGGCCTGACAAAACAAAAGATTCAGGCAAATTGCCCCAAAGCTAGTTGGCAATTTTTGAATTGCCTCAGGACACACAGGTCCTGAGCATTTCCAGCTTCCAGCCTTATCACAAGTCCAAGCATAGCTGTGGAGGACATTGGGAATGTTGGCTTGAGAGAGTGAATAACAAAGTCCTTTGCCATTCCCTCCATTCAGAAAATGGAGTAAAGGAGCAATAACCCATTTGTTAAAGATTTATGAGGCCTTTCAACATAAACTTTGCCACAGTGCTGGTTTATTCCAGGACCATGACTCACACTGTGCCTGAAGACTGGCTATGTCTGTACATCCTTGAAGCATCTGTGAAAAAAATTGCAAATTGTAATTGCAGAGATTATATATAAATGTGTAAACATTCGTATGAAACTACTTGTGTGAATATTCTTGAAAATTGAGCTCCTGCTGAACGTTTCATCGACATGACATGTGGTGTGTGTGTGTGTGTGTGTTTTTTTGTGGGTCGGGGTGGGAGGACAGTACAAGTACAAAGAGGCTTACAGGAAGCAAAAGGGTCACCACATTGGTGCACTGACCTTAGAAGGTGACCTGAAGTTGGCTAACTTAATGAAAGTGGCCAAGATCCAAAGTGAGCAAGAGTACAAGAAGGCATACGAGAAGGATAAGACATGCATGCACCTCCCATTGGACATGCTGGACTTTGTTTTGGTGAAGAAGTGTCAGCATCAGTTGAGTATGTGAACTACAAGAATGTCCCTCATGACTGGACGTGTCTGCCGGACAATATCAGCAACGTCCATGCCAGGATTGCCTCCGAGCTGCAGAGAGCAACGTGAGTCTGCTTTGTGTTGTCTCATCGTATTTCCCTTGAGAGATGGTTTGTTTTTATGTTATTGGGTTTTCTTTGCTTCACTGATTGTCTATTTGGGGTTTTTTTGTTTTTTTAAATAGAATGTTTACAAGGCGGACCTCGAGTGGCTTCGTGGCGTTGGCTGGGTCCCCACAGGCTCCTTGGACATGCAGAGGATACAAACTGCATCACAAATCCTAAGCGATAAGAAGTATCGGCAGCATCCGGCCACCCTCGAGTACACTCTATATTGGACGATCCTATCTTGATCCAGGCTAAGATCAACTCCCAAAACATCAACAATGTAAGCAAAATGCATTTGTGGTGCTAACACTTTCTTGGAATATTAAATAATGAAAATATCACAACATCTCGTGTGGGCAGGGAACAGGTCTTACGTTTTGACCGCTGGATGGTCTTCATCCAGGACTGTGCAGGCATAATTACTCATTACATGTTGCAGTCAAGTTTAGCTCCCCCTTCCTCCCTCCTTTGGAGGATACTTAACATCCGTCACATGTATAGTCATATAGTCTCGGGATGAAGACTGTTCAGTAATCAAAATGTCGGACCTGGCCTTGCCTGCTGTTTTTGGATTTTTGACAACCTGATTTTTTGTTTGTTTGTTTGTATTTTTTGCAATCCTTGAAATAATTGCTGCATACTATTTATTATTACATGGAAACCTATATATATATATATATTTTTTTTTTATGATTGAAGTATAGCGAGTGAGTTTTTGCATTGGTGTATCAATCCCTTCCTTAGAGATTGTACAGAGCAGCGTGGGACAGTGATAAGACTCAAATCCACGTCATGCCCGACACCCCGTTCTTCCTGCAAGCCAAGCTGAATGCTTACAATATCAGTGATGTAAGACTTCCAAACCTTATTTTAATCAGATGTTTTGAGGAATTTTTTATAAGTTTTTATATATATGTTGACCTATAAGTTTTTCCTAATATGTTGACAATCGAAAAAAAAAACACATTTTTGCATTATTATTATTATTATTATTATTTGTGATGAAGACCCTCACCAATCCTGGCCAAGAATTGAGGGAGTCAACAGAAGATTCTCGAATATACGGTTTATTGAAGTTGCACAGCACTTGCAAGCGGAGGTGCACAGGGACCAACCACAGCAGTCAGACCCTGTACCACACTAAAAGTCACACTACAAGACTTTCATATATAAAACCTATTCCTAGGCGGAGAAAAGCAAGGCAAAGCAAGAAACAATTTGGCAAGTGGGCTTTCCCCCCTCCCTACGGCCCTCGGGTGAATTAGCCATAACAGCATAGGCACATTTCATAAACAGAACCAAAACCCCTTTGTAGTTCGACAAGAGTTGTTGCCACTCCACACTGGAATCCATAACAGCCGGCAGACGCTGCTCTCTGGCAAGGCCATGGCTGGCTTGTTGATAATACATTTGAACACATCGTAAAGCAAACTGTAAAACGAGGGCAAGAGCTTGAAACACAATTTGAAGCAACCAGGCCATGGTTTGAATGAGTACTGCCAATCATGAATACTGAATGGTTAAATGAGTTAAATGTTTAAATATGGACAATATGTGGCCAATCAATAGTCGTACCTGACATTCAGACCTGACATTATTGACCCCGCATCTCAAAGTCCGACCAACTGACCGATCATCCGTGCGTGTATTTTTATGTACGTGGTATTTTAAAAACTGTTGAACATTTTGCTTTCATATTGCAAATGTCTATTCCTCATGACATTATCTCAACCTGATTAGATCATAGCTGTGATTGGCTGAATTATGTCGCCATGGCAACCATTCAGTAACTTGGCTTGTGTACATGTTATTTCGAAAACCGTTCAGGATTTAGCTTTCATATTACACAGATCTATTCCTCATAACCACACAAAACGTGGGGGACCTGGAGTATCAGCTTCTTGTTATTATTATTACGAGTACGTGCCCGTAAAAAAAAAAAATATATTCAAACCGCGGACAAGAACAACAACCACACAGGCCGTTTCTTCGCTCTCGCGTGCCCGTACTGGCGTGGCCCGGAAGTTCGCATATCGCAGTCACATTATTCGCAATTTAGTTTTAATGGCCAGTTATTCAATTATTGCCAACGTATTTTGCCTTTTCGCAATGTCGTCGCAAGGAAAAACAAAAGAGAAGAGGAAAGAGAGAAGAAAAAAATTTACTTCCTGGTTCGGAGCATACCAGCTCACTCTGATGTTACCGGAATTTATGCACCGTCTAATATGAAAACGATCATAACTTGGGGCATTGTGTTTATCTATAAATGCACATAAGAAATCGAGAAATTATTAGAATACACGAAGTCATCACTATCCGGAAGTCCGTACGTTGTAACCCGTAATGGGGAACGCGGCTGAGCTTCCTTCCCCATCGGCCACGCCCACGCAACAATGTGTCTTGTCATTGGTTGGTAAATAAATGGCCATATATGGAGGCACTTGTCCGATTAATATCAAACCTTGAAAAGGCACATCCTCAGGTCCCCAGCAATATACCTGGCAAGTCAATTAGATCGGACCAGTGGTTGTCGAGAAACAGCGGTCACAGACACACACACAGACACAGACACACACACACCACACACACAGACACACACACAGACACACACCACAGACACACACACACACACACAGACACACACACACACCACACACACACACACAGACACACACACACACAGACACACACAGACACACACACAGACACACACACACAGACACACACACAGACACACACACAGACACACACACAGACACACACACAGACACACACACAGACACACACACAGACACACACACAGACACACACACACAGACACACACACAGACACACACACACAGACACACACACAGACACACACACACACACACACAGACAGACACACACACACACACACACACACAGACACACACACAGACAACAACACACACACACACACACACACACACACACAGACACAGACACAAGACACACACACACACACACAACACACAGACACACACACACACACACACACACACAGACACACACACCACACACACACACACACACAGACACACACACACACACACACACACAGACACACACACACACACACAGACACACACACACACACACACAGACACACACACAGACACACACACAGACACACACACACACAGACACACACACACAGACACACACACACAGACACACACACACACCACACACACACACACACACACACAGACAAACACACAGACACACACACAGACAGACACACACACAGACACACACACAGACACACACACACACACACACAGATTGCTGGAATTATCGATAGATTATTATTATCATGTGATGTAATCATTATTATTTGTATTTCTTTTTCTTTCTCTTAATCGTTCTTTTCTTCTTATTTTCTCTTCCCCCTTTATCTTCTCCTTGTTGTTATTGATATTTCCTCTTTTTTACATCATCATTAATAGTGCTCTTATTTTCTTCTTTTGTGGCCTGGAACTTTATTTACTTTAATGTACAAACTACGTGTGGTAAGAGAGATTAAATTGACTGATCTGCAAAAGCAGCGAATAATCTGAAGTTTATGTATCCCTACAATTCATATATTTTTCCTACATCAAGATCAGGAACTTACCTTGACAATCCAGCACCTGACTCCTGGGCCTGTCCCATTTTCCTACATTCTCAAAGAATCTGCATATTTTTGTTTTCTTCAACATTTCAGTAAAGTTTCAAAGGAACCTTTCCCCAAATACACAATGTATCAGCCTCATTCTTTAACAAGGGAAATGCACTGTATTTGCATGCAGTGATTTATGTT
>CM068955.1:17082802-17100530 GCA_035128595.1 Eptatretus atami
TGATTTGAAATGAGGAATTCAGACGTTGCGTCAGGTTCATACCTTTTTTAAGTCGTCATAACCGAGATTTCATCGTCACAGATTGCTGCCTCATGTTGCTTGGCTCTGAATATACCATGTTGTATGATGCTTTTGCTTGGTGTGCAATCATAAGCAGTGTTTTTCCTGGTTTTGCAGACAGCTTATCGCCTGAACTGGGCCAAATCTCGCAGCCACGGATATGACATGAGGGCCGATGCCATCCCTATCAAAGCGGCCAAAGCTTCTCAGATCATCTCCAGTGATGTTAGTCTTGAATATTATTTTGTATACAGGACATATACATTGATGGGGATCCAGTAATTTCAGCACGGAATGGAACGATGTGTTTTTTGTTTTTTTTTGCTTTGAGATATTGCAATGAGAAGTACTGTACATTAATGTATTGGATACTGATCTAGCCACTTTTCTTCTCTTAGTACAAGTACAAGGAGGCTTATCGTAAGCAGCAGGGACACTACGTGGGCACCGTTAATCTCGCGGATGATATCAAGATGAAACACTCCACCGACATGACGAAGCTCTGGAGTGACCTGGAGTACAAGAAAAATTATGAGAAGGAGAAGGGAAAGATCCACCTGCCATTTGACATGCTGGATTTGCTTGCTGCTAAGAAGTGTCAACAGCAGTTGAGTGATCTGAACTATCGAAGTATCCTCCATAATTGGACGTGTTTGCCGAACGAAATCGGCAATGTCCATGCCAAAATCGCCAACGAGCTTCAGAGCGATGTGAGTTTGGTTTGATGTCTTGGCCCTCATGATTACTCCCTGACATGGTTTCCTTGGCTCCACTGAAGGTGAGGTTTTTTAATTTTTTTTGACAGAATGTTTACAAGGCAGACCTTGAGTGGTCACGTGGCATTGGCTGGCTCCCCACTGGTTCTCCGGACATGCAGAGGGCCCAAACGGCATCAGATATCCTGAGCGATAAGAAATACCGGCAGCACCCGGACACCCTGAAGTTCACCTCCATAGTCGATGATCCTACCTTGGTCCAGGCTAAGATCAACTCTCAAAACATTGATCATGTAAGCAATTAATTCTCTCAAATAGATCTGAAGATGAGTGGCCATATGCAACATATATGTAGTAATTATCTTCGACATGCATACAATGTAAACCGAATGAGAGTGTACAATTGTAAAAAAGAAAAATAAATAAAACTTCACATTTTGAGGCGTTCATTCAATTCGGAAAAAGTTGTTGTATCTGGAAAAATATGATATCATCATCATCAATACAGAGTTTCAGTCATAAACGGTATCTCGTAAACCGCTGGTATCAAACTTTACTTTGTGATTAAAATGTGTTCACAAAGATTATAGGTTGAAGTTGTCACATATCAGACAAAAGTGTTCATTGTTAAAAAAAAAAAAGAGTGGACATAAAATTGACTTGTGGTCTTGGTTTTGTGCTTAGAAACTCTACACACAAGCATGGAACAAGCAAAAAAATGTAATACACCTCATGCCAGATGCTCCTCTGTTCCAATTGGCTCGTACAAATGCCTTGAATATCAGCCAGGTGAGTCTTTTGTTCTCTCCCCGAATCATATCCGAGTCGTCACTGTGTAGATGGATTTTTATTTGTGTGCTCTGTCCTTCATGAGTGTCTTTTTTGTATGTGTTTGCATCATACCCAACGCTCATGGAGATGCTTTTATATAAATCACATGCCAGGACCAAGAGATATCGGCACACGTTTGCATTAATTACAAGGACGATAGGAGATGTTGGACAAAGCAACGTAGTATGTGCATTTGAACGCAGGATCTCTGCAGCATCATGAGTGTCGAAGTGCTCGCATGGCAACACCAAACAGAACAATCCATGTGTCGTGTATTTCAGAAAGCCTACAGACAGAAGTGGGAAGAGTCGAGACAAAGAGGTTACGATTTGAGGGTGGATTCCATTCCCCTTCAGGCTGCCAAGGCATCTCGAGACATCGTGAGCAATGTAGGTTTCTTTGCACGTATTTTTATCGTCGCAGAAAACAGCGTGTTCTTCGTGACTCCAATTCCGCTCAGTTTCTGTCATGTATCTTGGTGATTTTAAATAAAATGTTATTCTCTCCTCTCAAATAAACCTGCTTTTAATGTGTCACCATGATTTGCAGTACAAGTACAAGCAAGCGTACGAAAAACAAAAAGGACAATACATCGGCACGAGAATCCCGGAAGATGACCTCAAGCTGTTCCACTCCTTGAGTCTGAGCAAAATCCAAAGTGGCTTAGGTTACAAGAAGGATTACGAGGCACAGAAGGCCCATTTGAACATTCCGGTGGACATGCTCGGACTAACGTATGCCAAGAAGTGTCAGAAGCAATTGAGCGATCTGGAGTACAAGAGCATCCCTCATGAATGGACGTGCCTGCCCGATCAAACGAGCGTCGTATTTGCCAAGAATGCTTACGAGCTGCAGAGCGATGTAAGTCTCATTCGGCGTCGTAGAATTGCGAGTTGTATTATCGTTTGCAATGCTGGTTCATCAAATACGACTTGAGGCGAAGGTAAAATGTATTTAATATAAATTTGATCAGGAATGCTCTCAGCGTTTTTGACTTTGAGTGTTTTGTGACAAACTCGAGATACTTGAGTGTTTTGTTTTGGCTCCACCATAGTTTGTGCCTTCATCTTGCAACCTCAAGTCATTAAGCTTAATGTGATGCTATTTTATGTAAATTAGGTTGAAATCCACGTTATATCATTTTATTTATATAACTTTGCAACTTTCTCCTTGTAAAGCTTCCAGAAATGCATAATGACATCATGACAGCGATCGTAATTATATTATGACTTTATATAATTGATTAGCTCCAGAAACAAGCAATTATGTAAGTCACGAACAACATTATTACATAACCGTGTATACAATACGAAGGAAAACATCTCATTTGTCGATTTCCGTACGTTTTGCGAAAAGCTTCCCTTCACACAACACATACAATGTCCCATTACTGTGCACAGCTAGAGTAGGGTTACAATCCCGGATGGGTCACCATTCTGACGCAAGGTGATTCTGACTGAGCATGCAGAAGTTTGAAACTTTTCAGAGTGCAGGCAATAACTCACCTCCGCTTCATGAAAGACACCGTGGCATCGGATCTTTAACATTCACGAACGAACGCCAGCGGACGGGGCGCCCAGTTTAACATCCTTATGATGGGCAATGCACACATTAACACCTAGCCGTGCATCGAGAAGTACACCATGGTGACGGTTTGTAGCTGAGCTGCCATTCAAACTCAGGACCTGTAGGCTGGTCCTGCCTTTCGACCAAAAATCCCGAGTATCGGGACAATTCTAAACTGCATTTTATTTTCTATAAACCACTTTTCATCACATGATATACTTGTGAAATGTTCAGGTTTCGCAGCAAGACCTATACTAGAGAGCCAGTTGTTTGAATTTTTTTCTTTATTCGCTTCTGACACGTGAGCTGTTTTACTTACTTCGACGTATCATTTTGTGTTTATTCCAAGTTCCCCTAAAATGGTGGTGAGCCCTTCTTTTTGCATTTCTGTATTCCCTGTGTCAGTCCACGTGTTGTTGTCTAACCTGTGATGGTGCTTGATTGATAGTTCCAGGAGTTTGTGACTGCCATGTTGTTAAGAGTCGAGATATCCAGGTTATACATTACAGAAGGACAAACCAGGCATTGCACTCTGTGTCAAGTATCTGATTGTACCTGAATTATTGCCATCGGTAGTGTAACATAGGAATATGATTTACCAGGCTCTATACAAGGCAGACTTGGACTGGTTACGTGGCATCGGCTGGGCCAATATGGATTCACCAGACATGCAGAAGGCCCAAAGAGCATCAGAAATCCTGAGTGAGAACAAGTACCGGCAGCACCCAGACACCCTCAAGTTCACCGTGGTGCTCGATTCTCCTGATTTGGTGCAGGCGAAGCTGAACGCCCACAACGCTAGTGATGTAAGGACATGCGCAGAGGCCTCGGTTGCTTTACATTCTAACATGTATTTACCTGCCAGAGAGCAAAGTACTCATTCACAAAGCAATTGTGATTTGTTTTTTTTCTGCAGAGGATGTACAAGAAGGAGTGGGAAAAAATGAAGACTCAGTTTCATATGATGCCAGACACACCATATTTTCTTCAGGCAAAGATTAACTCTGAACTCATCAGTGATGTGAGTTTTGGTCATTTTAAATGCTATGACATGTTTAGTGATGTGTGTTACATGACTGCTATGAAGATTACAGATGAATATATAGAAAGTAATGAATGACCTCATGCGGCCTATTTGCTCCCATCTGAGCCCTTGCTGTGATCTCACCTTGATATATTACATTTGTGAATGAGCAACATTGCAAGGTTGTTTCCCGCTGTTTCAGAGACTATACCGGAAGAAATGGGCCGAATCTCGTGGACAGGGATACGACATGAAGACCGACGCCATCCCGATAAAGGCAGCCAAAGCCTCTCAGATCCTTTCGAGCGACGTGAGTGATACGCGAGCCTGAGTTCACCAAAAATACCATCATCTACTGAAAATGCTTCAGTGCTGATAACTTCCCCACAATTACATCTCCCACAGTTTGATTTGGGATTGCTTAAAGCTTTTACTATCTCTTATATAGGATATCCCACAGGTTCATACATCCTTGTCTCACGCAATATGTACTGCCTGTCCCAAAATAAAAGTTTTTTTACAGCTACCTTTTACAACTACAAATCTCAGGTTCTGTCACCATAACCAGATGATTTCTTACTAATATAACCACCAGAGGGCGTCTGTGGTTACTTTGGATCACCTTGCCCAATTTCATCTAATGTCAGTGTTTTGCCATTCAAACCATTTTGCCATTCGTTTTTGAATGACGTGAGCAATTTTACCTTGTAAATATTTTTGCTTGTCTCATTAACAGTTTAAATACAAAGAGCTGCATCTTAAGCAGAGAGGCCATCACATTGGAGCGCAGCACTTGGAGGATGATCCCAAGATCGTCCACTGCATAAAGATGGCTCGCCTGAAGAGTGACCGCGAGTACAAAAAGGAGTATGAGAGTCAGAAGATCAATGTTACAATACCTGTGGATACACTGGACATCGTGCAGGCCAAGAAATGTCAGCAACTCCTGACGGACGTCACTTACAGGGATTACCCTCGAACATGGTCCAACTTTCCCAATAGGCCTGAAATGCTGTTTGCTCGATATGCATACGACCAACAGAGTGATGTGAGTCAACTTTACCTTATACACAGGAATAGGAAAGTTTGCACCAAGTACAGTTTACAAGAACTGTTGTATATTGTGTAAATTCACCATCTGATTTAAATGTTCAGGATCCATGAAATAAAGAAATAAATAAATATCTATAATATATATGAAATAGCTACTTCCGGCCTTTAGTTGCAGTCGGGGACGGACAGTGCCACCTGCAACAAGCAGTGTGCTAGCTGCTACCTGCCATATATAATGTCAGCCAACCTTTTATCGCGATACCAGCCCACCTCTTGGTAAGGGAATCGATCCATGGATGCGTTTTTGGCTCACTTGATTTCATCAGCATGTAGTGGACTCCTCCCAAGAGTTGGAGTCAATTCATTCCACGCTGATATACACATACGTGTGAAATAGTTTTACAGCCGTTTATAATTCATCATGTTGTCGTTTCACACGGCCTTAGTTGACACAGACTGTCTGTGGCAGGGGTATTGGACCCCTGTGGATTCCAAAATGGTTTTAAAAGTTCACTGAATTCAATCTTACACTGGGATTCTCCAAGGAAGGCTCCAATGCAATACCAAACTCAGTGGCACAACGTACGGAAGGCAAATGGCGGGAAAACGTCTCGTAGTTAAAATGGGGTTTATTCAAAAGAAATACAGCAATATGAGTAGACAATGCGCTTTCAATAAAATGGAGAACCAAGCGGTTGACAGACCCAAGAAGGGATGGAAGGGTATGCAAACTTATGTGCAAGAAGAGAATTAACCTACTGTGGCGCAAAAAATAAATACCAAGACTCGCACAACAATGGGGACCAAGTGAGGGCTTGAGCAAACTGCAATCTGTTTTTTGGGTCCAGTATGACCTGTGCAGACTGCTTTTGCACAAGGCTGATATGGCACAGGGCTGGAGGATGGCGATGAGGAGAGGTGGCCAAACAGAGAAAGGAGATGAGAGGGATGCTGCCTCTCCAAAGGTCCAGCTTCAACTCCAACTGACACGCTCAGTGTGGCTACGACCCTCGTAATCTTTGGGACCGCCTTCATGCACCGGGTCCCTATCATTGGCCGCCCGTGGCTGTGGCCATGCCATATTCTTGGCCATTCTACCCGAAGTGACGGCCCCAATAAAGTCTTTTGCCCCCTCTCCACCATGGCCTGCGGTGCGCTGGCCAAACAGTCCATGCTGTTTCCTCCTAAAGTGCAATGCGCTTTTCAGTTGTGCCTCTGTGCGCAAGTCATCACCCAGCCTCACCTTTTACAAGAGGTTTTACATGGTACAACCTTACTCTGTCTACTTTATAATTAACACTCTGCCTCCTCAGTGCGTGTTTAACAAAACGACATTTTCCCTGATACAAGAGTAATCTAACCTACACGGTCACACGGTCCATGCTATTCTTACCACAATCTCGTTCTGGACATCCTTCCCCTCTCGTTCTCCTTCCCCTTCCACATAACAATATTTTAATTGAATTTCCGACCAGCACGGCCGTATATTACCAGCATTTGAAGGACATTTAAAGTGTTTGTTAACACAGCCGTTGAATTGTGTGACACAGATCATTTACAAGGATGACTTGAACTGGATGAAAGGTTTGGGCTGCATTGTGTGCGACACTCCAGAATACCTGCGTGCTCGAGATGCCAACACGTACCAAAGCAATGTGAGGAAAGCTTTACGATAGGTTCTTTTTAAAAAAAAATTCTCTTTTGTTACCCCAGTGAATAACGACTGGAGTTTACGTTTCGTTTCTTATGGCAGGAAAAGTACCGCTCTGAGGCAAAGGCTCAGCTGGGACAATTTACGGTCATCACGGACACCCCTGTCTATGTGACGGCACAACAGAGTGCATCCCAGTTGAGTGATGTGAGTTTCACTTTTTAATATAATGCTGCACACCTGATAAACAATTCTTTCAGATGACAGATTCTACAGGTGTACATATCATTATTGTGTTCTTTCAGATTAACTACAAGAAAGCATATAACCTTGGCAAAGGCCATTATACGTCTGTCCTGGACTCTTTGAACAACTTGCACGTCGCCCAATTGCAGAAGCTCTTCAGCAATGTAAGAACCTAATAAATTATTTCATTTTCCGAAAGGGTTAATTTGTCTAACGTCATCGATATTGCTAACTAATGAGCCAATTTCTCCTTTTTCAGATTCTCTACAAGGAGGCTTGGGAGAAATTAAAAGCCACTGGCTATTCAATTCCTTTGGATTCCAAAGATATCAAACTTGCAAGGTCTATGAAAAACATCTTAAGCCAGGTGAGTTTTATTATCCTGTACTTAATGATTTGGGCATGGCTCGATCATTTGCAGGCTGGAATTCCGAGTTCATGTAATTCAACTGCTGGCTTTGACTGAATCTTTGCGACTGGGTCATAACCTGAAAGTTTGGGTCCATTTGACTCGGCTGCATGCCATGTGTCTGGATTCATGTCATTCGGCCAAGGGCTGAGCTCTGAATTTGTACAACTAGGTGATAGTCTGTTGGTCTAGGTCCACATGTCCTCAACATGGACCGTGTTTGAGACCAGTGCTATAATAGGCTCGATCTTGTGGGTTTGGGTCCTTTTATGTAACTGGTCGCAGTTTGAAAGTCTAAGGTCCATTGGAAACTTACAAGAAAAGTGATGTGTGCTTCGATTGTGTATGTGTCTGTACGTACTGAACACAGAGGAAATACAAGGAGGAGTATGAACGTATTAAGATGCACTTCTGCCAGCCGAAGAGCATAGATGATGACGTTAGATTGAAGAATGCGTTCCATGCTGGAAATCTCAGCAGCAATGTAAGGACGGCCGCAAAAGTAATAAAATTATGCTTTGATCGAAAATATTTATTTCTTCATTCCATATGCCTTGTGAAATAATTCTGACCCCTTGGGCTATATTTGCCCAAAATATGTTCAGCTGTTGTACAGGGCCACTTACCACAGACAAAAGGACAAATACCATCTAATGCCAGACATGCTGGAGATCGTAGCGGCTAAGAAGACTCAGCGGCTCGTCAGTGACTTGGAGTACAAGACCATACCACACACATGGTCCTCGCAGCCCAATGTTTCAGAGCTGTTCCGGCACCATCAGCTGCAGGAGCAGAACAGTGATGTGAGTGCTGACTCATTACTCGGTTTTACATTCCAAAAAAAATGTAATGCTGGCTGAAACCAGGAATTAATTGTCCACGAATCCACTTTCATTCAAACACGGTTTATTGAGCTTTTCGGCAAGGTACTTCAACAACCATCATTCCTGCGGTCTTAAACGATTTGATTTGGATCTTTCATACTGTTGTTATAAACTTTGCTTCAGCACGTGTACAAGGATGACCTGAACTGGATGAAAGGCTTGGGCTGTTACATTTGGGACCGCCCCGACTTCCTTCTCGCCAAGCATCGTCACAATATCAGCAGTGATGTAAGACCTCACATGACTTTGAGTTTTGGTTTGTACAAGAATCCTGTCTACTTTCATGATCATCGAGTAACATGAGTTCTCAAATTGCTATGTTTGGTATGTTCACCAGGTGTTGTACCGAGCCAAAGGTGATATGATTAAAAACAAGTACACGACGGTCCTGGATACACCAGATTACCAGCATTTCCAAGCTGTCAGGGAGTTTGGTGATGTAAGTTTTTGAGAGCTTTGCGCGTAAGATGAATTGTTCATCGTTTGGTTCTGGACTTTAAGCTAATACATTCTTCGTTATGGTTTGCCATCCTCGACAGGTGAAGTATCGGCACAGTTACCTGCATGAGGTTCGTGGAATGCCTTGTTCAGTTGTTGGCAGAGTGGACATTAAGCATGCAGAGAAAGTTGCACATCTACAGAGTGATGTAAGTTGTACTTACATGTTCGGGTTCTTATTTCAAACACGGCCTGGACTTTTGTGTGTCTTCCTTGAATACGTTTGTCTCTGTTTTACGAATAAAATACTTGCATTACTTGTCAAGATATTCTTCAGCCACAGGCATGATCTTGTCCAATTGGCGTGGGAGCTTCCATAGGAATTCTGTGCATAAATCTTTTGCATTAGTGCGTAGCCGGTACGGAACATCATTCTTACTAGCATCATTCGCCAAAAACTTCTTGCTCCCAAGGTGCTCTTAAATATAGATCTTCTTGACAGGCAATTACCACCATGGTATGCTTGCCATTTATCTGTACATCTCAACCGGTTTGATGTTATCATTGAAACTAAAGATGTCATGATTATTCGATAATACACTTGCAAACATCATGAGTTGTTTGGCATGTGCTTTAAATAAACTAACGCGTGATTTTGGGGTATTGATTACTGTGATGACCAATTCCCTCATACTATTAGCACACTAGTGCTGCACCATACTCTTCACAAAGCGTTTGTGCTGCCGAGGCAGTTTCTTGGCACAAATTATGCTCGATGGTTTGCCATTGCTTTCCCAGAAGTCAGGGCAGGAATTTGTAATTTGTTCAGGGTACCGGCGATAGCTCGTCTACTCTTGGCGAAGGGCACCGTGGTGTCTTTAACATCCACTAACTAACGCTGGGAGATGGGACGCTCCGTTTAACGTCCATCGGAGGGACGGCACACACATTGATACTTTACCCTGCAATTATAGCTGGGCCGAGATTTGAACCCCGGCGAGACAGCTCACAGGTGAATGTGTGTACCTCTAGTCTATCCTGATTAAGTATGTTATGAATGTGAGTGAATTTGTTTTCTTGAACTGCCTTTATAAAATGAAAGTCCAGGTCAGGTTTTGAAACACCCTCGTTCCGTCGTCTGAGATTGTGCTTTTGTTTTCGGCAAATTTTGCGATCACATGGAACATGGAGGTTCCAGTTTGCTCCTCTCTGTATACAGCGCGAGTACCGTGAGGATGGCAAAAAGGTCATGGTGTCGGGTGGAACTCTGCTGCCAGATTCACTCTCTCTTTACCACTCGAAGTGTGTGCGAGCCCTCACCAGTGAGGTGGGTTTGGGATGAGGTTAATAATTTTTTGAAATAATAAACAAATTCCATGTCTTTAAAGTTTAAAACTGAACTTCGACAAACTGTTCAATATGACTTTAATGTTCAAAGATGAGTTTTATTGCAATGCCTTCACAGAAAGAAGTTGATAATGTATACAGCTGTTTCCATTTGTGTGACTTTTGAAACAAAGTGTGCACAACTTTGCAGAGTGTGACACACACACACACACCTACACACACACACACACCTACACACACACACACACACACACACACACAGCATACAACCCCCCTTGCCAGATGTAGCGCTTTTCGGTAGTTTGAGTATTGATGGCTGATTGTGGCCGGAGTGCTGTTGGTGGGGTCTTGTCAAGGGGGGTTGTATGGCTGATGTGTGTTTTTAACCAAGCCCATGCCCCTCCCTTGAGGGGAAGAAAAGGGGGGGGGGGGAAGAAGCAAAACAAACAAACAAAATATATTTCATTAATTAAAAACATTTTTTTGCATTTTCTTCCTCGGATATTGTGTAGATGGGTTGGTGTGGTGTTCGCACAGGCATGATGGGCGGAATGGCCTCCACCTGTGTCGGATTTCCTTGTTATCAACACACACAGTGCCTTCAGAAACGATTCAAACTCCTCCACGTTACCACATTTTGTTGTGTTACAGCCTGGATTTAAAATTGATTAACTTTAATTTTATTGTCACCGATCTCCACAAAAAGTGAAAATGACATAGTGAAAACATGTCTCCACAATGATCTCCACAATGACAAGTGAAAACATGTCTCCACAATGATCTCCAACATGACAAAGTGAAAACATGTCTCCACAATGATGCTCGCACAATGACAAAGTGAAAACATGTCTCCACAATGATCTCCACAATGATCTCCACAATGACAAAGTGTAAACATGTTTTTAGAAATGTTTACAAATTAATTAAATATGAAAAGATGAAATGTTTTGTGTCAATAAGTATTTAACCCCCTGAGTCAATACTTTGTGGAAGCACCTTTGGCAGCGATTACAGCTTCGAATCTTCTTGGGTATGTCTGTATCAGCTTTGTACATCTGGATTTGTGGATTTTCTCCCATTCTTCCTTGCAGATTTGCTCGAACTCTGTCAAGTTGGATGGGGAGTGTCGGTGAACAGCCATCTTCAAGTCTTTCCACAAATTATCAATGGGATTCAAGTCTGGGCTTTGGCTGGGACACTCAAGGATTTTCACATTCTTCTTCTGAAGCCATTCCAGTGTTGCTTTGGCTGAATGCTTGGGGGCATTGTCCTGTTGGAACGTAGATATTCACCGTAGTCGAAGGTCTTTTGCACTTTGAAGGATTTCTCCTCAAGGATTCGCCTGTATTTTTCTCCATTCATTGTTCCCTCTATCCTTACAAGTCTCCCAGTCCATACCACTGAAAAGCATCCGCACAGCATGATGCTGCCACCACCATGCTTCACGGTGGGGATGCTGTTCGATGGGAGATGAGCTGTGCTCGGTTTCCGCCAGACGTAGCGCTTTGCATTCAAGCCAAAGAGTTCAATTTTCGTTTCATCAGTCCACAGAATCCATTGCCTCGTGCACTTAGAGTCTTTCACGCCCCTTTTTGTAAACTCCAGGCATGCTATCATGTGCCTTTTTTCAGGAGTGACTTCCGTCTCACTCTCCCATCAAGCCCAGATTTGTGAAGTGCTGCAGAGATTGTTTTGGCCTTCTGGCAGGTTCTCCCATCTCAGCAAAGGAACCCAGTAGTTCTATCAGAGTGGTCATTGGGTTCTTGGTCACCTCCCTGACCACGGTCCTTCTTGCCCTGTTGTTCAGTTTGGTCGGATGGCCAGCTCTAGGAAGTAAGTTCATCTGTTCCACAATCTACTGTCGGACGCTCGGTAAGTGGCTTAAGCACTCAGGCAAGCACTCCAACGGAATGCCTGGCTTGGCAAGCGATTACCAATTGCTGTTGAGAAACCTTGCACCCAGAAACATCCAAGCAATGTCCGAATTGGACAAATGAACACTTTGTTGGTGTCAGAACTGCTAAGTTCAAAGCTGGAGCTTAAATTTTGTAATTCTTCTTCGGTTAAGAGATTCTCGAGGTTATGGCGTGGGCGGAAATGAAATAAAGCCACGAGCGCTGGCATCTCCGAGCGTTTATTTGCATTGCAATGTACCCAGCGAATCGTAGCTACGATGAACAGGCATTCGATAATATGAGTGAGGAAAGTGAAGAAAACAAAAAAAAACTTTATCGTTAATAAATCATTGCGGCCTGTTCCAAGTCAAGACAAGGTTGAGCAGGCCAAAAAACATGGCGCCTTAAGACGCCATAGAGAGCGGTGACTGAGGATTGCCTGATAAAGGATATAATTAAATAAGGTCGTTAATTATCTTCAAAAGGGATGTTTTAATTAACCCAAACACCCAATTTTCACTCTTACACTTCCTTGGAGTTCCCTTTGTATGCTTGCAAAGTTTCAGGCTGCTTAGGTTTTATGGTTTTGGAGTTATGGAGGACACACACACACAGACATACACTGATATTTATTCGTATAGATGTGATATATATCCTCTTCCAAGGAAGTTTGATGCAGGAGGCCACGAGGCCCATCAATACCTGCGTAATGGTTACCAACCTATGGTTGCTTACCTGTGCTCTATCCCTTTTAACTGCTGAGCTTCAAGCATGGTAGCAACACGTATCATTTTAAATGTCTTTTGTATGATTCGGCCTGGGTTCAAACTGCAGACCACCCATACTCAGAACAGCCGTTCAAACCATTACACCCCCGAGTCTGGTTCATTGTTGCGTTGTGTTGTGACGTTTTGCCGAAGATAATTTCCTGATTGTCTTACTGCTGTATCGTCCATTTTTATTTTGTGTTTGTTTCAGCGCAAGTACAGGGAAGAATACGAGAACACCAAGGCCAATGCATACAAGTTACCTGTAGACAGCGTGAGTGTACTGATGGCAAAGAACGCGAACAAGCTTCAAAGTCAGGCAAGTACAGTATTTTATAACTTAATATGGGAAGGAATATCAAGGGATAAAGACCGATTCACGTGACATGAGAGCATCTTTATTTATTTATTTACTGATGTATGAGTCGCTGTTTGCTGAAGGTAAGACAAAAACTCACCTCTAGCATAATTCATTGCGGTACTTATTTTCTCGGCTGCTCAGCTGAGCGTCAACCACCATTTGCTTCCTTTTCAGAATCTTTACCAGAAGGATTTTCAAAGCAGCCGAGGGCAAGTGCATCTACCGGAGAACATGCTCGAGGTTGTTCACGCCAAATCTGCTCGCGAAGCGATTAGCGAGGTAGGGACAATCATTGTACTAGTTCACACCAAATAGTTTAAAAAAACTATTTTGTTGAAGAAATATTTTGAGACCATCTCTGTACAGTACGTAAATGTGGCAGACATTTTAACCCTCCCGTCCCACCTCCTCCTCTCCTGTACACACACGCCAGTCAAATCATTTTTACCTGTCAGAACATTTCCACCAAAATGCTGCCTTTTTGTCTTCAATAAGTCAGCATTTGTTTTCGTTATACAAGTGCCAAAGCTTGGGAACTCATCAGGACATAGTGGATCCCTGTGCTTTCTCATCGTGTTTCAGGTGCAGTACCGGTTACCGTACCGACGCATCAAAGGTCAAATGATCTCGCAGCCGGTGACACGAGAAATGGTTCAATCACAAGAGCTCAGTGATATCATCAGTGATGTACGTTCTGACGAGCTGTTTATGGATCTTTGATTTGGAATTCCGTTCTTATTTATTATTTAGCAAATGTTTAATGCATTGTTGGAATATTTTATTCTTCCTCTTGTTCTTTCTTGATACCTGTGTTCATTTGATCTGCAACCTTCGTCTTTTCCTCCATTATGTGAATGAGGCTTTCACTGACGTTAAAACCTTTTCTTTCGATTACCGGTACATTGACATAGCAGCATAATCTTTATCTTCTCTGAGTCGTGCAGAGCAGGTACAAGGAAGACCTTATGTGGATGCATAACGTGGGATGTACCGTACCGGATACGCCAGCCCTAGACCTGGCCAGGTCTTTCAAAGTATTCATGGTAAGGAGCAGTTTATCAGTGTTATTGCATTGTCGTTGTACTCGTTTCGCTCGAAATGTTAAAGATGCATCAATGACTTGCTTTTCTGTTTGTTCACTACAGGCTGGCTACACAAAGGATGCCAAGGCAGTGAGGCATACATACACACCTGTGTTAGATACTCCTGAATACCTACGACTGCAGGAGCTCAAAAAGCACTTCAGTGATGTGAGCCGGTGCCTTCCTTAACTCGTAAACCATTTGCCCGTAGTTTGAATTATATTACTCGGCTTAAGTACAACTGACATGGAGCGGAGTTGAGTGCAACCTGCATGTGTTTTGAAATGCAAGATGTGTAGAAACAGTCGTTATGAATGAGAAATTGAGGTTAAAACACAAGATGAAATGAGCCTCGACAGACCACACACACTATTTCCTTTCTTCCTCAAGCACCAACACTTCATGAATGATTCCAATGGTTGAATGATTGTTCCCTTTCTCGCTTTTGTCACACTGTGATGGGTAGTGATGAAATTGCTTTGCCATCATGTACAGAGTCGGACTATGAACTGAAATCATCCCTTTCACCCAAGGAAGCATTTTATGATGTTAGGGAAGGTCAGGTCTTGCAGACATGGACATGTCGTCGTCGTCTTCCGTATGTAGCACATGGATGCGGGGAGCATCATTTGCTGGGGGTGCAAACAAAAAAGTACTCGGTTACAAACATGTTATGATACGCCTCCTGAGGTTCCTGAATTTTAACTCTGTGAGTTGCACTTCCTAGCCGAGTCCGAGTCAAGCCGGGGTTGGCAGCCAACTCGGAAAATAACTCGAATATTTTCCTGTCGTGTGAAATGAAGTCATTGCAGTAATTTGCAAGTGCGTGTGGTAGTATATGAATCGGATGTACTATAGAATGGTCTTGTTTTTGTGAGTTTCAAAGCAAAATGTGACCTTAATTTGTCACTGTGACTGTTACATGTCTGGCTCTGAGTTAGTCGTGAGCACGGGTCTCATGGCACGGCTGGCTCTGGGTTAACTCCGACCGGCCTCCCGCTGCGCCGTCGGAAGATGATCTGAACTCGGCCATACGCTCTGCCGGCAGTTAAATATCGGTTTTCTTAAGCCAGTGTCCTATCTGATTGTTTTATACACAGACTACATGAAGTCTACAATTACTCACTTAATCTGATGGTTAATAAAGTTCACAAACTGATGTCTTCAAATAGAAAAAAACAACAATCTTGATTTGCAGGCCCCAACAATTCGATTATTATCGATGCCTCGAGTCTCAAATCGGCTCGCAGCGTATCCATCCGGAGCATGCATACTAAGTGTAGGCAGTGTTCACAGAGTAGATTGATAGCCATGTGATGCTATAAAGAGCGGTGCAGAAACACTTATCGGACTAGTGTCGTGCAAATCAGCAAGTCCAGTAACCTCCTTGATGGAAATGTGCGTGGTATGACGTTTTAATTTATAACTCATGTTGGGATGAAAGGAATGGAAATAAACTTTGCACGATCAAGTAACTAATCCATCGTTATCATTTCCTGCGTATGATGTTGTTGTATTGTAATGCGAGCAGTGCTGTGGCCAGCTGTACTTGTCAATGCAGCTGAGATTGAGGCCATGCGTCCCCCGTGCGATAGATTTTTACATACGCTTGACACAATGCAAACTTATCCGAGTTCCGAACCGATCCGAGACACGGGAATGTTTTGTCAAAATTACCGAGCCAGATCCGAACCGAGTTTTTGCTGCCGAGTTACAGGCCTAGAGGCATGTTGGTCTGTCACATTTTAACACGTGGATATGCTTTGTAAAATGCATTTATTGACAAATAGCTGAGCAAATGATCAAGCAGAATTTCCGGTTTAAACCAGAAAGCATTTTTAGATGCTGAGGAGCCCAATTCTTGCAGATGTTTTTTAATGTACAACTTGATGGTCATGGATGAGTGAGGTGACGAGGAAACGCTCACATTGGGGTCGTGGAACAACACATGGGTATAACAAAGTGATGAACAAACAGGAGATGGAGATTGACCTGAGATATGGGGGTGTACTATCAACTTGAAGCCTCTCAAAAGGGAAGAATGCAATTTATGTAATCATTTTCAAGTGTTTGTTTGTGCTTTTGTGTGGTGTGTGTCTGTGTGTTTGTATGTTATTCTTTCACAGTCTCACCATGGCATCTAGAGGCACCAAAATTTGGTTGTATGTACTTCAGAATGTCGGCATGGTTTTAGCTAACACATGTTGGCCTTGACGTCTGTTTTGAGGCCAACAAATACTGTTTTCAAGTGTATATTGGGATTTGGGGTCAGGCAGTGCTACCGCTTTCCCGCAGGCAAACGGTAACCACCATGAGACTAATAACTCTGGAGATTTTTCAATGTTTAACACTTCCCAAAACCACCACCGGGGAAAAAAGCTCATCCAGCTCGGCAGTGCCGGGTTGCCTCTGATAGTTAATGACAGCCCCCGACATCTCCCTCACGTTGCGAATCTCATGCACAAGAAGTGGAGCATATGCAACTGTTTCGCGAGAACAGCCATATACAATATATATATATATATATATATATATATATATATATATATATATATATATATTTTGCGGACCCGGGGTCGGGGTGAGAAGACCACGGGGGGAGGAAGCTACCTCGGGTTCCCACCAGACTCTCCGGAATTGCAGGCTGTCGCACACGGATAACACCGTGACGCGGTGGGTTGCTAATCGACCGTGAACGCCAATAACTCAATCACGTGACTTAGGGTCCTCTGTCTAATGGAAACCGGTTACCTAAAATTGTCACGTGATCTAATTACCGAGGGACACACACTCTGTGCACCTTGTTCCAACCGGATCACCTTACCGGATCAGATGCAGCCGAGCGTCACTGCCAAGGACATACTGGCTGGAAAACAGATCGTTAGGGGATAACGTCCTGGATGAGCTCGGATACGGACCATGCTGGATCAATGAAGGAAAAGACAAAAACGAGCTGGGAACATTTCTCTACAAAGCATTTATTTACAATCAGGCGAGGAAAGGTGTGTGGCACAGTGAATGGGGTTTATTATTATGTACAGCAGGGAGAGCAAGGAATTTGTGGGGTGCAACAAAAGGCAAGCAATTTACAAAAGTAGACACAGAGCAGACTTATCCCGTTATATCTTCTACAATCTTAACTTATGCTACAACAGGCGCCATCACATACACACAAACAAACCCGATGAAGATTAGTTAGCCAGAAGGAAGGAGAACAGATGAGGAATAACGACCTCTCAATACCTGGCACGGTCGACCGACCGCGCAACCCAGTTCGCTTTGGGGGACGCTCCGCTTGAGCGATCCCACCTTGAGAGTCGGTGCGTTATCTCTTGCTTGATCACTTTGCCGGGTCTCGTGGAAACGTGTGCTCCGCACTGGTCCAGAAGAACGTCTGT
>CM068955.1:17100540-17123590 GCA_035128595.1 Eptatretus atami
CCCCGAGTGCAGATGCAGCAACAGGCAGACAACGAGGTGCAGTGAAGAGAGGGCGGAGAAGTGGGCGAGGCAAACAGGCGGAGACAAGTGTGGGGCAGGCAGGAGAGAGGGTGGACAGCTTCGTGATCCGCCTTGTATAAGCCCCGGGCAAAGGGTGGGGTGACGACCTGAAGCGACGCACCATCATCTGAATCATGCCCTTCCATTGGATCCTGGCCTGGCACTGCCAGGCTCCTGGGGCCGGAAGCGCCCTCATTCACACATCCGGCGCAACACGGCCCGGAGCCCTGCACCGAACTCCCGGGCCGTGTTCTGGCGACTGGACGAGGGTCGTGTCGGTCCCGCATGCCGTTCGGGGCACCCCCGGCGAGCTGCGGTTGGTGCTGTTAACGTGCTTGGCCCGTCTCCACGCCACGCGGTCTGAGTGGCCTGGGCCGCTAAGTACGCCCGTTTGGTGGCAAATTGCATCGTTGTGGAGGCGTGCGATGATTTTTCTTGTGTGCGGGAGATGTTGGTGGTCGAGGTGGTGCTTCTGGTGAGCGAAGGTTAAGGAAGGTGAGACGCCATTGTAAATCAGCGTGCAGATTCGAATGAGAGTGCGCACCATGCACGTCCTTTACAGTGTTGGTGGTGAGTCTCTCATAGGGTGGCTGCCTGGGTGCGGTACCTGCTTCAATTTGTGCCATGGATAAAAGGAAAGGGTTGAAATGGAAATCAGGATTGAATGGAAGATAGAGATATAATTAGACCAAGCTATAAAACCCACGCAACGAACCTCGTCCCATTAACCCATTAGACATGAGGGGAAGGTCTGACTGCACGAAGACTAACAAAATAACTGCCTGGGGATCACTGTATGTTGGGTGCCATTGCCTCGGAGGCATGTGGTTTTGCAGAACCACAACTATATATATATATATATATATATATATATATATATATATATATATATATATATATATATATATATATATATATATATATATACGCACACACAAACTTATTATAGTCGGAAAAATCAAATCCGTCTTTACGTATAATCAATAATTAAATCAGTGTGACCCCCTTTTGCCTTGAGAACTTCCTCAATCCCATTTGGGAACGATTTCATCAGTTTATGGATTATGTTCTGAGTCAATCTTTTCCCAACAGTTTTGTAATGCACTCCAGAGCATAATCAGACTGCTCACAAAAATTATATCTTTCTCTCAATTGTATTCACCCTTCATTTGTTCTGTTAAGACAAAGTGTCAGTCAATAATAACCACAATAAATTGAAAAACATGGATACACATCTTCAATATTATGACAAATTATTGTTTGAAATCGTGATTTGAGAAAGCTTGGCATTGATTTAAGTGCACTGTGTGCATATATCATGCACGCACACACACTGGTGGAGGTGGATGCTTTGAGACCTGGTAGGACTCAGTTCCACCTTCTGAAACACGCATATGGAGATGATAATCAACAACAACAACAACAACACACAGATCTATCAAGGAAGGTGTCCTATTTCAACTTAAAATATATAGCAGCCATCTTAGTTGTGTTAAAAAGAATAACCTTTTGAAAATGAATTGAGGATTGTTAGCAAAGTCATTATTGATCGACGTTTCTCTTCTCATTAGATTCAGGCCAGGTACAAATGTTCTTTTGTTGTCAAAGTACCAGGTGAGCCACCAGGTGTTTAAACATCGGACAGGTGTATTCTTAGCTAAATCATCTCTGTTTCCCTTGGCGTAGCTTTTCTACCGTGCTCATGGAAACATCGTGAAGACTCGGTACACCCCGGTGCTGGAAACGCCAGTCATCATACAAGCCAAGAAAGCACAGCAGCAGCAAAGCAAGGTAAATGTAAATTGCCATGTCGTTTGTAAATCGAAGGAGGAATTCTTGTTTTTGCCTCATTCTCATATTGTCCATTTGAAATACTCTCATGGAATACCGACTGACCGTTTGTCTTTCTCTCATTTTCTTTTGTAGTACTTGTACAGTGACCTTGCCATAAAGGACATGAATCAGTTTACCTTGGTTCCTGATGCTCCGGTTTTCATCCGTGCGAAAATGTCGAGTGATCTCATAAACAAGGCAAGTCTTTCTGTGTGGTGTTACTTTCAGTCCGACAAATTTGACGGGCTCTCATTGCTTCCACATTTTATATCTGCTCGGTTTTGTGAGTTGGCCGTGCTTCCTTTCAGCGCAAGTACGTCGAAAATTACGAGATGCAGAAGATGAAGTACATCACGGTGCCCGACACACCATTCCTTCTGCGCGCCATGAAAGCAAATCACCTCGCGAGTGATGTAAGCTGGTTTGGTGTTTGCTCGAATGAAATACGTTGCCCACGTTAGTCATGGGCGTTCATCATACAGATGTGTAAGTCACGGCTAGTAAATATCGATGTTCCCTCGTCAAGGTGCTGTACAAAAAGGCCTACAACATGCAAAAGGGACATCACCACATGCCATATGATGCACAACCCATCGTCCACCATCGCCACGTGACAGACACCATCAGTGATGTGAGTGATCATTAATTGTGAATGTCTGGCTTCTACTTTTGTTCAGAGCCTCCCTTTCTAAGCCAATGCCAAATGACCCTTTTGCATCTTTGGGCCGTCCGTCCGTCCTGTCAAACATAGACATCATAGAGCTACATTTGAAGGCTATCATGTAGCTCGTCTCTGATTTTGGCAATGCACAAATAGTTAACTTGTTTACTTTCCCAACACTTAGCAGCCAAGTCTCGCAGTTCACACGAGTACTTACTTCCTCGAAAATGTTCTCGGTACAAGTCACATAACCATACATAACCAATGCCCTATGACCTGGTGGTGTAGGTTAATTACAAGAAGTTGTACAAGGAACAAGGAGGAGGATGGCATTTCATCGCAGACCATCCACAGTTCGTGCATCACAGACTGGCTACAGATTGCATCAGCGATGTAAGCGATTTTTTTCATGACTGAATAGCATAAGATTACAAAACTGATGGTACTTATTGAGATCGATATAAAATGGGATTGACTGTCATTTGGGACCATCTACTTATTACGTATACGAATACGGCAGAATTTCGACTCCTTGTCCCGATGTCTTCCAAACCTTTTTTTAATTTTTATCTTCTTTCACTCCCACCACCTCCCCCTCCTCCCTCATCATCCTCTTCGGTTCTTTTTCTAAATTTTTATTTCCTCAATTCAGCACTTCGCCGCATTGCCTGTGTAATCAATAGATGGCCCATTAGTAATTGGCCTCGCCGTCATTATTATCATCAAGTTCATCACTATTTGTTCTTTCTCTCTTTATTTGATGTATTATAAGCACCCCATCACTCACCTCGTCTGTTTCGATATCATTTGTAATGTTTGAGATTTTACATTTCCATATTTGACCTGGTCATGGAAGATGTACTGATGAGTTGATTATTTATTTTTTTCAAATAGTGCACATTAATGGCAATGGCTGTCGTGTCTCCGCAATCGACTATTGTTTTGTTTCGACAGGTAATTTACAAGGACGACCTTAACTGGCTCCGCGGGGTGGGTTATAACCCGTACGAAAGCGTGGCGGTGTTGCACGCCCGTCGAGCCATGGACATTCTCAGTCCGGTGAGGTTCTCCGCCCCCATTGATTTGAGTAACTTTGTGTTCATCATCCTAAACGTACATATCATTTCCATGCACTGAAACAGGCGAAATATCGAGAATCCTTTGAGAAGAGCCGAGGCAATTTCACGTACACGGCGGACAATCCCCAAATGAACCTCGCCAGAGAAGTTGCCATTCTGATCAGCCCGGTACGATCTGCGAATGTGCTTTTTTCATTCTTCCAGTGGTTTATTTTAATATCAGTAGTTGCCAATTAACAATTTTTGTGACGGCTTATTTTGCCACCACTGTGCGATGTTCCATTACCAATCAGCTTGTAAAGCGCTCGCCAAGTGGCTTAAGCACTCAAGCAAGCACGCCAACAAAACGGTTGAGAAGAAACGGCTGGCTTGGCAAGTGATAGCAAGCTCATTGGTAATGGAATATACCCCAGCTGCCCCCATCTCAACAGATATGAATAAAAGCCCAGCTTGGAAAGTTTGTACAGGGGCCTTTGAGTTGTCTAGTCTGGGTTTGATCCCCAACTCGACTATAAACTGTTGCATTGGTGCTTCATAGATAGGGTGTTGCATCACAAAGTATGTCGTCCCTTAGATGGACGTTAAGCCGGGTGTCATGTCAGCTATCATTAGCTGGTGGACATTAAAGATCCCTCTGTGTCTCACAAAGAGCAGATGAGTTATGGCACCCCGAACAAATTACAAATTCCTGCCCAAGTTGCTGGAAGTCAAATGTCGGGACTGGCCATCCGGTTCGCAAAAGACTTTGGCCCAAAAACCTCCCCCCCCCCCCCCCCGGCCGACTCCAAAATGTGGGAATAATTGGGGCCGCTAAAGAAGTAGCGGTCCCAAAGTTTGTGCACAACACAATACGACTTGCTTTTGCATGTTTGTTGTTGTTTTTAATCGGCACCTCTCCCTTGCTGCCTCGTTTTTGCAGCACAAGTACAAAGAGTGTTATGAAAAGACAAAAAGCAAGTTTACACCTGTACTGGATGAACCAAGAAACGTAATGGCGAAGAAAGCACAAGATCTGATCAGCCAGGTGAGACTTTATTCGAGTCACAAATGCTCAACACATTTGGGACGGAGAATGTTGAGAAAGAAGAAAAATGCGTTGCGATGCGTCGAGTTTGAACGATTTACTTCGTGCTCTTTCTCCATTATCACCTCTTTTCCGTTCACTGAACCAGCTGGTATATAAAAGGGAGTATGAAAGGCTGAAGAAGAACTACACACCAGTGTTTGAAACTCCGACCATCAAACATGTCGAAGCTGTGACCAAACTCATCAGTGACGTAAGCACAGCATGAGCAACATTAGCTGTCCATAGCATTTCGTGTAATTGCCATCATTGAGTTTGCTTTTCCCCTCTCGTCGTCTTTAGATCGTGTACAAAGCAGAATACAACCAAAGCAAGAAAGCTGGTTACACCACAGTATACGACTCCCCTTATTACCGCCACATCAAGGCTGTCGGAGAACGCATCAGCCCGGTAAGTTCTAGCCGTTGCCCAAAGCAATGCCCGATTGAGCTTGAGGATCAGTCTTCCGAGTTTGTCCCAAGAGCTGACTTAGGAAGAATAAGAATGCGACTTTGACAGATAGTTTGTTAAGAATGACGCCTGCTTTGCTGAATATGATGTGCAGGAGTTAATCTGCTGTTCACCAGGAGACTGCTGTGTAATAGTGAAAGAATTCCCACCTTCCCCCCACCACCGGCGTCCTGCTCACTCAAAACATTTTCCATTGAAGTGATAATGTCCAACAAGGGTAGAGCTCAATTCTATTGGCACATACAGAGTGCTTGTGAATACGTTTTTACCATTAATCATGAGCTTGAATATGAAGCCTCAACCATTTAGTGGAGTTTTGTGAACTCTGAAGTTAAGCACGGTGAACGTTAAGCATCTCATGAATAGATTTTTGTACACAAAAAGGGTGTTGGATTGGTGTGATTGGTGGTTGTGCGGGGTTAGTCGGTGGGGGGAAACGAGGTGTTCAAGTGCGCATGGCTAATGTTGGTGCGTGCATGTGCTGTTCTAGCAAAAGTACACAAAGGCCTACGAGAACACCAAGAGCCAATGCAATGTCCCTGCAGATGCTGTGCCTTTCAAGACCGCCAAGGCAGCGTACCGAGCTCAGTGTGCAGTAAGTCATAGTTTGTGTTGAATGAATACAGGTCAGCCATCTTCTCACACCAGATGTATTGGTATTTGAATTTTTATTTCCTCCCCCCCCCCCCCCCAACCAGCGGACATACCGGGCAGAGCACGAGAAGACAAAGAGTCAATGGCATTCTATACCAGACCGCCCTGATATTGCACGGGCTGTACTGACAGGCCTTCAGCTGAGCGACGTGGGTGCTCGTCTCCTTACACTGTGAGCAGTAAGAGATATGAAGACCGTCAAAGCTTTACCTGAGGTCATGCCTGTGTGCTTTTTGCAGGTGGAATACTGTCTGGACCGAGAGATGCTCAAAGGCTGCAAGTTATCAGTGGTTTCAGACATAAGCACTGAATTGGCAAAGCACCGTCACGAACTGGCAAGCAATGTGAGTGCTCTAAGGGCAGCAGTCTCCTTTTTTTTTAATACTTTCTTCTGTTTTTCACATTTTAAAATCTTTTTAAAATCTTTTTTTTACACTTCTGGAATTTAAATTCCAGATAAGATATTGTCATCATGCACCGTCTTGTCTGTCCGTCTCCTATTTCGACTTCTCCGGCCAAACCGCTGGGCCGATCCGGCTGAAATTTGCCATCGACGTTCCTCTCCTGACTGGTAACAGGAATTGCAAAGCTAGTTCCGATCACATGACTTTAAATAGGTCAAAATGGCCGACTTCGTAAAATTCTTCAAAAATCTTCTCCAGACCCACCAGTTAGAATGCTCCCAAATTTTGATTACACATTAGGCTAGGGTAGGGATGATAAATTGTGGAGGTCATGCTGATCACGTGACCGCAAGTGTGTCAAAATGGTGGACTTCGTAAATCTTTGGGAAAATCGCATAAATTCCTTCAAAAATCTTCCTTTTCAGGTCCACCAGTCAGAATGCTACCAAAGTTGGGTTACAACATTAGACCAGGGCCCAGATAATAAGCTACAGGTCCTGTGGTCCTATTTTTACTATTACAGTGGTAATTTTGGAAACGGTGATAGTTTTCATGTTTTAACTATGTTGACACTATAAGTATGGCCTGTTCAGAATTTCTATCTGAACTATTGGCTCATGGTGTTGGGGACCCAAGTTGAGTCCTGTTTACTGTCCATTGTAGACCAATGTTCTTGTAATTCCTGTCAAAGTACACCGGTGTTTCCCAACGACTTTGTCGTGCACATGATGCATCAGTACAACATCATGACGTGTAAAAAGGACCGAGCAGCAGGTGTAACACAAGAGCATGACATTGACAATCATACCCCTGTTGGAGATGTAATTGTAGTTTCTAACTTTTTCGATGCATGTACTTGTGGTCAGATAAAGTACAAAGAAGTCTATGACCAGCTGAAGGGAAAGTACACAACTGTGCTGGACACACCTCGAAACAAGTGTGTAAAGAATGCTCGTATCCTGGCTTCGGACGTGAGTACAACGCACTTCACACCAAAGGCCCTTCATCTGTTTGCTGCTCAGTAATGAGCTCTCAGCCATGTTGAAAGACAAGCTAATGGATTGTACATGGGGTTAAGCTTACTGATCATTAATCGACAACGTACGGGAAAAGTTTTGATTTGTAAACGTGCTTCTGGCATCTTTTTCAGATAATTTATAAAGAACGTACGAAGAAGGCTTTGCCACATACCTTGTACTCAGAAATGCCTCAGACCATCGATACTGTCCTGGCCAAAGAGGTTTCTGATCTCCAGAGTGTGGTGAGTAAACAGAAACGAACAACGCAATAAAGGGGAACAAACTACCAGTAAAGAAACACTCTCGATAACGACCGTATCATTATTCCCTTGGACTTCCCAATTTGTCGAAGTTGCAACGAATCGATGGATGTGTGAGTGGATGGATTAAAGGATTCCGTTGCAATGTTGTCATCGCCTTTGCTTTGTTGGCCCACATTCAGAAACTGTACAAGAAGCAATTTGAAAAGGAGAAAGGCGAGTCTCACTACAGCAAAATGCCCGAGCCCCCGGACGTGAAACACTCTCAGGAAGTCAACGCATTTCAGAGCAATGTGAGAATAACCGCACGCACCGAGGCAGCTGCACGCCCGAATACGGTGATACCTTGAAATGGGAGGTCGGGCGATTTCGGTCCGCACGCGGCCCGTACTCGCCGACGCCCTGCCATTTACAACCGTAGAATGCAATTGTTGTGGTCTCTTGTTCCCGCCTCATCATTAATGTAAGAGTATCCACAATACCTCCATCGAGTGGGTTCCGTCATGTTTCGGCTACAAAAATGTATTTGGTAAATGCTCTTTTTAAAAACAAACTTTTAAAGTTCAGATAGTAGTAAAATATTATTAACAGCGTTCCATCAGAACAAGCGATAGTATTTTGTCATGATTGCCCTGATGTGACGCATCTTGTTTCTCGATTGTCCTTCATAGACATTAACTCGGTGTATACTGTTTCTTTGCCAAGCTCCCATGAATGGCTTCTGTGTCCGTCCTCTCAGGTCGCTTATAAAAGGAAGGCTAAGGACAGCATGGCGTACAAGATGCTTCAGAACAGGCCTGACATCAGTAAGGCTGTGCAAGTGACCAAACTTGTGAGCAATGTACGTTCCTCCACACAGACTGCTTCGTGTGTGGTACAACATGAGATGGGTTACTGTATTAACATTACGGTCACTACATTGCTACGATTGTGTACATTTATTATTGGGTGAGGAAAATGTAGGGAGTGCTACTGCTTCATAGTTTGCATTTTAGTGCCCAAATCGACTTCGAACAGCATTTAAGAGTCAAACATGAAGTGTAGACTGGTATCACATTTAAACGAGATCATACCAGGCAGGCATATTACGTCCCCTCTGAAGGTCATTAGTGAGCTGTGTGGGTTTTATGTACCTGTTTCTTATTAACATGGTCGTCCTCCCAATAGTGTTCTGTTCTTGCGTATGGCAGCTTGGCTGCCGGGTAGCTGTCATGTCTTGGAAGCACGGTTGTGCCGCTGATTCTGTGCCCCTCTTCCAGTACACTGGTACTTATTTTGCCGACCTCGTAAGGATGACAGGCTGAGTCAACTCGTAGGATAAGAGCAGGATAATACCTCTTGTAGGGTTTGTTTCTACAACTAGTGCCCCTAGTTTTTAATGGTACCCCAAGTTTCTGAGATCCCGAGGAGTACGAAACCACCATTTAGGTTTTTTTTCCTTCCTTTACTCCAAATTTCCGAGCTGTATCTCAGAGCTGGCTGGGTCTTACGGAATTACATTTTGAATCAACAATGGGAATAACAAGTATGCCCGGTTGACGTAATTATTTTTGACCTGGACTTAATTTTTAAGGTCATGACCCAATTGTAGACATTTTCACCATAACTCGACTAAGGTTTGTCTGATCAGAACGTAATTGCGCTTTATAGATAGCTGAGAGTAAGGCAAATTTACACTTAATTTACATTATAGCCCTCCGAGTTAAAGGTCAAGGTCAAATGGCGGTCTGAGAAAAAATAACACTTTTTTTTTTGTCATTGCTCAATTTTGCCAATGTGGAATCCCAAAGACCGCTTGGCCTTCCAAGATGTTATTGCATCATAATTGTGTACCTGCACTGAAGTTGTGCACCTGATATTTGTTTCGTGTCCTTGACCTACTTTTTTTCGGATTGTGACCTCATTAACAAAACCTCTTTGATCATACATAACTTGAATAATTTTCCTCCAATTTTCATGATGTGTTTATAGATAGATGGTAGATGGGTGCTACACATTTATCTTAATTTACACTCTCTCCCTGAATGTTGAAGCTCAAGGTCATATGGTGGTCCGAAAAGAATATGGCCATCTTTGGATGGTGGATCTCGGGGGAGGCTTACCCTTGGCAATCGCTTTGTGATCGCAGATATCTAGTCTCATTTGTGCTGTGCCCCTGTGCTCCTGCTCGACACAGATCGACTACAAGGCAAAGGCGAAGGCAGAATCCACTTACATTGTGGAAATGGCCAAGCGACCGGATATCGAGCACGCCAAGGAAGTTTACAAAATGGCGAGTCAGGTAACGTCAATAGCAGGACATCTCTTTGACATTTCAGGTAGCCTTATGGTGCATTCCTCAGTGGAATTTACGAGTTGGGATGACTGGTCATTTGCAGTTGGAATACACGAAAGAGAAGGTCAGGCAGCGAAGTCATGGAGCCGCGATGTATAACACGCCATTGCAGAAACAGCTACAACAGGCAGCTGTCCTGGCAAGCACGGTAAGAAAACTACAAATTTCACAGCAATAGGCAAGTGGATGGAAAAAAAAATAAGGTCAACTTCAAAATGGCTTCCATATGGGCTGTCATTTTCATGAAGGAAGAATTTTTAACCTGGGTGTGACCACGACAGTTTGCTTCAACGTCGTCCCACAATTTCCGGATTTGCTTTGCCCACCCAATAGTGACCGCAGCATATAGTCATGTCTGACATCTCCTTAAGGAATTTAGCTTTAGACCCCAAGAACATTTCCAAAAACAACAAATTTCTGTTTTTCATGTCATCTGTTTCAGGTTAAGTATCGAGAACGCTTTGAAAAGGAAGTTAAAGGAAAGAGGCCGCACTTCAGTGCGAACGAGAGCGAGGCCTTCCAGACGGCAAAAAATGCGGCTCAGCTGGCCAGTGAGGTGAGAACAGCGTGGAAAGAACGGTCACATGAGCAATGGTGCTCGGAGGTTGGATGCATATGCTGTCTGACTTGCTTGGCTGTCTTGACATGCTCTTGTCAAAGGCATGAGCAGGTGATCTGTGCAAACACAGCGGCTGCGAAGCTCCTGGAATTTCTCTACTCCGGCGGAAAATGCCATTTCCCACATAAATCTCTCTCTCAGCCTCGTTTAATGAAAAGGAGTTTTGGTTCGGGTATGTGGAGGGGGAGGATTGTTTTCTCAACCACATCTCCCCCCCCCCACACACACACACCTTTTCCATCTCCTCTGGCACCCACACCCCAAAACGATTAATTAAATAAACATTAGATTTCAGTGCACGTAATGTGGATCTTTTCGTGATAATATTAAATTCATTCATTGAATGAATTTACTTTTTCATTCAAATCCCTTGGGCGAGACGACAGACGATTGTGCATTATTCACAATCAATAACAGAGTGCTCTTTGGTTTTCCGATTGGTTTGTTGAACAAAATCGAGCAATCAAATTGTGTTCCACGTTAATCCTTCAGGAGATGTGATTTGAAGTTCTTCTTCTCTAAGCTTCCAAAGAATCTCTCCTTCATGAGCTGTCTACATTTTGCACATCTAACTTTAGTACAAGTAGCACAATTACCCATAGCCATGCATGAGAACCCCATTTTCTTTTCCTCAAATTAACATTTTTGATTTGAAGGTCGTCAAATGGTCCAGACTGCATAGTCTCCTCACATTCCCCTTTCACCAACTTTTCCTGTGTCTACATAACTTGGAGCTAGTTCAGCATTTTTGCCTTCTTTTTTTATTTCTTATAATGCAGTTATTCATTCTTCAAAGTGTGGGCTGCAGTATAGCTTAGCGATATATACACTCGTCTCTCGGCTGTCTAGTCTCGGTTTGAATCTTGAAGCAGCTATAAACTGTCACCCTGGTGTTTCAAATGCAGGGTAAGGCATTCATGTGTGTGCCGTCCCTTGGATGGACCTTAAGCTGGAGGACCCGTCTGCTGGCACTGGTCGTTAGTGGATGTTAAAATTGCCACGGTGTCTTTCACAAAGAGTAGGCAACTTATCGCCACCACCCTGAACAAATCACAAATTCCTGGCTCCTTTAATCGAGCGTAAAGACAGTCCAGCAGCTTCGTGAAAGGCTTGGGCCAAAAAACGTTACCTAGCCACCGCCTGAAAATGGTGATTGGGACCGTTGAATATATAAAAGTAGTTTTGGTGGTAGGGTTGTTAATTCCCCATTGTAGACGTTATTTATCGTGCCAATCCCAGACTTAACTCGAACGGCACTCGGTCGAGCGCATACCTCCGCCAGATTGAAAAGTTCCCGTTTTGTATCCCACCGATAGGCTGGATCTGCATCCACAACCATCCTTGACCATGTTGTGGAACGTCTGCCGAGGCCTTCCCTTTTTCACCTTTATTTGCTTTTAAATTTGTTTTCTCCGCAACCACTTAAGCCATCGACATGAAACTTTCAACATGGGAGCAAAAAACGAATTTAACAATTGAGAATTTTTAAACAAAATTACATGATGATTGGATGGAAAATGTGGCCGGCGTTCCAAAAAAAAACTTTTCTGCAGGCATGGGTTGCAAGGTGTTTCACATACCAGGAATAAACATCCTCGACCTCGCTTCCCTCGGCTTCGGGTCGAATAAAAAAAATCACACTTTTCCTACTTTTATCCATGACAACAGAGGATCACCATGATTATGAAATGACTTTCCTCAAAGGAAAGCAACTGTTGCTTCTGCAACTGCAACCATCAGATGGCATCCACCAACCTCTACTGATTTGGAGTTTCTTATTCAAACTTCAACAGAAAAACATAAAAAAAAATTAATTAAGGAAATCAGCTTAAAAACTATTCCACCCTATTCCTTCTTGAGAGCTGTGGGCAATGTCTGCTGACCTCACACTCATTTCTGCTCAGCCGTGTATCGAGAGTCTAGACCATATTCTTATGTTTGAAATAGCTGCAGGAGTGTTGCTCATCTAGAGAGCCAGTGGCATGGTCTGGTACATGTGTGTATTTGCAGGTGAAGTACAAGAAAGACCTGCACAAGCTTCACAACCCTACAGGACTTGATGCTTCTCTTCTAATGCAGCATTTCCTGTCCACCAGCAAGTTGAGCAGTGGAGTAAGCAGGCTATCATTATTTATTACTTCCTTCATAGGGAGGGGGCTATTATGTATGCACCCCTCTCCAGCATGTTCCTCCACCACCCTGCTGCCCCCTCGTCCCCAGAATCTTCAGCCACCTAACCTTCCTTCCCCTCCTATTGCTCCCATCTCCTCCCAACCTCCTTTCTCATGTCCCTCACCACCCTGCATTCTGTTCATTTCATCATCTCCCCTTCTGTTCATTTTTTTCTAACCCCGACGTTTGACTCTGTCAATAGGAGGGGTTTTCAAATTGTTTTCTCCTCCTCATCCTCCTCACATTTACGTCATTGCTGTGATCGGTTGTCAGATTGGTCATCAGACCGTCCACGAGATCAATATAACCAATCACAGCTCAAGTGCTTCAGAGCTCCTGTCAATAATAGAGTTAGGCCACGCCCAAGCACGTGGTCAGTCCGTCTTCACCGTTTAAACAGTCACGCATAAAGGGCATGTCTTCGTTTGGACATGTCTTCGTTAAGATATGGATAGATTTGTGTTTCTGTCATCTTTAACTGCAATGTCACCTTACATTGTGTAGTCAAGCTGACAGGAATCTGTATACATTTATTTTATCGAAGAAATCGAATGTCATGACATACAAGGGGTGGGGATCACGCATAGCCGCCATCTTGTTGTCTTTGGTAATCGGCTAAGTAAGGATTATCGACATCATTTAGTAATCGGCTTTTATTTGACCTCGCGATCATTCATGGTATTCAGTGTGTATTGGCTGGTAATCGGCTGCGCAAGTATCAACATAATTTGGTCATCAGCTTTCATTCAACGTCGGGGTCATTCATGGTATTCAGCTTGTTTTATTATCAATTTAGTCCCACCCTCATACATACATACATACATACATACTTGATTCTCCCTAATCTCTCCATTTTAATCTCTTTTGTATACCTTGTGCTATGTTTTTGTTTTTTTTTAAATGAGATTTTGCCCACCACAAAGCCAGAGGACACTCAAGGTGGGGGCTACACAAAGGAAAGTATAGCTATTTTAAACATAAAGGAATCTATTGACATTCCTCTTGCATTGAGGGAGGTTGGGATTGAGGGGGAAGCAGGATGGAGGCAGTGCGGGGAAAAAAAACTAGAAGAATAACTCGGTCTTACTCCTCAGGACAGATACCGTGTATGAATGGGAAGAAACTGCCAAACGTGTAGAGCGACTGAAAGTATGCTCAGGTAGAACAACCAGTGAGAAACTCTCAGAGCACGTTCCTTGGTAATATCTGGAGAAAAGGCTCAAAGAAGCAACAGAGCGGCGGATGAGAGTGGTTCCAGGGATGATGCCAACTCCTGTGCCACCAGAATGGCAGCACGTCACGATATCAGGGATGCACTTTTCCCGGCTGTGATTTGAGCTGACGGATAATAGGAAGTTCCTGCAAAGGTGAAGAATCGATAGACAGGGTTGCAAAACAAGGTGATCTTGAACTTAACACAGATAACAAGTGGGTCTTTTTTGGTTGAAAGTAACAAGCCAGTCCTTTCTCCAGTTAATCACATTCTCTAGGTCCTGATTGAGAGTGGCACTGCCGTGGACATGGGAAGGAGGAGACAAGATTCCTGGGTAGGTAGTATATACAGTGTTGAGTCCTTTGCATAAATGCTTAATTGAGAAAGAAGATAATGTTATTTATAATGCATAAAATGTAACACCATTATTTAAGAAAGGATCCAGAGAAGAATTGGGAAACTATAGACCTGTTAGTTTGACTTCAGTTGTGGGGAAGGTGTTGGAGACATTAATTAAAGACCGGACGAGGAACCATTTAAACAAATACAAACTAATTAAATGTAGTCAGCATGGGTTTACCAAAGGTAGTTCCTGTTTAACAAATCTTTTAGAGTTCTATGAAGCAGTGTCTAATTGGGTGGATGAGGGAAAGGTAGTGGACATAGTATATCTAGACTTTAAGAAGGCATTTGATAAGGTACCATATCGGAGGTTGTTAGCCAAAGTGAGGGCTTGTGGAGTGGCTGGTCAGGTAGCTAATTGGATTGCAAACTCGCTTAGTGGTAGGAAGCAAAGAGTGGCTGTGAGTGGGAGGATGTAAGTAGTGGGGTACCTCAGGGATCAGTACTCGGACCATTACTGTTCATTACTTACATCAATGATTTGGATAGTTCCCATTGTGTACAGCCTTTTTGGCTGCTGGTTGCATCATTCGTGAGGGGAGTGGCGATGCCGCTGACGCAGTGCCCCTATTACTAGTACACTGGTGCTCATTTCACCGACCTTGGAAAGATAACAGGCTGATTCAACCCCCTGGTGTTAATTCAGCGGCTAACGGGGCTTGAACTCAGGACCCTCGGATCCCAAGCTACCACCCTAACCGCTAAGCCAGCGCCAGGCTTCATTTGGTTCGTGGGATGAAGAGTAGGCTTATCAAATTTGCAGATGACACAAAGCTTGGAGGTAAGGTGGATAGCAGAGGGGGTGGTGATCAGATTCAGGAAAGTATTGATACTTGTATTGATTGGGCAAAAGATTGTCAGATGTAATTTAACCTGAGCAAGTGTAAGGTGTTGGGGATGGGAATGAACAATGAAAATAGAGATTACAGGATGCAAGGGGTAATGTTGGAGCGTGTCACACAGGAGAAGGATCTGGGGGTGGTAATACAAACGGGAGGTAAGCAGGAAGCACAGTGCCAGGCAGCTATAGGTAAAGTATATAGGGTTTTAGGAGGGGGTTCATTTATAAATCAAAAGAGGTGGTGTTAACATTGTACAGGAATTTAGTGAGGGCCACATCTAGAATATTGTGTGCATTTCTGGTCACCACAGTTCCGGAAGGACATAGATGCCATAGAGAGGGTTCAGCGTCGGGGTACTAGATTGATTCCGGGCCGAGCTAGACTCAGATATGAGGCGCGGCTGAAGGAGACAGGGCTTTATGCACTAGAAAGGAGGCGGTTACGATGACATATGATGGAGATGTTTAAGATAATGAAAGGTATAGATAAAATAAGTGAAGATGAATTATTCAAGAGTAGACAGTGATAGGACCAAGGGCATAGGCCTGAGAGTAAAGAAGAGGAGAGTTAAGACGGTCGTATGGCAGGGGACTTTTACTCAGAGAGTAGTTGATGCATGGTATGGTCTCCCTGGAAAGGTATTGGCAGCAGAAACAGTAGATAAGTTAAAATTAGAATTAGATAGGTACCTGTAAGTTCTGGTGATAGCAGGGGATGGGGGATGTTAACAGGACTTTTAGGTAGTTTGAGCATTGATGGGTGGGTGATGTTGTGCTTGTGTAGGGAGTGTTGTTTGCAGGGGTCTCTTCAAGGTGTGTTGTGCGGTTGATGTTTTTTTATTCCCCCCCCCCCTCCCCCCAAGAACCATCTTTGCTCTTGTCCCGTCCCTGGAAAGAATTTTTTTTCTTTAACTACAAACAAACAAACCCCCCCTGCATTTTTCTTATTTGATCTGGTGTTGATAAATTGGTGTGTTGTTGATGTGGTGCAGGCATGATGGGCCGAATGGCCCGTACCTGCATCTAATTTCCTTGTGTATAATGATTGCATTTCAACGCTTTGCAGATGTTTTGCCGTTTTCTTCCATCAAATTTATAGTCTACAAAGATCTATTGAAGCCTCACGAGTTGACATGGCTGAGAGCTGAACACTCAATTTTAAGTATCGTATCGTATGAAGGGCTAATTGAGACTCTGCATGGTGTGCTGTTGCTTTTGCTGTTGTGTGTGATTTCAGTACGAGTACAAAAGAGACTTTGAGAAGAGTCGAGGACAGTACCACATGATTGAAAACAGCCCAGAGTTCCTGCACCACAGGGATGTTTCTGAGATTCAGAGCCAGGTAGGGCCGAAACGATTTACCGACACCGTATAGCTTGCTTACACCTGCAGCTTCACCAAAAATACTGTTAGTTAATTTCATCAATTTTCTTTCATTGTTCACATGTCTGTCTATCATTGATTAGTTATTAACGGGTCTGCCTGCTCTGACTCTGCTCAGCCGTGTGTTCTACGATGCAATTTATTTTTAATCAAGTGAAAAGTTGGAAATATTTTCAGGCCGTTCTCTAATGCTCCCTTTTTCTTCCCATTCCATTTGTTTCTGGTGCTCGTGTGATGGAGTTAGACCTGCATGGTGTTGATGATGTTCAGTTGTGGATAGAGCGCAAACAATGAGCTTTGTTAACTGTTTGCTTGTGCATTGAGTCTCGTGAAGTTTTTCTGCATTGAGAATTCTGAGAAGGAAGTTTATACAACAGAGCATTGTAAGGAAAACGGGCAATTCTGGTCTTTTGAGAACAGAATTAGCAACAATGGCATAAATGTTAATTAAATGGTGGAGAGAGGGCTGATGTTGAGTGTTACTAATACCTCACAGATGACTAGCATGGAATAGAATGATTGCACATCATCAGTCAGCTGTTACCCATTAGGTAGTGCAGAACAAGATGGTATCATTTTCGATATATAAAATCTGTATATATTTTATTGAGACGTGTGTGTGTGTGTGTGTGTGTGTGTGTGTGTGTGTGTGTGTGTGTGTGTGTGTGTGTGTGTGTGTGTGTGTGTGTATCTTGGTGGTGATCTTGTTCGCACCAGTAAGCATATAAGGCTGCTGAGGCAGTTTCATTGGCTAGGGGTTTCCATTCCTGGATGAGTTACCACTCTGATGCAGGATACTCCACTGGCTCATCCCCAGCAAGCTGGTTCTCATTTTGCCGACATCAGAAGGAAGACAAGCTGAGTCAATCCGTCAGGTGTTATTTTGGTAAGGTCGGGGCTTTAACTCAGGACCATCAACCACCTTAACTTTAATAATACTAATGCGTGCCCGTACGTGCGTCGCCGTACGTGCGTAGCCATATGTGCAAAAATAATTATATTTAAAAAAAAATACGTTCAAACCGCGTGCCAGAAACAACAACCACACAGGCCATTCCTTCGCTCTCGCGTGCCCGTACGTGCGTGCGTGCGTGGCCGTACGTGCAAAAAAACAAAAAAAACGTTCAAACCACACACAGGCCGTCCTTCGCTCTCGTAAACAACGACTGATTGAGGCATTGTGTTTATCTATAAATGCGCATAAGAAATCGAGAAATTATTAGAATACAGTAAGTCATCACTATCCCAAAGTCCGTACGTTGTAACCCGTAATGGGGAACGCGGCTGAGGATCTCTTCCCAACGGCCACGCCTACGCAGCAACATGTCCTTCATTGTAACTAAATGGCACCCTTTCCCCATCGGCCACGCCTACGCAGCAACGTGTCCTGTCATTGGTTTGGTAAAGTCATCACTATCCGGAAGTCCGTACGTTGTAACCCGTAATGAGGAACGTGGCTGAGGATCTCTTTCCCAACGGCCACGCCTACGCAGCAACGTGTCCTGTCATTGGTAACTAAATGGCGCCCTTTCCCCATCGGCCACGCCTACGCAGTAACGTGTCCTGTCATTGGTTTGGTAAATAAATTGCCATAACTTGGGAACCATTTGTCCGATTAATATCAACCTTGAAAAGGCACATACTCAGGTCCCCAGCAATATACCTGGCAAGTTTCAATTAGATCGGACCAGTGGTTGTCGAGAAACAGCGGTCACAGACAGACACACACACACACACATTGCTGGAATTATAGATAGATAACAGCGGACATCCACACCCTCTGTGCAAGAGTACCCGTGTCAGCCCACTGAACACGTATGGCTGCTTAGTGTCCGGAGAGTCAAATAAACGTAAAATTGTCAAGGATAGCACCGTAATCAATATAGCAATCACCAGGATGAGTTACGAGGTGAGAAAAGGGTGGGATGAAGACGATGCACCAAAATCACCAATATTGCAATGACCATTGTGAGAGGTGAGGTAACACAAAGTGAGGGAAGCGTGTGATTTGCCGCAACATATAGTTGTTCTATAATCTAGATTCTAAAGATGGACCGTTGTTTGCCGACGAGGATAGACGTGATGCTAATAGACACGAATAACGATGCTGGCAACAACGGTCACACCCAATTGGTCAATGCCGTGACCAATCAACGAATGAATATTGCTGACATAGCTCCAGCCACACAACCTCTATTTATTACCTCTGCCACCGAAGGTGGATGGAGGTTATGTTTTCACCCATCTGTCTATTTGTCTGCAAGGAGGATGTCTCAAAAAGTTGTGGATGGATTCGTGCAAAGTTTGGTTGACAGGTTGGGTGTGTGACGAGGACAAAGCAATTAGATTTTGGTGAAGATCCAGATCCGGATCCTCAAATTTTTTTAAGTGATTCTTCACCATTGAGAGATAGGGCCAAAAATGATATATAGCACAATATCTCAAGTAGTTTATTTTTTATTGTATACAATGTCGAGGCTCATGTGAGACCGAACACACAGAACGTACAAGGAGCAGGAGACAAGAGGGGCGGGAGAGGGAAGGACAAAACAGTGTGGAACAGAGACATGTGGCGATCTGTGGAAGGGAGAGGGATGGGGAGGGGTACACAGGGTAAACAAGATGGACACTACAGGTACTTTCAAGACCTTACACAACAGAGACTTTTAGGGAGGAAAGCAGGGAATTTGAAGGAGGTGGGGTGGATTGACGGAGGTAGAAAATATTGTGGTTTTGGATGGGGGAAGATAAGAGATGGTGGTGAACAGCTGTTTTGAAGACCGAGACTCTAGGTCCGTACGTCCTAGAGGGTCCTAGAGTCCTCTAGGTTCTAGGGTCCGAGAGGGAAGAGTGGGATTGAAGAGGGTGTGAGTTTATTCCAAAGGTGGGAAAAAGAGGAATGAAAGAGTGAAGGTGAGCAGTGATTCATGATTTTGGTAGTTTACAAAAAGGGGGTTGTTGTGGACATTGAGTGCCTTGTGGGAATATGGTGGGGACATATTGCAGACACAGAGCAAGGGGGGGGGGGGTGGGGTGAGGGGGGTGAGGCCGGAGAGAAGGCTGTAGAAGACAGAAAGACCACCAACCTACCTGCGGTGAGAGAGTGAGAGACCCAAAGACTCAGCCTTACCGCAGGAGATACCAATGATCCAAAATGCCTTGGTTTCCACAGCGTGAAGCCGAGAAAGGTGAGAGGCAGGAGCACCAGCCCAGAGGGGAGAGCAGTACTCCATCAGGCTGTGGACGAATGCTTTGTATGTTGGTCAGGAGCTCAGGTGTGCCAAGGAAGGACTTTGCACAATGGAGGATTCCCAGTCGGTGACTGTCATAATTCATCCACAACTTTCCAACCTGGCCTCCAAAGCCAAACTAGGTTGGAGGAGTTGGGTCGGTGACAAGAACAAGCCGATTAGATGCAGATCCGGCCCATCACAGTGGGATACAAAATGTAAACTGTTTAGCCTGACAGAGGTATGCACTCTATCTACTGAGTGACATTCTAGTTACAGTAGATATTGGTTTGACGAGCTAAATGTTGTTAAAAGTAATCAAATTATTCAAAAGCTACACTGCATTTGTAAGTTACAAAAAAAAATGTTGTCACAGAGAAAGCTATTACTATGACCCACCGACTCCACATTTTGCACCTTCGACATTGAACAGATCAATTTATCCTTCATGATATTCTTCAGCAGGATAAGGTCACCACTGGAATACTAACATCCATGTGTAAGGAGAAATCCAGAGTAATCTCTGCTGTTGTTTCATATTTGAGCACCTATCACTGAATCATGGCTGCCTAGAGTGACCTTCCTATTTAAGCAGAACATTATTTGAGTCTGCCGAGAGCTTTTCAAAAGCAAATATAAAAGGTGTTGATCCGATGCTAAAAGTTTTAACACGAGAAAACGTAATCTGTTGAATGGCTTCTTGCTTCTTAACAAATGTACGAGGCGTTTCTTCCAACTTTAATTTCAGTTGAAATACAAGATGGATTTCGAGAAGTCCAAGGGAAGAAGTACATTGGACTACGAGACGCCAACATATGTCACGGCACGAGAGGCGCAGAAACTGCAGCATGCGGTGAGGACGGTGGGGGAGGCATGGAAAGATCATTACCAAATGTGAACAGGCTTTACAGTATGGGAGTTATTTAATTGTACCACATTCTAAAAATACTTGTACTTCTGTTTATTTTTATCATTAGAAAGACTACAGGAAGGACTTTGAAGAAAAAATCAAAGGACACAGCATGCACTCCCTGGAAGGCTCTCCATTGTACGAGCAAGCAAAGCATGCCTCAGTTATCCAAGCGGGTACGAGTGCACATTCTTGGTACCTCTGAAGAATAAGTGGAATGTAAGAGCGAAACGTTTTTATTTTGCTTTCCACCCCCACCCCTTCCTCCCCCCAAAAAAAAAATTGAGAAAGAGTCATTGTGTTTGCGCCACTGAATTGATTATCCTGCAAAATCAGAAACTTTCGGCAACACAGCTGATACAACAAGTGAACATATCTCACTACAAAGTAACCGGGGAACCACGAGACATAGTTATACAATCGGAATGAAACAAATCGATGTTGTCTTCCTCTCCCCCTTTAGAAAGAGTACAGGAAAGCGTTGGAGCTGGAAATCAAAGGAAGAGGCCTCACCGCACCAACCCTGAATACTCCCGATTTTCAACGTGCCAAGAATGCGACGGAAATACTGAGCCAGGTCCGGGGGTTGTGGTGAAGCTGGTGAAGCCAGTTTCCTGTATAATGTTTATTCCAGATTTTGAGGTTTTATTATAACGAGCATAACTCGCGCTCTGCGCGACATGTTGGGGTGGGTGTGTTTGAGAAAGGAACTGATGCAGAGTATCAAGTAATTTAACTTTAATGCAGTAAGTGGAATACGATTTCCTGTTTCAGAACCATTATTTACTTTTTTTTGTACCATGCACCTCATATGGTCTTTGAGATAATGTAAGCCGAATATCACGTTACTCGAGCGCAGAACAAGTCGAAGATAGCGCGACACGAAACCACAATCTCGGAAATAAATACAAGATTATGTCTTGGTCTCCGCTGATTGGTCCATAGAGGTAATTGCTGGATGTTTTATTCTGCTCCAAAGACAAAGTACAAGGACCAAGTACACGTGCATCAGAGCTCGTTTAATGTGGTGACCGATTCTCCTGACATCCTGCATGCCAAGAGAGTGAAGTCTCTCGTGAGTCAGGTGAGTAACCATGACACTACAAATGGGGGCCCAGAGTTTGTACAAGTGGTGCAACAGAATCGATTCTCTCCCTCGCTCACAAGACATCCATCCCTTCTCTTATTTGCCACCCTTATAGATCCAATACAAGGAGGATGCAGAAAAGGCGAAGGTCAACTACGTGTCCATTTTGGACACCCCATCTTATGCGACGGTCAAGGAAAACCAAAAGAATTTTAGCGAGGCGAGTCCTTAAGAAGATCATAGCAATCCATTGCTTTCGATAAGCTGTCGGTGCCAACCGTCGTTCCAAAACCGATACCATCTATCACACTCCGAGTGATGGCTTTGTGCTGCAACCTACGATGCTTACAATTACCTTCCAGCCGAAAGCAATTTAATCGACTCATTAATTATCGGTTAACGTGAGCATGAATGAATTGGCGTTTTCACTCGTGTTCTCAGGTGAGGTACCGTGGCAGCATTGGAAAAGCGACCGTCGTTGCGAACACACCTGTGATCGAATGCGTCAAGAAAATCCAAGCGAACATCAGCATGGTAACGTCCCGAAAGCATCATGCAAACATACGAAGTCACGCCCGTCACAAAGATATAACGTCGTCGGATGTGATTGCTGTCCTACTCGCAGGTGAATTATAAAGACGATTTCAAGAAGATGATTCAAGGAAAGTCTGTTAGTCTCACGGACACCCCCGAGATGCGCCGTGTCCGGCAAAATCAGCATGACATCTCCACGGTGAGGTTGCGTGACCTTGCGATGAGACCACGACGTTCGAACTAACTGCTTGCAAAAATATAGGAAGTCTGTCCACATGTTAACCTTTGCAGATGACATCCTGCTGTAGTTATAAGATACATTTTTCACATTAACCATCAGGAATTAAATTATAAATAAAAGCGAACAAAATGTATTTGAACCACCTTTTTAATTCTGATTTCTCTTTTATAATTCTAATTGTAAACCCAAACAGGTCAGACTGCTTTCTGCACGAGTACCAAAGCTCCTTAATTAATCATGTCATTGTTGTATTGAGTTTATTTATTTTAACAGGCTCTAAGGCTCATGGAGGAGCTGTGACTAAATCACGAATACACGCAGACAGATACAGCACCAGATTTGACTTTCACACAAACACTGCCGCTGAGATTGGGGAGAGTGATGTCACTTCCCAGAGCACTCTAGGTACCAACGTCCCCTCCATGACATTGCTTTTTTCTCTGTACTCAGTGGGGCAATCAGGGAGGAATTTCCTCCTGCCCATGGATGCGATAACCTATGGCGCTCTTTCCGTGCTCTGTCCTTTAATTGCTGAGTGTCGAGCGAGGAAGTAGCAGCTCGTACCATTTTTAGTCTTTG
>CM068955.1:17140140-17150140 GCA_035128595.1 Eptatretus atami
TTTTTTTGTATTTTAAGACATGGAACAGAGGGTATAGTTGGGAGGGGTAGAAGGAGGGTGGAGGGAAAAGTGGAGAAAATAAGAACTGATGGTAATTAGGAGAAAATACAATAAACATGATCATGCACATAGACAGGCAGGCCTCAGGGAAACCCAATATGACAAGACCGATGAAAACTCACCAAATAGCACAGATTTTGAAACAAAACGGAACTAGAAGCACAGTAAACATGGAGGCAACAAAATACAGTCAAAACGTGACAAAGTCGACAGAGACCCGTGGAGAGAACCAACCATCGCTCAAAAACCGGAACCGGAAGTTTAATTAAACAATGTCCATTGTGCCAATAGCAATTTGTTTAAATAGATCTGTGATGTTCAAACACAGTCCTTGAATGTGTTTTGGTCCTTACCATCAAGGAAAGGGAAGAACAGAAGATGAAGTCGTGGGGGAACGTAGATGCAGGGGAGGGATAGTGGCAGGCACGCATGAGTTTGTGGCCATTAGCCTGCATTTTGTTTCTGAACCCCGAGCTCAGAGCGTGACACCTACACGGTTCCAGATGAAGACCACCTGGTAGTCAAATTAGCGGACCGAGTCTTGCCTCTTGAACAGCCGTATAAGCTGGTGGAGCTTTTCCATCAAGCAAGAGCATTGAAAACAAGTCAATGCGAGTAGATGTAGTATTCAGAAATTCATAAAGGGATGGCATTTCAATTTAATTATCGGGACTAATTGACATTGGTCCAAATCATTCAGCAAGAGCTAAAGTAGTCAACTCCAAAAAGCATAAATAAAACACCATTAAAACGAGAGGGGGAGCACTCGGGAGAGTGCAAAACCTCCGCCGCCAATACCGCTGGGTCACTCACTGACACTTATTCTTATTCATTAAATATGATGTCAACAGTGCTGACAGAGTTATAGTTCTTTTCTCCAACATTTTTTTTTTGGGGGGGGGGGGGGTTGGAAATCACTTAAAACATGTAGAAATGCAAAAAAAAGAAATCGAAATTTTGTTGAAAAAAAAGTTGCAAATTTTTTTCTCCTAACAATTTTTTTTGGGGGGGGGGGTTGGAAATCACTTAAAACATGAGAAATGCAAAAAAAAAAAATTTTTCTGTAAAAAATTTTTTTTGGGGGGGGTTGAAATCACTTTAAAACATGTAGAAATGCAAAAAAAAAATTCTCTAACAATATTTTTTTTGGGGGGGTAACAATTTTTTTGGGGGGGGGTCTGACTTGAAAAACATCTTAAAACGTAAAATGCAAAAAAAAATCTTTTTTTTGGGGGGGGGTAACCAATTTTTTTTGGAGGGGGGGTTGGAAATCACCAAAACATGTAGAAATGCAAAAAAAAAAATTATTTCTCTAACAATTTTTTTGGGGGGGGGGACCAAGTCCAAATTTAATGGCATGATCCTTGACCATACCTAACCCCCCCCCCAAGTTTCGTCGAAATCCGTCAGAGTTTTTCCGTAATACTGTTCACAAAACAAACAAACAACACACACAAACAAACAAACAAACAAACAAACAGAAAGGGGTGAAAACAGTAACCTCCATCCATCTTCGAAGATGGCGGAGGTTAATAACCGACAATGTAGAATATCAACCTCACACTAGTCATAGTTGGAACAAATGGACCAATAAAAAATAATTTGTTTAATGTAGGACCCCGCAATTCGCGGATTCGCTGACCCCTTGTATTCGCGGTTTATAAAATGCAAGCTGCTTCAACATTTGCAGCCCAGTGTTTCGCATATTTGCGGTTTTTCGCGGAGTTTTTTTATTTTCCCCTCATGAATCACAAACCGCCGGGAACCTATCCCCCCTTTTTCCATTGAAACAATGCCCTGCTATTCGCGGTCGCGGCATTTTCCAGGAACGTATGCCCCGCGAATAGCAGGCTCCAATTGCATCGTATATTTGAAAAATACCAGAAAATAACACAATTTGAAACTTAGGATTTAGTTAAAAATCCTTTCAAAAGCCCTTAAAGTAAAGATGCTATGAGGTGGAACATCTGAAAAACCTTACAACACTTTAGATTAAAAATATCACAACTTTGGTCATTGAGATGTAAAGAATTTTTTTTTTATCTTATAAATATTTTCAATTGTTTGCATGTTATTCTTTCATGTCTGAACTGCAGCATCTCAAGGCCCCAAATTTTGGGTGTAGGAACTTCAAAATCTGGAGGTTTAATGTTATTACACATCGGCCTTGCCTTCCGTTTTGAGGCCACTATAATGTGTATATTGGAATGTGGGGTCAGGCAGTGCTGGGCCACAGGCAAAAGGTAGCCACCATGAGGCCAATAACTCCATAGCTTTTCAATGTCCAACACGTCCTGAAACCCTCACTGGGAAAAGCACATTCGGCCAGGCAGCTCCAGGAATCCCCACCCCCCTCACGCCCAGCTGCCTGGATAGCCCCTCTAGTATTATATGATGGATACTTTGGCCTTTGGAAAGTCTTCATCCATCTTCCACTTCCAACCAAAGGAGATTGCAATCATTGAAAGTTGGCTGTGCAGAATTAATGCCAGAGGAAAATGAAAATGAGTGTGGGGGGGGGGGTAGTTTATGGTTAAGATTTCCCCCTTTCTGTATTATGGAGCGTTTGCCAGCCAAATAAAATCGAGACATTGTTATTGTCTCACCTTTTTCCAGATTTACGAGTTTGATACCTGTAACTGGAATGACATCATGAATCTCCTTTATACCTTCAATTACCCCAAACCTGGTTAATTCAGACGTGAATTTTAAAATCTAAACAATGACATTGTTATGAACATCTAAATATGCACAACCATCTAAAATGTTACATTCCCTCACAGGGTAGCAAAATAAGTTACCTTTTCATTCTCTTCAAGGTTATCAATGCAGTGCAAGTTTCCAAATGGTGAGGCATCCAGTGGCGGTGACAATTCCCAACCACACAGTCATCTCACCTGCACCTTCACACCAGTCTGCCACATTGGTAAGTCACCATTCCTGTGATGAGCATCACGGCATGCAATCTCCATTTCACAACACTCGCTTGGTACATATCATTCCATTCCCCAATATCTATCATCTCTTTCACCACCCCGGTCCTCAACAGAGAACGTACAGAGCTCTCTATGATTACACGGCTGCAGACAAGGACGAAGTCTCTTTTAAAGATGGTGACACGATTGTTAACATCCAGAGCATCGACGAAGGCTGGATGTATGGCACAGTACGACGCACGGGCATGACCGGCATGCTGCCTGCAAACTACGTGGAGGCAATGTGAGCTGCACTCCGACCATGAGCGCATCATTTCCCCACTCCTTCCTCAGAGTGTGAACGTTCCAAAAACCACATCATGTTATGCATGTGATCACCTGCAGTGTTTCAATGGACTCGCAATTTGGGGAATAAATTTGTTTAGAAGCAAAGGACAAATGTTGAATCGTTTTATCCGGTCATTGCGAGCACAATCTTACTCAAGGTCTTCACCAACGATCACAAATTAAGACTTATTTAAAATAAACATCCTGCTGTTCTGTCAGCATAACAACATGAATATCCTGCAAGCCTTTTCAAAGGTAAAAAGAGGGTGTAAAGGAGTGTGCCTCTGTGCAGTTCGACAATGTGACAAAGCCAAGCTTGTTAAAGTGAAACACAACTCGAATGAAAACTAATAAAGCTCTAATCATGAAAGAACTTCACATTTTTTAATACAGTTATCAGAGATCAACAAGGCTGGCAGGATGGCTTAGATTAGATACATACACTCGCCTCGAAGCTGTCGAGCCTCGGTTTGAACCCCAACCAAGCTGTAAACTGTCATCGCGGTGTTTCACATGGACGTTGAGCTGGGAGTCCTGTCTGCTGTCATTAGTTGGTAGACGTTAAAGATCCCAAGGTGTCCTTTGCAACTAATAGGCGAGCTAACGCCAGCACTCTGGCAAAATCCCAAATTCCAGCCATAACCAGCAGAGGGCATTGCATCAGCAGCAGCATACCTGTGTCCTCAGCCAATGATGCGAGCCGACACCCTTGTGCTGCATACACATGAAGAAGAGGAGATCAACAGGGGAGGCAAAGGGAGAACAGTCGGACAAACATGTGGATGCACCACTGCACAAGCCGAGTGGGAATTGTGACCAAAGGATGGAAACGGGAACTCGTAGTCAAGCTCAAGAGGAAATGGGAGAGACTGAGGTAGCAGGTTTAAACTCCGAGAGGAAAAATCTGAAAACCACAGACAGAGGAAGACCGTACCATGGGTGGGGAGAGAAAAGTGGGATGAATAAATGGAGGTGACCATTAAAATCAGATTTGAATGTAACAAAGCAAGGGTTTCTGGTGGAGCACATGACCTGCAGGAGCAGTATTTGTTTCAGGATATCCATGTATGGCAATGTGATCACACACGTGGCTGTTATGGTAATGAGGGTTATCGAATGCTTTCAGGAAGTAAACACCGTACTTGTGTGATGGATTGTTGTTAATGCAGGGCTTATAAAACAGGAAGGGAGAAGAGGAAATAGGAGTGAGAATGGTGGGAGGAAGGGAAGGGATCAGAGGAGGAGGGAGATGAGGGGATGAATAAACACAAAAGGATTTACCATCGTTCATGTCAGGAGACAATATAACCATAATCACACATACAAAAGAGTGGAAGATGAGATATTGGAAGAGATTAATAAATTAAAGAATGAAATAAGTCCATATTTTTATTACCCCAATGGAGGGGTGAGGATGAGGGACAAGAGCAGGTGGTGGAGAAAGAAGGAAGAAAGAAAGTTTCAGGGAAGAAATAACAGGCAAAAATGGAGGATGAAGAGCGAGTGTGAACAGAACATCGGGCAGTGTACATGCAGGCCACGTGTCTGACCATCGCCGAATCGAGGAACACCAAAGCATATGCACAGATACGTGTGGAACTTTGAGTTACTGTAATGGACACTAATGTTTTCCAATGATGGACCAATCGGTAACAGGTGTGCGCAACTTAGCCGATCATCAGGACAACTTGTGCAGAAGCGAAGCACGCATCCCCCCACTCGCTTCAAACCAGAAATGGATGTCTTCCATTCTTATACCAAGATAAATAAAGGACACCATCGGGCAACAAACTGACCGGAGAATTTGTGCAGGAAGCGGCGACTTTTATAATTGGCCCCCAAAAAGTCTCCGTCACATGCATTTTGCCTCCACAAAAGTTAACGAGAAATTCAGCAAAGTTGCAGTTGTTGCCTCATGGTGTTATATTTTTCATACAAGGATGCAAAGTGAAACATTTTAGAACTAGAATGTCACTTGATGGAGCACATTCCTCCACCAGAGTGAACAGTTTACGTTTTGTTTCCCACCGATAGGTCTGATCTGCATCCTGACATGAACCAAAATCGAATCGGCTTGTTCTTGTCACCTACCCAACTCATCCACCAAGTTTTGTCATAATCCATCCACCACTATTTAAGACATCGTGTTATACATCGTTTTTGGCCAGATCTCTTAATGGTGAAGAATCACAATGGAAATTCTTGTATCCAGATCCATATCTGGATCTTCACCAAAAATCAAATCATTTAATCCTTGCCACACACCCAACCTGTCCATCAAGTTTTGTCCAAATCCATCAACAATTTTTTTCAGATATCCTGCTCACAGACAAACAAACAGATGAAAAATCACTTAGAGTGACACACGTCTGCCAGACTGAACAGCTTACATTTCTAATCCCACCGATAAGTCGGATCTGAATCTGGACCTTAACCAAAGTCAAATCGGCTTCTTGTCATATAATTCCAACTCAACCACCAAGTTTCGTCAGAATCCATCCATAACCTTTTGAGATATCATGCTATACATACTTTTTGGCCCCTTCTCTCAATGATGAAGAAACACTTTTTAAAAATTCCCAGATCCGGATTCGGATATTCACCAAAATCGAATCAATTTGTTCTCATTACACACCCAAGCAGTCCACCAAGTTTCGTCCGAATCCATCCGTAACCTTTTGAGATATTGTGCTATATATCGTTTTTGACCCGATCTCTCAATGGTGAAGAATCACTTCAAATATTCCAGTGTCCGGATCCGGATCTTCACCAAAATTATGCGTTGCTGTCTTTGGCCGGTCTCAGGCATACACAAAAAAAAATTCAGAACAATTGCTTGAAAACTGTGCCCAAAAATCACGGGACAGACAGATGCTACAGACCAACATACTTGGTGAAAAAAAATTTTCGCCAAGTAACAGACAGGTGTGAAAACATAACCTCCATCCACATTCGGTAACAGGGGTAATGATCAGATTTAGTAATTCAGTTTTTAAGATGAATTTTAATTCAAACTTTACACAGCCCTTCATAAAATCCAAAGGCAGTAAACTGCATCATCAACTTTCCCAAACTTCCAAACGAAAATCAACTTTCTTTTAAAAAAAACAACAACGACGACGACAACGATTCTTTCAGCCTGGTATCATTATGTACATTCATATTAAGGCACTCTGATATTGTACAAAAAAAAGCAGAAAAGACAAAACATGTTCAGTATGGCTTCGTACCAAAATAGTGCTGCATCAAAACCACCCAACCCCAAAACATTACATTCTCTCTCTCAGGCCCCGCCTGATCCATTCCATCCTCGTACTGTCCATTCTCATTGACACGGTGATAACTTTAAACTTGGAGTGTACCACAAAATTATCAAACACCAACCTGGGGATCTGACAATCACTTGGGTAACTCCTACCCTCTCCAATCCCCCTTATCCTCCAACCCCATAACCAACAGTTGCCAATTTATGCACCAAGCATGATTCATTAATGACGTCAAAAATGTACTTCAGTATTGCTTTTGAGCACAGAATCAGTCCCAGGGTAGAGTGTTAGAGGCATGCTAAAGCTCAGCCAAATGCCCAGTTTTTTCTGCCACCCACCAGGATCACTGACCCGCCTTGGTAAAGCACATACCGATCTCATCGTGCTGATAAACACTCGCCGTATCTCTCACCCGAGTTAAAAGGGTGATGAATCTGAGAATAGGATCACATGTGGCATTACAGTCGCGTCAAAGTAAACACCGTGCAAATACTGCGCAATAAGAAAAGCGTGTACCTTAGTTCTCTCAGGAACATGCAAAATAAATGAGAAAGTTGTTAAAACATCTGTTCACGGAAGCAGCTTAGAGCTCCAACATCCTGTCAGTGTTCGGCCTCCACAATGATCTCCTTCTCAAGGTTTCCCTCTACCTCGGTGTACGAAGGGTGCCCTGAACCTCGACGGAAGCGGATGGCCGGCCAGGTCTTCGGCCGATGCTACACACACACACACACACACATGCAACACCATTTTGAGAAAATCCAAAGAATGCACAACATCCCGCAGCTTAAGATGAGATGAAACACGTGGAGACGACGTACCTCAATGAAGAACAACCCGACAGCCGAAGTGGGATGCCGATAAATATAGAAGATGATCAAAGCAAACGATGTGATGATTAGTATGGTCATAAGCACACCAAGCACCACCCCGACGGCAGTCACCGTGTTGGTACCACCAGCCTCTGAGGCAGAAAACACACCATGAGCCCATGCCTGCCTTCATCAATTTCTCCAGATATCACACAAATATGGATCGAATCATCACATAATCAGACTAGAAGGGCACTCGGGAGAGCACATACCCTCCGCACGCATTGCCTGATCTACCAGAACATATTCGGCCCAATGTACTTTTGAAATACAGGGTGTCCATAAAGTCTCTTTACAATTTAAAACATTTATTACAAAAGCAAATGAATAGATAAACCTGTGGAAATTAATACAAAATGAGAGTAGATATTGAAGTTTTTTTGCCTCATTTAATACACTTCTATATGGGCATCTTTAGTTGCACGAAGCACATCAAGACGGTATAAATGTAAAGAGACTTTATGGACACCTGTATATATAAATATATATATTATATATTTAATATAAACAATATATAAAATAATATAATAAACATATAAATATATGTATGTATTATGTATGTGCTGGTGTGGCTTATGGTTTGAGTGGTGGGTTGGATCCTGATTCAAATCCCACTCCTCTGTTGAATTAATCCAGGTGGGGTTGACTCTGCCTGTCATCCTAATGAGATTGGCAAAATGAGTGCCAGCATGCTGGTATCCTGTGTCGAAGTGACGACCGTCCAGGATTGTGCCCAATAGCCAAGGAGACTGCTTCGGCAGCACCAAAGTTCTGCACGGAGTGTGGTCCAATGGATTGATGGGTCTTGCGAGGTTTTAGGGGGTTCAAAGGGTCTAAAGGTCTTTGGGCATGAATGGTTATTAGGATTACAAAGGATCTGAGGGGTCAAAGAGGTTTAGAAGTCTTACAGTTGCAAGGGTCTAAGGGGCGTGTGGGTGTTAAAGGTCTTGGAGGTATTAATGGTGTAAAGTGTCTTAGGGATCTAAATGGTCTTTAAGGGTCTTGGGGTTATAAAGGGTCTAAAGGATCTAAAGAATCTAAAGGGTTTGGGAGTCAAGTCTTGGGGTTATGAAGTGTCTTGAGGGTCTAACATGTATTGGAGTCCTGATGGTTTTGGGGGGGGGTCTTAGGGCTCTAAACGTCTTTGGAGGTGTCAAGATCTAAGGTAGAGGATCTGGGACTCGCATGCATGCACAACACGGCTCCTTTTAGTTACAAAATATGAGGGGGGGGGAAATAATAATGAGACAAAAGCACCTCCCCTCTTCCCACCACTACTTCCTCCCTCACTCTCACTCACCTCACAATCATGAACAAACTGTCTTACATCAGCTACACACAACACAGATGGTTTTCTTTTCTATATCATTGCCATTGGCACAGAGTTAATATTTGGGGTTTGTGTCATGTTTTTGGCTCAGCTATTAAAGGAAGGAGGGGGGGGGGTGGGTGGAGAAGGGGTTGTTCGAAGCATCCAATAACAGGCTGGATGTTATATATTATATATTAAAAGACATCATCTGTGAGAATTGCACTGGAGTAAGACCATTCCTCAATATCATCAAATAAATATTACGGTGTACAAAACACTCGTGGCTCATTCCACGTTAAGGAACACCAAACTGTGACGTTTATGAATTATTATTTTTTTTTACAAGAATATAAAATCGATTTATCAGCAGTTTAACATGCATCCAACTACTTTTAAAATTAAAATGGCATGTCAAAAAAAAAAGAGAGAATCAACAATTACAAGGTAATGAGAGTCATTCACCTGATGAAGCATTCAACAGTCCAAGTTGACAGGTGTTAATGTACGATATTAGTTTTGTTGTTTTATAACCAGATGGTTGTGTTGTGCTGACCTGGATTGACTTGTGTTGATGTCGAGACAGTGCAGAATACCATTCTTTCATTGACGATGAAAAACAACCTTTTCTTTTTACCCTCCCCGGAGGAGAGGGTATTGTATTTGGTTTTGTCTGTCTGTTTGTCCACCATTGGAGCAACTACCCACGTGGGATGTTTTAATAATGGTTATGACGTCATAGGTCACATTGAGCGAAAATCTTTCAAAAATTCTCTCCCTTGAACCGCTTCATCAATCGACGTGAAACTTCACAATTATGATATAGTAGTGATGGGAATATGCATTTTAAATGTTAACCTGATCAGACACATGATCTGGCAGAGCCAGAATTTAATTTTTTGATCTTTGTTCTATTTGATTATTTTTTTTTGAATAAGGCTCACTTTGATGTGCCTGGATGGCTTTGAGGGTAGAGGAGTAGCAGCTGAAACCCAAATCCTGTCCAGGTTCCTCCTGGTAACTTCATCTTTGTTTTTTGCTTGTTCGGGTTCCTTCTGATGACTCCAATTGCAGGACTGTACCGATTTGGTCTTCCATTTGATTTGAATCCCATTCTAAATTCAATTGAATAATATTAAACGTTATGGGTCAGGGTCAAGTGTCCGAAAAACGTCTTGGTACCCGATCATCACTGCCAGCAGTTATAAAGTGGCAGTTCTAGTTATGTCT
>CM068955.1:17167093-17179593 GCA_035128595.1 Eptatretus atami
AGGGAGTAGCTGGAGAATCTACATACACTCGAAGCAACCCCGAACCAGAAGTCCTATTTTATCTATAGCTGGAAGATTTGAGATCAAAGTTACTTTCTCCTCGGTATATACTGCTACAACCAAGGTTCAAGAGCCCCACCCACCATGTGTCAGCATGCACAGATTATATCATGTCAGTAAAGTTAAGGCTTTTGTGAAACAAAATAACCCAAACATACATCTTTGTAGGCAAAAATAATCTTCCCATCATTGTGGAGAGAGGCCTGGAAGGTGAAGGCTCCTGCATCGCTCTGATCTTTCAGGTGCACACGATCCCACTGAACAACAAGTGCTGATCCTGGATAAACATATCATAAAGAAGCAAAAATAAACACAAAATGAGATCTCTTCATCCATCACAGCCTTGCGGGTGATAGTTTGGGAAAGTAGCCTTAAAATATCAAAAAGGCAACAAAAGATGTTTACAGCCACAAGAAGAAAAAGAGCAAATAGGGTGGAAAGTTCAGGGAGGAGGAACGGTTGAGTGTGGAGTGAGGGACGCACATGGTCAAGAGAGAGTGTAGCTCTCTCTCTCTATCGAGTGCACAGCCTGTGGCTGCTGGTTGCATCATTGGTTGGGACGCGGCTCTGCCGCTAATGCAGTGTCCCCCTTACCAGTACACTGGTGCTCATTTTGCCCTCGGAATGATGACAGGCTGAGTCAACCTCCTGGTGTATTTAATTCAGCGGCCAACGGGGCTTGAACTCAGGACCCTAGGATCCCATGCCACCACCCTAACCACTAAGCCAACACCAGGCTTAGAGCGTAGCTAGGAGATGGCCTGTAAGAACAGGGCTTTACGGCTGGCTTTCTTTCGACGCATGAAGACGGCACGATTCTTGTATTCACGCTCTCATTATTCCTACCGAGGAGATTTGGTTCACGTGGTGAAGCATGACGCTGGCCTTTGGCTCTTGGTTGGGTCATGAGTAACGGACCGCGAACCTCGTGTATGTCAAATAGCAGGTTGGTGAGGATGATCAACGCACGAAGCAGCCGCATGGGGTCTCTGAGCCATGGTGTTGAATACCACTCACTAATTGCCTGACGTATGTTTGTCCCACTGCGAGAGAGCGACTTGGCGCCATTTTGCACACGTCTACACGTGCACATCAAAGCGCCTCGATTCCATGTTCCACAAAGACCATCTCTGGGCCAAGCTAAGTGTCAGAATAAAGGAGAGGTTTGCTTTTATTTTGTTTCCCCTTGTTTGTATTTAAGTCTGTGTGAAGAGGCACCTCAACTTAGACTTTAATTTACCTCATGTATTGTTATATTCTGATTATTGTCCTTTGTAAATATTTGTCTATTTTCATTAAATGTGTTCATTTTAAATGGCTGTGTCTGTCGTGGGGTTCGAGTATAAACCCCCTGTGCATCCCTTTCTGTGCCCACGTCGCACCGCCATTGCCCCATGCCTTTCCCGTGCGAGTCATAATCTGGCATGCGTTGATGTGTCCACATCCTAATAAGGAAAAACCGCTCGACTGTCCGGCCTGGCGGTGTTAACCACTTGTCACCACAAATTGGGTCGGGGGGATTAACCCTAGCCGTCAGTGCCACAACAATATATTATATATATATATATATATATATATATATATATATATATTATATATATATATATATATATATATATTTTGTAGACTACGCGTAAGTCGGCAGGTGTAACTCGTCACTTCGCCTAAGTCGACAGCGTCAAAAAGTCCAGAACTTATCTAATGTTAAATCCCTTTGAATAAAGTCTGTAAGTCGTCATCTCTAAGTCGTCACTCGTCTAAGTCGTCAGATGTTGTCCGTTCCCGCGTAATGGAAACTCAAGTAAATTACCACGCCTAACTCGTCACACAGAACTGCTGTCTCGTGAGAAGCCAGATTTCATGGATTGTGATGCGCGCTCATTGGTGTACACCGCCAGTGATAGGCTTTTAAACTGCGCTGCATTCAGCTCAGTCAGCCGCCGTCCCACATGCATCTGAAGAGGTAGGCAGGCTGCGCAATGCAGTCTCTGGCGAAGGATAAAGGATCGATCAAGTTTCGTGTTGAAGTCTGATCATGGTTTTATATTGGCTTGTTTTGTCATCATACCGCACTCACTTACACATAGGCATTGAGTGGTAGTCATCACACGATGACTGTGTGTCATGCAATTTGTCGATGGTATATGAGTTTTCATTCCATATGAAAACACATTCATTCCAATGAATGAATTCCAACAGCAATTCATTCCACATTTGTTGATGGTGATATACCATCACTGATGGTATATGAGTTGTCATACAGTTGTTCATTATCTTTACTTCTGAAAAACTGATTCATGAATTCCATCTTTGCTTGATCACTTTCCAACTCACCAATGAACCCCCACCTATGCACCGAAGATTGTGTTTCCCTTTTGGTACAATAGCCGGCTTAGAGATTGTTGCGCCCTCTCACACGTACGTGTCCAGGCCACGCGCGACTTCATCCTTCACCCCACAGTCATGAATGTTCACATACGCGTAAGTCATCACACGTCCAAGTCGTCACTTTTTTCTCGGTCCCGATGGTGACGACTTACGAGTAGTCTACTGTATATGTATATATATATACATATATATATAAATACATTTTATGTGTGACATTTTTTCTTATGTACATTGTTATATCATATATTATATAATATATTATATATATATATATATATATATATACATATAAATACATTTTTATGTGTGACATTTTTTTCTATGTACATCTTTTATATATTATATATATATATATATATATACATATAAATACATTTTATGTTACATTTTTTCTTATGTACATTATATATATAATTAATATATTATAATATATATCATTATATTGCAAACATACATATACATATTGATGGTTTTGGAAAAGGACACCAGGGTGAGAGCATACATGGACACATAGGTGACCCAAGGATGAGTTTATTTAAATCGTCTATGTGTAGGTAGAACCTTTCTTTGCCCCTTGTCTAAGGGTTTCACGTGGAATGCGTTGAGGTTGGTTTGTATTTCCCAGGTGTGGTCTTCCCTACCCCCCCCCCCCCCGGCTCTGCTCCTTTCACTCTTCTTACTTCAACACATCAATCCATTTCAACAATCCTCCCTCCCCCCCCCCCCCCCCACACCACGGCTACTTTCCATCCCCATTGATCAGTTCCAACCCTCTGCCACTTACAATCCCTCCTTAATCCCAATGGCCGTTCCAACAACCTCCTTTCACTCTTTCCTCCTACCTTCAACCCCCATCAATCTGTTCCAACAATTCCCCCCGTGCTACTTTCAATCCCCATTGGTCCGTTCCAAACCCTCTGTCATTCTCAATCTACCAATAACCCCCTTCACCAAGTATCATTTTGACAACCTCTCCTTCACCTTCATCTGTCTTACTTTTAACCCACAGACGGTCGGTCTTCCCTCAGTCCATCTGTGGTCATTAATCCTTCGGGCCGATCAGATTACTTTTACTACATCGGACTTTGTCCTTCTCACTGCATGTGCATACACGAAGTGCAACGGTTTTCCGATACATAATAAAGCACAGCACATCTCTCATGCAGGATTCAGTGGCGCACTGTACAATGAACCGACATAATAAGTAGACAAGGTGGCACCCAAGTTGGAGAGCGAAATCACTAGTAAGGCAACACAATTGTGGGTGTGAGGACCCTGCTAGATTTCGCTGTCTCAACTGGTGGCTGCTCAAACGTGTTAGGTCGTGGAGTTATCCGTGGCTTGGCGGCTTCAGGTCGAGGTCGAGTAGTTGTCCGAGTCACCCCCTCGTGAACCCATGAGTCACCTGAATCCGTAACAATTTATATTGTTACGGGTATGGGGTGACTATATATACAGTACACATGGAGTAGAGGAGGGATGGAAAGAGAACTGCCAGTAAAAAAGTTGCTTCGTTGTGTACCATACAGCATCAAAGTTTTGTTACTACTTTTGCTTTGACTTTGGAATCAAGTCAAGTTTGGAGCACACCAGCAGCAGATTTCAGACTAATCAAGTAAAGAACCTTGGGTGTCAATCTCTCCCCCACTGACCTACTACTCCTCCCCTTCCTCTAAACAATGACAGCCCTGCCTTTAGAATCAATTACCATGCAAAGCGAAAAATGGGATTAAGCAATAGGTTAACTCTGTCTGTCTGTCTGTCCGTCCGTCCATCCATCCGGTCATCCGTCAGTCCACAAAAATCAATGAATAATTGAGGAACAACTTGATTTGAATTGAATGTTATATTCTGAACATGAATCAGAACATGGATCGGAAAATGAACCCATCATTTTACAGTACTTTGTCTCTGAATTTGTCCCAATTGTACATGTGCAGAGCAGTGAGATTAAAAAAAAAAAAATTCTCTCTGCCTGTCTGGCAATAAAACAAATTTGAAAATCATTTGAAACAGGAAACTTACTGTTTTTAAGGACGTCAATAAAGGACACAAACAACAGACATGAATAACTAAGTAACGTGTTAGATAAGGTGGTGTGATAGCCACTGCGTCAATGGTGGTAAACTTCCAGAATTAATTTTTTTTTATAAGACCTTTACAATCTTTATTTTATTTAAATTTGAATTGTATACTTGAACACCGTAGAACACAAAACGCCTTCTTATCACTTCAAAAAACTCCAGTTTAACAGCACTTGGACATGTCAGATAGGTGGTGTATAAATCTGTATCAACAGTGCTGAAGTCTTCTTTTTTTTCATACGCCCTTTAAAATCATTATTTTCTTTCAATATAATTTTATACTTAAACATTGAATGGGGTAAGGTGTTCTATGAAGTCTAGTTACATAGGCAGCTGGAAACAAACACCTTACCATTGTCGATGTAGCGAACAGTTGAATTTTTTGACAAGCTGGGATCGAAGTTTGCCATGAGAGGAGCAATGTACTGGGTGCAGTCAACATCCGGTGGATAACTTCTCCAGTATAAATAAACCCTGCACAAACATAGGGGGTAAAGACATGTGTATGTACGTACTCTCAATTAAACACAGAAATAAAAAAAAAGTTTCAACACTAACAACACAATGACTCCTCCAAACAACACTCATGACAGTAGATCGCTGAAATGTTTACTGCAACATGGTGTCATGAACAATCTAATGATGACCAGCATTAGTAAAATTTGATTGAAACAATCTATGCACAGCGAGAAAATACCAACTTGGTGAATGGATAAAGTGCCAGTGATCCATACCTCCAGTCGCAATTGTGACTTCATGCAGGTAATGTCCATAAAAGAGAAATGGAAAGGTAATATTCACTCTCTGAAAGATAAAGCACATGGCAATAAATTGCAGGTCTGTCAAATTATTTTCTGAAGGTGTGTAAGTAACCAAAGTTCAGCGACGATGTACATTTTTGTCGATCATGCACAATCGTACAAACATGCAGTGCACATCAAAAGGCAGATCGCTCGGCAGATTATGGAGTGATCTTACCGTGTGAACCTCCCAATGTCCTCCAGGATGTTCTTTTTGTTCCAGTAACCCCCTACTGGTTAAATTCTCAAATCCAGGGTTTCCACACACAACTGCTTTGCTCCTCTTTTCTCCCATTTGTGTAAATGTTATTCAAGTGCACTCTTCCCTCGAGGGACTCAGTGGTGAACCAACATCTCATGTCACCCCCTCAACGCCACCACACCCCAATACCTACTCGCGTCTGAAAACCTTCATTAACTCTTCCTAACCCAACCCTGTCCTCCTGCTGCGCTTTCTATCCTCTTCCAATTTGTTAATTCCCTTGCTTGACGAGTCCAACCGTGGTCCCACCACTGCACTGTCAGAACGTTGCCATTTTACCCTCTGTCACCTCACTCTTCCACAAGACTCCTTAAAAAGATGGATGTCAAGCACAAAAGGAATCACAATCACCATCGTTATGGTCTCTGGCCTTGTGACTTTATTTTATATCTCGCAGCTAACCATACCCACCACAGTTATGCTTGCATTTCCTAGGTTCAACCATAGCTGAAATGCATCCAAAATAAGTCAGGATTACTGTGAATGATCACTCCAAAGTACACTTTATAAAATTCCCATCTCAAGGTGCAAATCTCCAGAAACAAAGTTCAAACAGTGTTCTGAACTCACGGCTGCCTGTCTGTGTGTGTTCGAGGATCCCGTGCACACGTGCGGAGGTGTCTTTATGGCATCCATATCCACCCACAGCTGCTTGTTTGTTCTCTTGTGAGCCATAAGATGTGGTGAATACTTGTATCATCCTGGGATAGTCAAAAAACCCCAAAAAAACTACAAGGTAGTTAAATAATATACACACAATTAACATTAGAGAATACACAGTTTAAAAAAACCAGTGGAAATGGACAAACGGAAAATAAGAATCGAAAAAGGAGAAATTAATAAGCCATCAGAGTATGCCATCCAGGATTATTGTAAATACGTCAGTCTGTACTTCGATTCAAAGTGTATGCTCGTTGATTGGAGTGTAAATTTCAAAATGGAAGTATGGAGGTGCTCCAGGACAAAGCACCCATATTGATGGTGGACCAAATGACTTCACAAACTCAGAATTTGTACGGAGTTGAATCAAGTGATTCATCCAACAGGGGGACCATGGCACTGGCTGTTATTCTGATACACAATCATTCACAATACCATCGGACGATACAGAAGTGGATGTTTCTCCAGGCAAACACCCTGACAACCACAATGATACAAAGATGCTCTCACAAGCTTTTTATTTGCTTCCCTTGAGCCATTATGGCAAATGGATTTCCAGTCTCGGGACACAAAAGCTAAAAGAAATTGATTGGATTATCAAATGAGTACTCGCACTCCTCGCCTCGATCGAACTATTTCATATTGCTTAAAATCTGAACCACCCACAGGCTACAAGGCCTTTGTCCATAGCTCAATGGAGTACTGCTCTCCCTTTGTTTTGGCACCCCAGCATCACATCTGTCTCTCCTGGATTCTGTGGAATCTAAAGCTCTCAACATTGTTGGGACCTCCCACGATAAGGCCAACACATGAGGCATGTTGCTGTCATATTGCAGACAGGTCAGTGGCTCACTCTTCCCTCAAGCTTTAAGCAGGCGTGCACTACCACTTTGTATCACGATCGCCCACCCCCAACCCCATCCCTACTGCAATCCTTCTACCCCCATTAACCTACCTAATCCAACCTTCTTACTTGCAGGTTATTGCATTTCTCCTCTCCTTTCTTTCCTCTCTTCGTGTTCATCAATTTCCTTGCTCATACTGTCCAACTCTGCACCCACTGACAGTACATTGCCATTTTACCCTCCATGAGCCTGGATTTTGGATACATTTTTTTCTTAATGGTGGTAAATATAATGTGTGGTCTTATACCTTGACAGGCTTTTCATCATTCTCAGATATTGTGTTTTTGTTGAGCGAGCGAGGCAACCGGAACAGCTGAACAGCTACGTTGTCTCTCAAATCGTCCAGCAGCAGATTATAATCAGCACCTGCTGGAAAGATCACACTTATTGTAAGATGATAATAAACTCACACTTGCGAACACCACCAATAACAACCAGCTATTTGGTTAAAATCATTTTAATGCAGATCTTTTCATAATGTTCAATGTTCTTAAAGATGATGCGACGTGGTTTCATAGAAACACCAATTATAACCGAGAGCATGAACTTTCAACTGCCAAGAGACGCCTTCATTTCAAGTAATCTGTAGTGGGATAGAGAAGGGGGAAGCTGGACATCCACAAACACCCGAAGCCATTAACATCACATTCGTGTTTCCCACAATATGCACGAGGACTTTGAGCGTGTACAAGTCGGAGGGTTTGTTGTTATTTTCTGAACCAAAAATAAAAAAGTTTTTTGTGAAAATTTTAATCTACAAACACTGGAATACAAATAAAAGTAAGAAATATCATTGCATGACAATGTGCATGCAAAATGCTTGGAATTCATGCAAGTGTGTGTCCGTCTTGCCAGAAGATCCCACAATTGTGTTCATCACCGATAAATAATCACCTGGAATATGCACAGAGGAATTCCCTCAGATATGGCGAGCTGTATTTTGCCAGAAATAAAAATAAAAACTTCAAAATCCTCAATAAAGTGGATCAATAACACCGGAAAAAATTGCCAAATGTCCTTTAAGCAAACATATTTACCTCTGCCACCGAAGGTGCACGGAGGTTATGTTTTCACCTATTTGTTTGTTTGTGAGCAAGATAACTTAAGTTATGGACGGATTTTGACAAAATTTGGTGGACAGGTAGGATGTGTTATAGGGATGATATCATTAGACTTGGTGAGATCCAGATCTGAGAATTTTTTAAAGTAATTCTTCACCAGATACAAGTAATGTGATTCTTCACCAGAGATCGGACCAAAAACGATGTACAACTCGATATCTCAAAAGTTATTGACAAATTCAGACGAAACTTGGTGGACAGGTTGGGTGTGTGACGAAGACAAATTGATTCGATGTTGATGAACATCTGGATCCGGCCGATCAGTGGGATACAAAACGTAAACTGTTAAGCCTGGCGGAGGTATGCGCTCTACCGAGTGCAGCTCTAGTTTTAGTTTGGCTTGCCAAAAGGTTTTGAAGCAGGTTGTGGTGCTAATTTGCTATGAATGGAAACAGCAGTTCTTAAACATAAAACAAAATGTTGGTGTACCCAAACCACCAAAAACACTAGCACATTGGGACCCTATTTTTAAAAAAGTTATTTCTCCAAAATAATCTCATAGAGTGGGTCCAGGTGTCCGGCTATCCATCTATATGTACTCGCCGTTAACATTTGATAAAACTTCTCTCACAAACTACCTGACCAATATGGACCAAATTTGGTACGATGCATCAGGACAACGTCTCATGGGGTTGTGCTCCACATCTGGATGTGCCCTATCAAGAGAGTGAAAGGGGGGGGGGGTTTGCCCCAAATATTGGTATTTTATTCAAAAATCTTTCTCTAAGAAACTGCCAGACAGATCCAGCCCAAACTCGCCACGAGGCACCGGGACCAATCCCTAACCTTAAGTTGTGCTCCTCATGGCAGCATCTCCCCGGAAAGGGTAGCTCTGCCCCCCCCTCCCCGAATCCCTAATTTTCAAAAAAAAAATCTCCACAACTACCCGAGTGATAGACCAAATTTGACACAATGCATCGAGACAGTAAAGTCTCGTGGGGTTGTACTCACCATCCGGATCCTCCCATTTAAAACAGGGAAAAAGGGGTTTGCCCCAAATATTGGTGTTTCATTCAAAAATCTTCTCTCAGAAACAGACAACTGGATCCAGGCCAAACTGGCCACACAGCATCGTGACCATACCCTCACCTTAAGTCCCCGTCCAGATCGCCCCTATAAAAGGGTGAAAAGGGGGTTTTGCCTCAAAATTCAGGTCATTCATTAAAATAAACCCCAAATCCCTCATTTTCACTCCACCTGTTGGGGGAATAGCTGTCAATCCCCCATGGGGCTATATATTATGTACACCAAGATGGTGGAGAACAAAAAAAAAAAAACACCACCCTGCCAACCATTCCCATATGTACACCATAAAACAACGGCCATTGTTAAAAATGTTTTTAATACAAGTTTAATTCACTTATGTGTGTGTTTGTTTACAACCATCTCCATATTACATCGGAAATCAGAGCGACACGCGTAGAGCGCATACTTCGCCAGGTGAACTGTTTACGCTTTGTATCGCAGAATAGGCTGGATCTGGATCCGACCTGAACAAAGATCGAATCGGCTTGTTCTGGTCGTCCAACTCATCCACCAAATTTGTCATAATCTGTCCACTGCTTTTTGAATATTGTGTTTTGTATCATTTTTAGTCAAATCTCTCAATGGGTAAGAATAAAAATCGAGTATCTGGATCCAGATCCAGATCTTCCCCAAAATCTCATAACTTCGTCCTTGTCACATATCCAACCTGTCCACCAAGTTTCATCTGAATATGTCCACAACTTTTGAGAGATCCTGCTCATACACAAACAGACAGGCAGCAGGCAGATAAACAGGGGTGAAAACATAACCTCCGTCCACTTGGCGGTGGAGATAAATGTCAACATCTGCCCGTCTCCAGTATCTCCTCGCATTTCCCAAAGATTTGATCTCTCTCTTGCATGAGCTGATTCTCAACCTGACCACAAACTGTTGGAATGATGCTTCACAAGTAGGATATTGTATCACAAATGGTGCCATCCCTTAGATGGCCGACATTAACCTGAGTGTACCACACTCCTATCTGATAGCTACAGTTGGTTGGAGTAAAACATATTACGGTGGCCTTGTGAAGAGTGGACAAGTGATGGCCAGCACTCTGAACAAATGACAAATTCCTGAACCATTTAAGTGGAACATCAATCCTGGCTAACCAGTTTGTGAAGGACTTGGGACAAACACTTTTCCAACAGACCCCACAAAAAGTGGAATAATTAAGACTGTTGTAGTCGTAGTAGTAGTAGTAGTAATCCTTTTACTCCCAATCATCCTTACCTGTTTATCAAGTACGTAATTTGTAGACACCGCTTTTGCAACAACTTAACAGGCTGAAATTATGCCGACCTATAAAAGCAACCAATTTGAACTGAAGCATCCATTAATAAACGGTTAATCAAATTATACATTTTATTTTATTAAAAATCATCTCAAAGAACTGAGTTTTCTTCTTGAGGAACATTACATGGAGAACAACTTACAAGTGTGAAAAACTTTCAAAGACAACTTTCTGGACGGCAGCAGTGGTTTCGTTTGAATACGAAAGAGTGCAAGCAATGCAAAAACAGCAATGGCTGCATGGATTGAGAGTCTAATAAACAGCAAGTTCCAGCAGGACGTCGACATGTGGTCAATCCTGCGTGCTTTGATGGCGCTATGCCTGCCTTTCAATAAAATAAGAATGCACATACAGAAGGCCCTCTCAGCTGGACTGCTTCCCACTACACTATTACAATTCGAGTCCATAAAGGATGGAACGCAGGAATGTAGCAACGCAGTGAAGGCAAAAATAAACAAAGGAACAAAAAGGATGTCTGAGCTTTTGAAGAACACCTACCAGTGTACGATTTCAGTGCAAATGTGGGGGACTTGCAAGGTTGTTTACAGGATGGTGCGATAGAAGGTTGAGGGTAGGTGGTGGTTGTGGGGGGGGGGAGGGAGGAGGTGGAGCGGGTTTGTTATGTGCATTTATCAAGAAGCCTCAACTGATAAAATGTTGCAGTTTAAGATACAAAGACTGCATTGCTTCAAGGTTATGAGATGCTTTACCAAATAGTTAACAGTTCACATCTTATCTCCTAACAAGGTATAACAGTTGGCTTGAATAGTGTTCTCAGCTCCAGGGAAAAGCTTCGGTCCACACTGACGAGGGCCAACAAGTCTGAAACACGTGTCCATGGATGCTCCCTCTCAGAGGTAGACTGGTCATAAAATTGAGAACTAAATTATGTTCCTGGTATTGGCTGCAGTACAATCCTACGGAGACGAAGGGGGCTACAGCTCTACTAAGCTCATGCCTAATAGGGAGCCGATACAACTGTTTTAGCCAGAAGAGCCTCTGAATCAATGGTTCAAATGCTCGGAACTGAGGTTCAAATCCTAATACTTACTGTGTATTTGTTCATCATCCACCGAGGTGTTTGCAACTCACATTGAAGTACACCGATATCTACTCGCGTCTTTGTCCTGCGTGTGATTTTTAGATGCACTCGCTTCTCCATGAGGTTTAAATCAAAGCAAAACGATAAAAAACAAAAACAAGCATTTACTGGATTACTCTCAAGTCCCGAATAAGCGTGTAGGGTGGAAATTTCCAAATTTTAATAAGAGTAGAGGGCGGAATAAGCGTGTTGGGTGGAAAATCCAAAAAAGTCTAATCAGCGTGCAGGTCCGAATAAGAGGCAGGGTGGAAAAACCAGAAATGTGACAAATATAGAACATGGATTTATTGTTCAAATACTTACATTACAATGCCAAGATGTGTACTGTATGTACTCAACGCTTTTCTTTGGCAATCTGTATGCGCTTCTTCACACTCCTCGGCGTTTGCGTTGATTGCTTTGAATCTGTTGAAACTGTGGAGTGAAGAGTTCAGATGTGGAAGACGAATGTTTGTCGATCACAGCTTGGATGTAATCAAGAAATGCACAGTCTGCTTTTGTTTCATCATCTGCAGCTTCGTGTGAGAGAGTGGAGGTAAACAGGAGGTCTTCTTGAATTGATACAATGTCTGTCTGACTTTCGTTCTCATCTGAATCTGGGGACTCCACCTCTTGCATCAATTCTTCTTGAGCAAACTCCTCTCCCTCACAATCCATCAGTTCCACACCCTCATCTCGTGGAACCTCACTTTCCCCTTCCTCTTCCTGGTGACTCCCTTCGGTGGGTGATGGTTGATGTCAGATCTTTGATGCCTCGTCTAATTCTTCACCTCCTTCCATTTCAATATCCGTCAGGAC
>CM068955.1:17183174-17212116 GCA_035128595.1 Eptatretus atami
AGAGAGAGATAAGTTGAAGAAACTAAATACCTGTTTAAATAGAGCCTGCATCTCACTTTCATCACAAACCACTCTCCAGGTGCTATTCCTCAATGGGCGCACACTGGTCCTTCACTCTGTTCTCATCGCCTGATCGACTTGAAGAAGAGCGCTGGCTATTATTGGTTTAATATTCTTAGCCGATGTCCTTCTCATTACTCTCTCCTTGGCTTGCCGAGTTTTTTCTTAAAGCTGCCTCTTTTACTTTGATAGTGATATAATCTAACTCCAGTCGCTGTTCTTTTAGAACCTCAATCAAAGCCTTTTGCTTGCTCTTTAATAGCGTTCACTTATCTCACCACTCATATACCACGCCTGGTCTCTTTCTACGTTCTAGTTTTATCAGACCTCATTGGATAATGTACAACACCTGCACTCTAAACACAATTGGTCTTAAAAGGTTTCCCATTTCTCTGATTGCTGATTGTCTGTTGTCGAGTCTCCCAATCTACTCACATGCAATTCTTTCCCTCCCTCAAATAAATCCCTTCAGAAAGGTTTGCCTTGCTGAAATCTAAATGAGCCTTACTCCTAGCTATTCCTGAACTCTAAACCCTTAAAGTCTTTGCACTGACAGCAAGGTTATGGTCACTGTGCTCTAAATGCTCCAACCTCCACCTCCTCCAACGCATATTTGGGATCGTTACTTAAAAGGAGGCTAAACACGGCGACTCCCCCTGTGGCCTATCTACAAACGGGTTAAAGCAACTCTGGACTACAACTCGGAAAGCCTTCATCTCCTCTGCCCTTTCCCTGTTCCTGGACCCAATCTGAATCCTCACAAGTTAACTCCTCCCATAATCAATTGACTCTCCGTTACACCTTTATCATGTCCTTGTTGTTTATCTCTCTTTTCTTATTCCCCCTTCTCCTCGTTCCTTCCCACCCATCAGCCCATATAAAGAGCATCCCATAGTATTTTATGGTTTATTAACAATCTCTAATCTCCACCCTACAGAGATCCTCTACATTTTATTCCTTCCATTATAGTCACTCTCTTTTCTGATACAATGCTTCGCTTACCTCCAGCTTGCTGACTGCCTCTCTATTCTCCCTTTCCTATTCACGACCGATAGACTCTTGGACGCCTTCTAAATCGGACCCTCACAGTTACTCTCCTTAAACTCATGTCTCACTGTACTGCAACTATTGACTCCTCCCTAATCCATTTGGTTTTCAAAGCTCTTCCATGCTTATATGTTAAAAACTTCTTGGCATTTGGTAATGATATGTTGTTAACTTTTCCTTCCTGAATTCATTTTCTTGCCTGGCCTTTTAACTCATCACAAATACATCACCATTCCTTCCTTAATAGGGCTTCCCAACCTCCAAGTTTTGTCGATAGGCTATTCATTTTGTTGGTGCTACGGACAATGCCCCTCGATGCTGTGCCCGCTATACCAGTACACTTGTACTCATTTTGCCCATCCCGGAAGGGATGACATGCTGAGGGCAACCCCACCGTGGTGTTAGTTCAGCGGAAAACGGATGCAACTCAGACCCAAGATCCCAGAGCCAGGCCCACCCAGACCCACCAAAGCCAAACCACCAGGCTGTTAATGGAATCTGCAAACTTTTTGAGAGGAGTCATTTTATTGTGCATGGGAAATGGTCGGAATTTTGAAACGGCCCCTACCTTTTTATCTTTAAATTCACATTCCCTATTCTTATCTCCTCGTCAGATTCTTTTCCTCCCATTAACTTCACTTTCTCCTATTCTTCCCATTTATCTTCTTTCTCATTTCACTCTACTCCTGGCTCCTTCCCACCATACTATACGATGGGGAGAACAAGTAATTTGATACACTGCCGATTTTGCAGGTTTCCACTTACAAAGCACGTTAGGAGGTTCTGTAATTTTATCAATAGGTACACTTCAACTGTGAAAGACGGAATCTAAAACAAAAAAATCCTGAATCAATCCATTATATGATTTATTTAAGGATAATTAATTGCATTTTGAATTGCAAAATAAGTATTGATCACTAAGCAACCAGTTAAGAATTCCGGCTCTCACAGGACGTGTTAGTTTTGGTCTTATAAGAAGGCCCTTCCATTCTCCACTCATACCTGATTCAACTGCAACCGTGTTTAGAACTCGTTATCTGCATATAAAGTACAGCTGTCCACACTCAATCAATTTCCAACTCCAACCTTTCCACAATGGCATAGACCAGAAAAGCTGTTAGGACATCAGAGACAAAATTGTAGACTTGCAAACAAGGCTGGGATGGCTGACAGACAATAAGGTGCAAGCCCTGGGTGAGAAGGCACAACTGTTGGCGCGCAATTATTAGAAAATGGAAAGAGTTCAAGATAACAGTCAATCTCCCTCGGTCTGGGGCCCATGCAAAGACTCTCGAACCTGCGTGGAAGCCCAATGATCATGAGAAAAGTGAGTGGATCAGACCCAAATTACACCAGGACCTGGTCAATTGACTGCTGAAGAGAAAGCTGGTACCACAGTATTCAATAGAAACCATAAGTAAACACACTACGCCGTCATGGATTAAAATCTGCAGCAGCACGCAAGATGGTCCCTCTGCTCAAGGCCAGCGCATGTCCAGGCCCGTCTGAAAGTTTAGCCATGACCATCTGGAGATTCCAGAGGTGGAATGGGAGGAAGGTCATGGGTTGATGAGGACCAAAATAGAGCTTTTTGGTTTAAACCCACTCGCCGTGTTTGGAGGAAGAAGGGAAGATGAGTAAAGCCCCAAGAACACCATCCCCCAACCGTGAAGCATGGAGGTGGAATAAACATCATTTCTTTTGGGGATTGCTTTGCAAAGGAGGGAACAGGGGACTGCACCGCTATTGAGGGAGGATGGATGGGGCCATGTATCGCGAGATCCTTGGCAACAACCTCCTTCCGTCAACAGAGCCATGGAAGATGGGCGTGGCTGGGTTCTTCAGGCATGACAACGCCCGGAAACAACACAAGCAGGGGCAACTAAGGGAGTGGCTCCGTAAGAAGCATCTCAAGGTCCTGGGAAGTGGCCTAAGCCAGTTCCAGCAGACCTGGAACCAATAGAAAATGTCTTGGAGGGAGCTGGAAGAATCGTGGTTTCACGCAGCGACCAGCCCGAAACCTTGAAGGATCTGGAGGGGAAGATCTAGTATGGAGGCAGTGGCCAAAATCCTGCTGCCATGTCTGTGCAAACGCTGGTTAAGAACTAAGGACGTGGATCTCTGTAATTGCAAAACAAAGGTTCTGTACCAAATATTAAGTTCTGTTTTGCTGATGTATTCAATAACTTATTTCATGCAATACATGCAAAATTAATTATTAAAAAAATCAAAACAATGGATTTTCAGGAGTTTGTTTTAGATCCGTCTTTCACGGTTGAGGACCTATGATAAAAAATTACAGGACCTGACGTGCTTTGGAAGTGGGAAAAAACCTGGCAAAATCGCATGTAATCAAATACTTGTTTCCCACTGTATGTAATAAACACGATGGCTCCGTGTTAAAAGCAAAGAAGTGGTAGATTGCTAAGGCTTGCATTGAAATCGCCCGGGTTGCAATCTCGTCGAATGTGTTACAAAAAAAAGGATTGTCACATGACATTCAACAATCAGACAGCATGCGACATGCAAGCGTTTGCAAGAGATTCCCAACATCTCAATGCAAGTTCAAATGCAACGAGTCCAAGAGATATGGTAAAGGTTTCACATGCCAAGCACATGCTTTCATAGTACAGTCAAGTTCATACCTTTGGATGGCATACACCAGCTACATTCAAAATCGATGTTCGTCGTGACACACTCGGGTGCAGTTTTGAGCTGCTGACAAGCTGAATGACGAGGGCACAGAAATATACATGAAAATCATGTGAATCACTCCAATTCATTAATGGGAATTAGTATTATACAATTAGCACGGAGTCGAAATAATATGAAATGCAAAACTCAGAATCCTTACTTGGTAACGGAGTGATTGTACAACAGAATAATTGGTCACTTTGTCCATTTCAAAATCAACCGATTGTATTCAAAAATGGTCTTTCGTCTCATTCCTCGGAGCACAAAGAGAAAAGAAAACAAAAGAAATACTTTCTCTGGGGCAAACGGCTTTCATTGGAATTCCAAGATGCACATTCTAAAGTCGAGTTAGTTATGCCAAAGTTTATCTGCCTCAGCGAGTCGTTGATGCTTCACAGAGAATAAATTTGAACCAGGCCAAATCAAGGAAATCACGATGAAACACGAGGCCAGAGGGAAGTCAGAAGCAACGTCTTTGGGAATGTGGCCCAAATGACAAGGTTACTGTACTCCAGTACTCCAGTGAGCAAAAAAAAAGAAACAGTTTTTAACTCCGGTGAGCAGGTGCCGTCAATGCTTCCACCAACCGGTGACCCGAATTCAGGAAATCAAAGTAAATTACATTTCCATCGTAGACCAAAAATGGCAACAAAAAGCAGGCCTTTCTCTCTGATAACATTTTGTTTGAGTTATTTGCAAAAAGACAACAATTTGTATCGGTATCCACTACGGATCATGTCAAAACAATTTTCACAAATCTACTTACTTGGTAGTGTTTGCCATTTTTTCCTACCACAAATGCATCGGAACAGTCCAACTTTTACTGCATGGCTTTCTGTGCTTATGTTGCTCACAGGAACGGAATCTAGAAGAAATGAATTTTGGATCATTATCAAAAATGCAAAGCTCTGGATCAAGCAACCGATATATCAAGGTAGTTCAAGGTCTACCTGCCTGAGATGCGACCGGGTTTTTAGTGAAGAGAATGTGAAACTGCCTGAAATGTACAGAAACTTTCAAAGATTTTGGTGATGATACTCTGTCAAAAGTGCATTTGAATAGGCTAGCAAGTCAAAGATGGCTGGGACTCGGTCGATGATCTTCCACGTGAACACCTTCCAGCAACACCTGCTACTCCTGGCAATATCCAAAGAATTGGACAACTGATTCCAAGTAACCACCGCATATCTGTGCATAATATTGCAGAAAAAAGTTGGAAATGGTATCGGTAGTGTGCAGACCATCATCCACACCCAAGTACTCGACAGTGAGTGCAAGATGGGTCCCCAAAAAACATTTCTTTGATCAAAAGGCTACACATGTGACAGTGGCATCTGAATTTCTGAAATGGTGCCACAGAGCGGAAATTACTTTGAAGAAAGTTGTGAAGGGTGATGGATGAGTCACGGGCTCACCACCAAACACCGGAAAGACGAGTGTAAAGCATGGAGTGGCACCACATGGCCAGAAAAGTGTTTCATAGTGTTTCGGAGTGCGAGGACTGATCCGTGCTGACTATTTTGACAGCGAAACAACAGAAAACACCCTGTATTACAGTGACCTCCTACACAGTGATGTTCACAATGCAATTCACAAGTGGTGGCCAAGAATGCCTCTCCAGTGGTGTTACATGACAATGCCAGATCTTACACAGTAAATGTCACCACTGTAACACCAAAGTACATGGCATGGGTTCTGAAGGCTAGTTTTAAAATGGCTACATACCCATCCCAAAAGACATCCACTTTAAGCTAGCATTAAAGCACTGCCACACTGATGGGACACGTGGTCACATTGGCAGGGAATATGTTGACAAGAAATGAAAGTTTCACCATTTTCAGAAAATTATTCTTTACTGGGAAAATTTAGTGCAAGTAGACATAGAACTGCCCTCATAAAGTCATCACAATACAATGCAGGAACAAAGTATGCAAAATATGATGTCTTCAGCCATATCCGTCTCTTGTGTACTTCCTTTGTTCTTGTATATCATTTTTACTACAATGGCTTTTTCCAATCTTACAGGACTTCGTCCTTGTGCCCAAAAACCATTCTGTCAGGATGATCGTAAACTCTCCTTCTCCTCTTCTTCTGATGGTTTGAGGTGGTGTGTTACATACTCCAACTGCATTTCTACTTTTCAATTCATTTATTGTTATTTATGGTGCTTTCGGTTCATCTATTTTGGAAATACAGTAACTAATCTGCAATCTGTTGTTATATTAAATCCCCTACAAATGCGGTGTCCAGTAATGACGTCCATCTTGTTATTCCATACTTTGATGTCCGTGCTGTATTATGGTCTGACTGTGTATAAAGAATGTGTTCATCATAAGAAGATTGTGAATTTGGCAGATTTCTAACAACGTTTGGCACTGTTTTAGTTTTTAAAATACTGAATATTGTGACACACTCAACTCAGAGGCATTGGGTTAGGGCCTTTAATCTATTATTCTTTACAAGAGCGAGGCTCATGGAAGCGCAAAGTACTACTGACAGTGGACAAACATCAAGGGAATTAACAAACTTGAAAAAAGGGAGAGGGATGAGGGTGAAACACTGAAGCCAGCATGTAAATTGGTTGAGTTAGTATTCATCATTTATTCTACAATGTATGTCACAAGTGACATTACCCCTTATCTACACAAATAAATGTCTGTGTGTGTGTGTGTGTGTGTGTGTGTGTGTGTGTGTGGTGTGGTGTGTGTGTGTGTGGTGTGTCAGTGTGTCTCCAACAAACTCTCAAAACCATAAAACCTAGCACCCTGAAAGTTTGCATTCACACTAAGAAAACTCCAAGGAAGTGCAAGAGTGAAAACTGGGTGTTTGGGTTCATTAAAACATCCTTTATGAGAAATAATAACGGTCTTATTTAATTAATCCTTTATCAGGCGCATCTCCGCGACCTCACTCTCTGGGGTCACAAGGCGTATCCTCGTAACCTCGCTGGGGTCAAAGCTGCCATGTTTTTGGCCTGCTCAATTATGCCATGACTTGGAACAGGCCGCAACGATTTCTTAATGATAAAGTTTTTTTTTTTTCACTTTCCTTACTCATATTTATCAAATGCCTGTTCAACATCGCAACGAATCGCTGTATACATCGCAATGCTTATAAACGCCCAGAGAAGCGATTTCATTTCCACGCATGTGATAACCTTGAGAATCTCTTAAACTAAGCTGCATTACAAAATTGAGCTCCAGAATCGAACTTAGCAGCATATACGACTACTAAAAAAGGGTGACATGAAGTGGAGGGATGCTGAAGAGGGTGATACATAGAAGGGTTGGTGTTGGAAGATGTAGGCTTGCAGGAGATGTGGTGGACAGCACTGACACAGAGGGGTTTGATACTGGAAAATAACGTGAAGGGGATTTGATTGTCATTTGCAGATAACCTCTGCAAACTGGACTTCTCAAGATTCCAAGATTTAACATTCTGAGATAAAGATCATGGATGGGTGGAAGGAATTTTTGTTGAAAGCACGAAGCAAGGTCGTGCTGTCGGAACCGGGGGGGATGACGGACCAAGTACTTAGGTGAGAGACAGGTTTGAAAATATGCCCTATGACGAAGAAAAATAGATTAGTTTGTGATGAAGAGCAACACAAGGGATATTTATGACCGATAAGTAAGGAAAGTGAAGCATTTTAATAGTTTTTTTAAAGCTTTTGACAGTAGAAGAAGAAGAAAGAAGCGTTTGCTTCGAAATTTAGAATGGAGAGTTAAAGAAAGAGGTACAGAGTACAAGTCAGGCAGAAGAGATTGTGTTTTGGAGTGAAAAAGCTTTTTGGGGGTTTTATTGAAGGAAGGTGAGGAATAGGATAACGTTGAAGAGGCAGAACAGCCAAAATTTTGGGAAAAAAGGAACAGAATGAGAAAAAAACCCCAAACCAAGACAATTTTGCTCCCAGTTTTCGAAGAATAGGTCAGGGTGACACAAAAACAAATTTAACAGTATCTACAACAGGGTACGATTGAACACGGAACACTTTCAACATAAACACATACAGCAACACAGGGACAAAAATTAACAGAAAAACATAATGTATCCAGTTATGAAAACTTAGCTTTGGTTTGGGGGGGGGCAGGGAGTAGCTGGAGAATCTACATACACTCGAAGCAACCCGAACAGAGAGTCCTATTTTATCTATAGCTGGAAGATTTGAGATCAAAGTTACTTTCTCCTCGTATATACTGCTACAACCAAGGTTCAAGAGCCCACCCACCATGTGTCAGCATGCACAGATTATATCATGTCAGTAAAGTTAAGGCTTTTGTGAAACAAAATAACCCAAACATACATCTTTGTAGGCAAAAATAATCTTCCCATCATTGTGGAGAGAGGCCTGGAAGGTGAAGGCTCCTGCATCGCTCTGATCTTTCAGGTGCACACACGATCCCACTGAACAACAAGTGCTGATCCTGGATAAACATATCATAAAGAAGCAAAAATAAACACAAAATGAGATCTCTTCATCCATCACAGCCTTGCGGGTGATAGTTTGGAAAGTAGCCTTAAAATATCAAAAAGGCAACAAAAGATGTTTACAGCACAAGAAGAAAAAGAGCAAATAGGGTGGAAAGTTCAGGGAGAGGAACGGTTGAGTGTGGAGTGAGGGACGCACATGGTCAAGAGAGAGTGTAGCTCTCTCTCTCTATCGAGTGCACAGCCTGTGGCTGCTGGTTGCATCATTGGTTGGACGGCGCTCTGCCGCTAATGCAGTGTCCCCCTTACCAGTACACTGGTGCTCATTTTGCCGACCTCGGAATGATGACAGGCTGAGTCAACCTCCTGGTGTATTTAATTCAGCGCCAACGGGGCTTGAACTCAGGACCCTAGGATCCCATGCCACCACCCTAACCACTAAGCCAACACCAGGCTTAGAGCGTAGCTAGGAGATGGCCTGTAAGAACAGGGCTTTACGGCTGGCTTTCTTTCGACGCATGAAGACGGCACGATTCTTGTATTCACGCTCTCATTATTCCTACCGAGGAGATTTGGTTCACGTGGTGAAGCATGACGCTGGCCTTTGGCTCTGGTTGGGTCATGAGTAACGGACCGCGACCTCGTGTATGTCAAATAGCAGGTTGGTGAGGATGATCAACGCACGAAGCAGCCGCATGGGTCTCTGAGCCATGGTGTTGAATACCACTCACTAATTGCCTGACGTATGTTTGTCCCACTGCGAGAGAGCGACTTGGCGCCATTTGCACACGTCTACACGTGCACATCAAAGCGCCTCGATTCCATGTTCCACAAGACCATCTCTGGGCCAAGCTAAGTGTCAGAATAAAGGAGAGGTTTGCTTTTATTTTGTTTCCCCTTGTTTGTATTTAAGTCTGTGTGAAGAGGCACCTAAACTTAGACTTTAATTTACCTCATGTATTGTTATATTCTGATTATTGTCCTTTGTAAATATTTGTCTATTTTCATTAAATGTGTTCATTTTAAATGGCTGTGTCTGTCGTGGGGTTCGAGTATAAACCCCCTGTGCATCCCTTTCTGTGCCCACGTCGCACCGCCATTGCCCCATGCCTTTCCCGTGCGAGTCATAATCTGGCATGCGTTGATGTGTCCACATCCTAATAAGGAAAAACCGCTCGACTCGTCCGGCCTGCGGTGTTAACCACTTGTCACCACACAATGGGTCGGGGGGATTACCCTAGCCGTCAGTGCCACAACAATATATATATATATATATATATATATATATATATATATATATATATATATTAAAATATAGACTACGCGTAGTCGGCAGCGTGTAACTCGTCACTTCGCCTAAGTCGACAGCGTCAAAAAGTCCAGAACTTATCTAATGTTAAATCCCTTGAATAAAGTCTGTAAGTCGTCATCTCTAAGTCGTCACTTCGTCTAAGTCGTCAGATGTTGTCCGTTCCCGCGTAATGGAAACTCAAGTAAATTACCACGCCTAACTCGTCACACAGAACTGCTGTCTCGTGAGAAGCCAGATTTCATGGAATTGTGATGCGCGCTCATTGGTGTACACCGCCAGTGATAGGCTATTTATAACTGCGCTGCATTCAGCTCAGTCAGCGCGCCGTCCCCAATGCATCTGAAGAGGTAGGCAGGCTGCGCAATGCAGTCTCTGGCGAAGGAGTAAAGGATCGATCAAGCTTCGTGTTGAAGTCTGATCATGGTTTTATATTGGCTTGTTTTGTACATCACCGCACTCACTTACACATAGGCATTGAGTGGTAGTCATCACCACGATGACTGTGTGTCATGCAATTTGTCGATGGTATGAGTTTTCATCCATATGAAAACTCATTCACATTCATTCCAATGAATGAATTCCAACAGCAATTCATCCACATTTGTTGATGGTGATATACCATCACTGATGGTATATGAGTTGTCATACAGTTGTTCATTATCTTTACTTCTGAAAAACTGATTCATGATATCCATCTTTGCTTGATCACTTTCCAACTCACCAATGAACCCCCACCTATGCACCGAAGATTGTGTTTCCCTTTGGTACAATAGCCGGCTTAGAGATTGTTGCGCCCTCTCACACGTACAGTACGTGTCCAGGCCACGCGCGACTTCATCCTTCACCCCACAGTCATGAATGTTCACATACGCGTAAGTCATCACACGTCCAAGTCGTCACTTTTTTCTCGGTCCCGATGGTGACGACTTACGAGTAGTCTACTGTATATGTATATATATATACATATATAATAAATACATTTTTATGTGTGACATTTTTTCTTATGTACATTGTTATATTCATATATATATATATATATATATATATATATATAATATATATATTATATATATATATATATATATACATATAAATACATTTTATGTGTGACATTTTTTTCTTATGTACATCTTTATATATATATATTATAATATTATATATATATACATATATATGTGCAAACATACATATACATATTGATGGTTTTGAAAAGGACACCAGGGTGAGAGCATACATGGACACATAGGTGACCCAAGGATGAGTTATTTAAATCGGCTATGTGTAGGTAGAACCTTTCTTTGCCCCTTGTCTAAGGGTTTCACGTGGAATGCGTTGAGGTTGGTTTGTATTTCCCAGGTGTGGTCTTCCCTACCCCCCCCCCCCCCGGCTCTGCTCCTTTCACTCTTTCTTACTTCAACACATCAATCCATTTCAACAATCCTCCCTCCCCCCCCCCCCCCCCACACCACGGCTACTTTCCATCCCATTGATCAGTTCCACACCCTCTGCCACTTACAATCCCTCCTTAATCCCAATGGTCCGTTCCAACAACCTCCTTTCACTCTTTCCTCCTACCTTCAACCCCCATCAATCTGTTCCAACAATTCCCCCCGTGCTACTTTCAATCCCCATTGGTCCGTTCCAAACCCTCTGTCATTCTCAATCTACCAATAACCCCCTTCACCAAGTATCATTTTGACAACCTCTCCTTCACCTCATCTGTCTTACTTTTAACCCCACAGACGGTCGGTCTTCCCTCAGTCCATCTGTGGTCATTAATCCTTCGGGCCGATCAGATTACTTTTACTACATCGGACTTTGTCCCTTCTCACTGCATGTGCATACACGAAGTGCAACGGTTTTCCGATACATAATAAAGCACAGCACATCTCTCATGCAGGATTCAGTGGCGCACTGTACAATGAACCGACATAATAAGTAGACAAGGTGGCACCCAAGTTGGGAGAGCGAAATCACTAGTAAGGCAACACAATTGTGGGCGTGAGGACCCTGCTAGATTTCGCTGTCTCAACTGGTGGCTGCTCAAACGTGTTAGGTCGTGGAGTTATCCGTGGCTTGGCGGCTTCAGGGTCGGAGGTCGAGTAGTTGGTCCGAGTCACCCCCTCGTGAACCCCATGAGTCACCTGAATCCGTAACAATTTATATTGTTACGGGTATGGGGTGACTATATATACAGTACACATGGAGTAGAGGAGGGATGGAAAGAGAACTGCCAGTAAAAAAGTTGCTTCGTTGTGTACCATACAGCATCAAAGTTTTGTTACTACTTTTGCTTTGACTTTGGAATCAAGTCAAGTTTGGAGCACACCCAGCAGCAGATTTCAGACTAATCAAGTAAAGAACCTTGGGTGTCAATCTCTCCCCCACTGACCTACTACCTCCCTCCCCTTCCTCTAAACAATGACAGCCCTGCCTTTAGAATCAATTACCATGCGAAGCGAAAAATGGGATTAAGCAATAGGTTAACTTCTGTCTGTCTGTCTGTCCGTCCGTCCATCCATCCGGTCATCCGTCAGTCCACAAAAATCAATGAATAATTGAGGAACAACTTGATTTGAATTGAATGTTATATTCTGAACATGAATCAGAACATGGATCGGAAAATGAACCCATCATTTTACAGTACTTTGTCTCTGAATTTGTCCCAATTGTACATGTGCAGAGCAGTGAGATTTAAAAAAAAAAAATTCTCTCTGCCTGTCTGGCAATAAAACAAAATTTGAAAATCATTTGAAACAGGAAACTTACTGTTTTTAAGGACGTCATAAAGGACACAAACAACAGACATGAATAACTAATGTAACGTGTTAGATAAGGTGGTGTGATAGCCACTGCGTCAATGGTGGTAAACTTCCAGAATTAATTTTTTTTTATAAGAACTTTACAATCTTTATTTTATTTAAATTTGAATTGTATACTTGAACACCGTAGAACACAAAACGCCTTCTTATCACTTCAAAAAACCTCCAGTTTAACAGCACTTGGACATGTCAGATAAGGTGGTGTATAAATCTGTATCAACAGTGCTGAAGTCTTCTTTTTTTTTTCATACGCCCTTTAAAATCATTATTTTCTTTCAATATAATTTTATACTTAAACATTGAATGGGGTAAGGTGTTCTATGAAGTCTAGTTACATAGGCAGCTGGAAACAAACACCTTACCATTGTCGATGTAGCGAACAGTTGAATTTTTTGACAAGCTGGGATCGAAGTTTGCCATGAGAGGAGCAATGTACTGGGTGGCAGTCAACATCCGGTGGATAACTTCTCCAGTATAAATAAACCCTGCACAAACATAGGGGGTAAAGACATGTGTATGTACGTACTCTCAATTAAACACAGAAATAAAAAAAAAAAGTTTCAACACTAACAACACAATGACTCCTCCAAACACACTCATGACAAGTAGATCGCTGAAATGTTTACTGCAACATGGTGTCATGAACAATCTAATGATGACCAGCATTAGTAAAATTTGATTGAAACAATCTATGCACAGCGAGAAAATACCAACTTGGTGAATGGATAAAGTGCCAGTGATCCATACCTCCAGTCGCAATTGTGACTTCATGCAGGTAATGTCCATAAAAGAGAAATGGAAAGGTAATATTCACTCTCTGAAAGATAAAGCACATGGCAATAAATTGCAGGTCTGTCAAATTATTTTCTGAAGGTGTGTAAGTAACCAAAGTTCAGCGACGATGTACATTTTTGTCGATCATGCACAATCGTACAACATGCAGTGCACATCAAAACGGCAGATCGCTCGGCAGATTATGGAGTGATCTTACCGTGTGAACCTCCCAATGTCCTCCAGGATGTTCTTTTGTTCCAGTAACCCCCTACTGGTTAAATTCTCAAATCCAGGGTTTCCACACACAACTGCTTTGCTCCTCTTTTCTCCCATTTGTGTAAATGTTATTCAAGTGCACTCTTCCCTCGAGGGACTCAGTGGTGAACCAACATCTCATGTCACCCCCCTCAACGCCACCACACCCCAATACCTACTCGCGATCTGAAAACCTTCATTAACTCTTCCTAACCCAACCCTGTCCTCCTGCTGCGCTTTCTATCCTCTTCCAATTTGTTAATTCCCTTGCTTGACGAGTCCAACCGTGGTCCCACCACTGCACTGTCAGAACGTTGCCATTTTACCCTCTGTCACCTCACTCTTCCACAAGACTCCTTAAAAAGATGGATGTCAAGCAACAAAAGGCAATCACAATCACCATCGTTATGGTCTCTGGCCTTGTGACTTTATTTTATATCTCGCAGCTAACCATACCCACCACAGTTATGCTTGCATTTCCATAGGTTCCAACCATAGCTGAAATGCATCCAAAATAAGTCAGGATTACTGTGAATGATCACTCCAAAGTACACTTTATAAAATTCCCATCTCAAGGTGCAAATCTCCAGAAACAAAGTTCAAACAGTGTTCTGAACTCACGGCTGCCTGTCTGTGTGTGTTCGACAGGATCCCGTGCACACGTGCGGAGGTGTCTTCTATGGCATCCATATCCACCCACAGCTGCTTGTTGTTCTCTTGTGAGCCATAAGATGTGGTGTAATACTTGTGATCATCCTGGGATAGTCAAAAAACCCCAAAAAACATACAAGGTAGTTAAAATAATATACACACAATTAACATTAGAGAATACACAGTTTAAAAAAACCAGTGGAAATGGACAAACGGAAAATAAGAATCGAAAAAGGAGAAATTAATAAGCCATCAGAGTATGCCATCCAGGATTATTGTAAATACGTCAGTCTGTACTTCGATTCAAAGTGTATGCTCGTTGATTGGAGTGTAAATTTCAAAATGGAAGTATGGAGGTGCTCCAGGACAAAGCACCCATATTGATGGTGGACCAAATGACTTCACAAACTCAGAATTTGTACGGAGTTGAATCAAGTGATTCATCCAACAGGGGGACCATGGCACTGGCTGTTATTCTGATACACAATCATTCACAATACCATCGGACGATACAGAAGTGGATGTTTCTCCAGGCATACACCCTGACAACCACAATGATACAAAGATGCTCTCACAAGCTTTTTATTTTGCTTCCCTTGAGCCATTATGGCAAATTGGATTTCCAGTCTCGGGACACAAAAGCTAAAAGAAATTGATTGGATTATCAAATGAGTACTCGCACTCCTCGCCTCGACTCGAACTATTTCATATTGCTTAAAATCTGAACCACCCACAGGCTACAAGGCCTTTGTCCATAGCTCAATGGAGTACTGCTCTCCCCTTTGTTTTGGCACCCCAGCATCACATCTGTCTCTCCTGGATTCTGTGGAATCTAAAGCTCTCAACATTGTTGGGACCTCCCACGATAAGGCCAACACATGAGGCATGTTGCTGTCATATTGCAGACAGGTCAGTGGCTCACTCTTCCCTCCAAGCTTTAAGCAGGCGGTGCACTACCACTTTGTATCACGATCGCCCCACCCCCAACCCCATCCCTACCTGCAATCCTTCTACCCCCATTAACCTACCTAATCCAACCTTCTTACTTGCAGGTTATTGCATTTCCTCCTCTCCTTTCTTTCCTCTCTTCGTGTTCATCAATTTCCTTGCTCATACTGTCCAACTCTGCACCCACTGACAGTACATTGCCATTTTACCCTCCATGAGCCTGGATTTTGGATACATTTTTTTCTTAATGGTGGTAAATATAATGTGTGGATCTTATACCTTGACAGGCTTTTCATCATTCTCAGATATTGTGTTTTTGTTGAGCGAGCGAGGCAACCGGAACAGCTGAACAGCTACGTTGTCTCTCAAATCGTCCAGCAGCAGATTATAATCAGCACCTGCTGGAAAGATCACACTTATTGTAAGATGATAATAAACATCACACTTGCGAACAAACCACCAATAACAAACCAGCTATTTGGTTAAAATCATTTTAATGCAGATCTTTTCATAATGTTCAATGTTCTTAAAGATGATGCGACGTGGTTTCATAGAAACACCAATTATAACCGAGAGCATGAACTTTCAACTGCCAAGAGACGCCTTCATTTCAAGTAATCTGTAGTGGGATAGAGAAGGGGGAAGCTGGACATCCACAAACACCCGAAGCCATTAACATCACATTCGTGTTTCCCACAATATGCACGAGGACTTTGAGCGTGTACAAGTCGGAGGGTTTTGTTGTTATTTTCTGAACCAAAAATAAAAAAGTTTTTTGTGAAAATTTTAATCTACAAACACTGGAATACAAATAAAAGTAAGAAATATCATTGCATTGACAATGTGCATACAAAATGCTTGGAATTCATGCAAGTGTGTGTCCGTCTTGCCAGAAGATCCCACAATTGTGTTCATCACCGATAAATAATCACCTAGAATATGCACAGAGGAATTCCCTCAGAGTATGGCGAGCTGTATTTTGCCAGAAATAAAAATAAAAACTTCAAAATCCTCAAATAAGTGGATCAATAACACCGGAAAAAATTGCCAAATGTCCTTTAAGCAAACATATTTACCTCTGCCACCGAAGGTGCACGGAGGTTATGTTTTCACCTATTTGTTTGTTTGTGAGCAAGATAACTTAAGTTATGGACGGATTTTGACAAAATTTGGTGGACAGGTAGGATGTGTTATAGGGATGAATTCATTAGACTTTGGTGAAGATCCAGATCTGAGAATTTTTTAAAGTAATTCTTCACCAGATACAAGTAATGTGATTCTTCACCAGAGATCGGACCAAAAACGATGTACAACTCGATATCTCAAAAAGTTATTGACAAATTCAGACGGAACTTGGTGGACAGGTTGGGTGTGTGACGAGGACAAATTGATTCGATGTTGATGAACATCTGGATCCGGCCGATCAGTGGGATACAAAACGTAAACTGTTAAGCCTGGCGGAGGTATGCGCTCTACCGAGTGCAGCTCTAGTTTAGTGTTGGCTTGCCAAAAGGTTTTGAAGCAGGTTGTGGTGCTAATTTGCTATGAATGGAAACAGCAGTCTTTAAACATAAAACAAAATGTTGGTGTACCCAAACCACCAAAACACTAGCACATTGGGACCACCTATTTTTTAAAAGTTATTTCTCCAAAATAATCTCATAGAGTGGGTCCAGGTGTCCGGCTATCCATCTATATGTACGTCCGTTAACATTTGATTAAAACTTCTCCTCACAAACTACCTGACCAATATGGACCAAATTTGGTACGATGCATCAGGACAACGTCTCATGGGGTTGTGCTCCACATCTGGATGTGCCCCTATCAAGAGAGTGAAAGGGGGGGGGGGGGGTTTGCCCCAAATATTGGTATTTTATTCAAAAATCTTCTTCTAAGAAACTGCCAGACAGATCCAGCCCAAACTCGCCACGAGGCACCGGGACCATACCCTAACCTTAAGTTGTGCTCCTCATGGCAGCATCTCCCCCGGAAAGGGTAGCTCTGCCCCCCCTCCCCGAATCCCTAATTTTCAAAAGAAAAAATCTCCACAACTACCCGAGTGATACAGACCAAATTTGACACAATGCATCGAGACAGTAAAGTCTCGTGGGGTTGTACTCACCATCCGGATCCTCCCATTTAAAACAGGGAAAAACGGGAGTTTGCCCCAAATATTGGTGTTTCATTCAAAAATCTTCTTCTCAGAAACAGACAACTGGATCCAGGCCAAACTGGCCACACAGCATCGTGACCATACCCTCACCTTAAGTCCCCGTCCAGATCCGCCCCTATAAAAGGGTGAAAAGGGGGGTTTTGCCTCAAATTCAGGTCATTCATTAAAATAATTACCCCAAATCCCTCATTTTCACTCCACCTGTTGGGGGGAATAGCTGTCAATCCCCCATGGGGCTATATATTATGTACACCAAGATGGTGGAGAACAAAAAAAAAAAAACACCACCCTGCCAACCATTCCCATATGTACACCATAAAACAACGGCCATTGTTAAAAATGTTTTTAATACAAGTTTAATTCACTTATGTGTGTGTTTGTTTACAACCATCTCCATATTACATCGGGAAATCAGAGCGACACGCGGTAGAGCGCATACTTCGCCAGGCTGAACTGTTTACGCTTTGTATCGCACGAATAGGCTGGATCTGGATCCGGACCTGAACAAAGATCGAATCGGCTTGTTCTGGTCGTCCAACTCATCCACCAAATTTGTCATAATCTGTCCACTGCTTTTTGAAATATTGTGTTTTGTATCATTTTTAGTCAAATCTCTCAATGGGTAAGAATAAAAATCGAGTATCTGGATCCAGATCCAGATCTTCCCCAAAATCTCATAACTTCGTCCTTGTCACATATCCAACCTGTCCACCAAGTTTCATCTGAATATGTCCACAACTTTTTGAGAGATCCTGCTCATACACAAACAGACAGGCAGGCAGGCAGATAAACAGGGGTGAAAACATAACCTCCGTCCACCTTTGGCGGTGGAGATAAATGTCAACATCTGCCCGTCTCCAGTATCTCCTCGCATTTCCCAAAGATTTGATCTCTCTCTTGCATGAGCTGATTCTCAACCTGACCACAAACTGTTGGAATGATGCTTCACAAGTAGGATATTGTATCACAAATGGTGCCATCCCTTAGATGGCCGACATTAACCTGAGTGTACCACACTCCTATCTGATAGCTACAGTTGGTTGGAGTAAAACATATTACGGTGGCCTTTGTGAAGAGTGGACAAGTGATGGCCAGCACTCTGAACAAATGACAAATTCCTGAACCATTTAAAGTGGAACATCAATCCTGGCTAACCAGTTTGTGAAGGACTTGGGACAAACACTTTTCCCAACAGACCCCACAAAAAGTGGGAATAATTAAGACTGTTGTAGTCGTAGTAGTAGTAGTAGTAATCCTTTTACTCCCAATCATCCTTACCTGTTTATCAAGTACGTAATTTGTAGACACCGCTTTTGCAACAACTTAACAGGCTGAAATTATGCCGACCTATAAAAGCAACCAATTTGAACTGAAGCATCCATTAATAAACGGGTTAATCAAATTATACATTTTATTTTATTAAAAATCATCTCAAAGAACTGAGTTTCTTCTTTGAGGGAACATTACATGGAGAAACACATTACAAGTGTGAAAAAACTTTCAAAGACAACTTTCTGGACGGCAGCAGTGGTTTCGTTTGAATACGAAAGAGTGCAAGCAATGCCAAAAACAGCAATGGCTGCATGGATTTGAGAGTCTAATAAACAGCAAGTTCCAGCAGGACGTCGACATGTGGTCAATCCTGCGTGCTTTGATGGCGCTATGCCTGCCTTTCAATAAAATAAGAATGCAACATACAGAAGGCCCTCTCAGCTGGACTGCTTCCCACTACACTATTACAATTCGAGTCCATAAAGGATGGAACGCAGGAATGTAGCAACGCAGTGAAGGCAAAAATAAACAAAGGAACAAAAAGGATGTCTGAGCTTTTGAAGAACACCTACCAGTGTACGATTTCAGTGCAAATGTGGGGGACTTGCAAGGTTGTTTACAGGATGGTGCGATAGAAGGTGAGTGTGGTCAGTAGTGCGTGTTGGTGGGGGGCGGCGGGTGGGACGGGAGAGAGGTGGAGCGGGTTTGTTATGTGCATTTATCAAGAAGCCTCAACTGATAAAATGTTGCAGTTTAAGATACAAAGACTGCATTGCTTCAAGGTTATGAGATGCTTTACCAAAATAGTTAACAGTTCACATCTTATCTCCTAACAAGGTATAACAGTTGGCTTGAATAGTGTTCTCAGCTCCAGGGAAAAGCTTCGGGTCCACACTGACGAGGGCCAACAAGTCTGAAACACGTGTCCATGGATGCTCCCTCTCAGAGGTAGACTGGTCTATAAAATTGAGAACTAAATTATGTTCCTGGTATTGGCTGCAGTACAATCCTACGGAGACGAAGGGGGCTACAGCTCTACTAAGCTCATGCCTAATAGGGAGCCGATACAACTGTTTAGCCAGAAGAGCCTCTGAATCAATGGTTCAAATGCTCGGAACTGAGGTTCAAATCCTACATACTTACTGTGTATTTGTTCATCATCCACCGAGGTGTTTGCAACTCACATTGAAGTACACCGATATCTACTCGCGTCTTTGTCCTGCGTGTGATTGTAGATGCACTCGCTTCTCCATGAGGTTTAAATCAAAGCAAAACGATTAAAAACAAAAACAAGCATTTACTGGATTACTCTCAAGTCCCGAATAAGCGTGTAGGGTGGAATATTTTCCAAATTTTAATAAGAGTAGAGGGCGGAATAAGCGTGTTGGGTGGAAAATCAAAAAAGTCTAATCAGCGTGCAGTCCGAATAAGAGGGCAGGGTGGAAAAACCAGAAATGTGACAAATATAGAACATGGATTTTATTGTTCAAATACTACATTACAATGCCAAGATGTGTACTGTATGTACTCAATGCTTTTCTTTGGCAATCTGTATGCGCTTCTTCACACTCCTTCGGGCGTTTGTGTTGATTGCTTTGAATCTGTTGAACTGTGGAGTGAAGAGTTCAGATGTGGAAGACGAATGTTTGTCGATCACAGCTTGGATGTCATCAAGAAATGCACAGTCTGCTTTTGTTTCATCATCTGTAGCTTCGTGTGAGAGAGTGGAGGTAAACGGGAGGTCTTCTTGAATTGATACAATGTCTGTCTGACTTTCGTTCTCATCTGAATCTGGGGACTCCACCTCTTGCATCAATTCTTCTTGAGCAAACTCCTCTCCCTCACAATCCATCAGTTCCACACCCTCATCTCGTGGTACCTCACTTTCCCCCTTCCTCTTCCTGGTGACTCCCTTCGGTGGGTGATGGTTGATGTCAGATCTTTGATGCCTCGTCTAATTCTTCACCTCCTTCCATTTCAATATCCGTCAGGACAGACTCTTCTTCCATCTTGTCTCAATGACACGAAACGATTGAAATACAAGTAAACCGCGACGTAAGTACAGTATTCTCCGGTATGGGAGAGTCAGTGGCGGCACACTCAGGCAGCCGAACGAATCAACCGGCGGGACCCGCATTGACGCGGTACAGTACCCAGACCCATGGCGGAGATCGTTGGCAGATGAAGGATTTGGGGAGTAAAGACGACGCATCTCTTTTGACGGGACAACATTGTCACCCTACACGCTCGCCGGTGTAAATATAACCTGAGGGTGGCAAGAACGATTTTTGAATAAGCGTGTAGACCCGAATAGAGGCCGTGTAGGGGGGATTTTCACTTCGAAAAAAAAAATAAACATGCATGCACGCTTATTAGGGACTTGAGAGTAACAAATGCAAGTGATATATAAAGTATTGACGAGAATCTTATCGACGAGGTTGAAAATGGACCCGGTGAGGACGGTTGTATCGTCCGGTCGAATGAGATTCCATTCCAGATTGCAATCACAAACACTTAATGTCACGTTGTCAGGATTATTGAGGCTCGTAATACTAACTCAATGAAAAAAACAATCAAATCCTTCCCTCATCATTATCTTTTGCTCTTTCAAAGTTGAAATATCAAACATTCATAACGATTAAACAGAGAGCTATAAAAACACGATTAAAACATTGTAGGAGTCTTGTATCGGCTTTATGGACATCGATCACATTCAACGAGTCAGATCCACTCCAGAAGGGCGTCGGCGACAGTCAACCGTGTATCGCAATGTGGAAACGTGGTACAAGTTAAACTTGTCAGTGATGATGGTCATGTTCTCATGGCTTTCAGGGATAACACCATGCAATCCTCAAATCTATCCAACGAACAGTCGTCGTTCCGACCAAGAAATGAATCAAATCAAATTCCACAAACAAGAGAGAAACCGATTCCACAGCATTACAGCGCAAACAAAGCGAATTTGGAACAGTTCAGATCAGAAAATGAACAGAAATTAGTAAATAATCAAATCAAATTTACCCGTTTCAATCAGGTTTGTTTAATTATTTCATTGAAATTCATGCTCTGACTTTACATTCAAAGATAAAGCAATATCGTTTCTTGTGCGCCATCATAAGAGGACACGATATGATGAGTACAGATCATGCAACTCAACAACAGATTAAGAAATTGTGTTTGCAGCCAAACCGTTGTGTTCTTCTGTCATGCTATTACTAAAAGAGGAAGTGTGGTTTCACCCACAACAAATGGGAACTTTGTCGGGAAAAAGTGAAGTATAAAAGCTAAAGGCAGGTCCAGTCATGCTTCCTCAATTAGAATCTGATTTTATAAAATGTGTAACATGGTGAGTATCCTGGAAATTTGACATTCTTTAAATAGTTTTGATAACGCTTTCAGCATGAGAAAATGACCAAAAAAACAACAAATAAATCAACATGGGAAAAGCAAGACGATGGAGATGACTGGACAGAGGGGAAAAGAGGTGAGAAATAAAGATAGAAGGGAACATTACAGCAGGTTAGAGCAGTTGGGATCATTATTCGATTTTTAAAAAAAAAATTTTAATATTGCTAACCAATAATTGCTGCAAATCCTACTCTACAGATATATTCAGTGGAATGGTTCTGAAATCAGGGAAATAGTACTTCAAGCAATACCTGATTAGCTTTGCTTCTCTTCTTTAGATTACGAATGAATGAACAAACTAGAACAGCACTCAGTAGAGTGTGTACAGTACCTCCGCCAGGCCGAGAACAGTTTACATGCTGTATTCCATTGATAGGCCAAATCTGCATCCGGACCTTAACCAAAATCTAATCAGCTTGTTATAGTCACCTACCTAATCTGTCCACAAAGTTTTGTCATAATCCGTCCATAACTTTTTGGATATTGTGCTATATATCGTTTTTGTCCCGATCTCTCAATGGTGAAGAATCACATTAAAAATTTCAAGTAGGCGGATCCGGATCTTCACCAAAATCTAAACAATTCTCGTCGTCGCACACCCAACCTGGCCACCAAGTTTTGTCCGAATCCATCCATAACTTTTGAGATATCCTGCTCATAGACAAACGGACAAACAGGGGTGAAAACAAAAAAGCAGCACCAGAGCAGTGAAGTTACAGGTACCCAGAATATCCTGGGAAGTGATGGCACTTTGCCCAAGCTCAGTGACTGTGTGCGTGTGCGTGTGTGTGTGTTGTGTGTGTGTTGTGTGTGTGTGTGTGTGTTGTGTGTGTGTCAGCTACATTACGAGCCTTAGACCTTGTATTGAAAAAAAAAAAAAAAGATTCAAATCGATACAAATGGCATCTGCTATGTCATAAATGGTGAACTTATTGTGCAATTGTTTTTACAAGTCAAAAAGAAGTCAAGTCACAAAAAGTCAAAACAGACTCACTCGTGCCACAATCCCATTCAATGGAAATCCTTTGGTTGCAAGTCAACTCATGCCCTGATGACATCAGCTAGAGACTTGAGGCAAAACGCAAGCTAGTGAGTTAAGGAAAACTAGAGGGGCACTCTTTGTCATCGCGACGTCGACCGATATGCTTCTGCCCACATTATTACATCATTATACATATACATACTTGTACCAAGTTTCATTTAAATCCCTTCAGTTGTTCTCAAGCATCACATTGTTACCTGACACGACCTCTGACCTTTGATGGCAAAATCTCATCAGTGCATCTTTCAACATAATATATACTTATACCAAGTTTGGTCAAAATCCAATCACTGGTTCACAAGTTAGCAGGACCTCTGACCTCTTGACACCAAAATATAATGTGTTCATCTTTGCATCATTATACAAACTTGGACCAAGTTTGACTGAGATCCCTTCAGCCGTTCTCGAGTTATTGCGGTAACCTTCACTGACGGATAGACGGACAACCCAAAAATAATGCCTCCGGTGATTTTGTTGGCAGAGTGAAGAACAAGAAGAAAAACAAGAAAAAGAGCAATCAGAGATTGCAGACCTTTGCCAGCACTTGTTTTGTGTGTTGCTTGTGTAGTTTTGTGTGGTGTTTTTGTACTGGTGCATTACGTAATTAATAATAGACATAACTAGAACTGCCACTTTATAACTGCTGGCAGTGATGACCAGGTACCAAGACGTCCGGCTTTGATTGGACATCTGACCCTGACCCATGGACCATGACATTTAATATTATTATTATTCAATTGAATTTTGAATGAGATAAAAATAAATTCAACTGAAATCAAATGGAAGACCAAATAGGAACAATCCTGCTATGGAGTAATCAGAAGGAACCCAAACAAGAAAAAAGCAAAGATGAAGTCATCAGGAGGAACCTGGATAGGATTCACATTTCAGCTGATACTCCTCGACCCTCAAACCCATCCAGGCACAGCCAAGTGAGCCTTATTTAAAAAAAAATTTTTTACCCCACATTAAAATAAAAAATAAATAATTCTGGCTGCCATGCCATGTGTTCGATCAGGTTGAAATTTAAAACTTGTATTCCCCATCACAACTAGATCATAATTGTGAAGTTTCACACCGATTGATTAAATGGTTCAAGAGCAATAATTTTTTCAAGATTTTTGTTCAATCCAATATGGCTGACAAACCATGTCACATCAATTATTAATGAATACCCTGGTATCCTCAAGGCTTGGGGAACATTTGTGTGGTTTCCCCTCGATCTATCCAGCCATTCTGGAGAACAACAATTTTATAGGTTTTAGGAAGCCTGGTGTTGGCTTAGTGGTTCGGGTGGCGGCTTGAGATCCTAGGGTCCTGAGTTCAAGCCCCGTTGGCCGCTGAATTAAAATACTAGAGGTTGACTCAGCCTGTCATCCTTCCGAGGTCGGAAAAATGAGCACCAGTGTACTGGTAAGGGGGACACTACATCAGCGGCATAGCCGCGTCCCAACTAATGATGCAACCAGCAGCCACAGGCTGCACTCGATAGAGAGAGATAGGTTTTAGGGTAAATCCCATATGGCTGCCAAACCATGTGACTGACTGATGATGTCATATGTGAACCTTTTGTTCCTCATGGATAGGCGGTCATAGCTATAAAGTTGCCTTAATCTGTTCAGCCATTTCAGAGAAGATTTTTGGAAGGTTAAAAAAAAAAAAAAGGCTGCCGAATCATGTGACCGATGACATCATCAAATTTTTTTCTGTGGACCATTTTATTCCGAGATGGCCCTCAAAAATTTTCAAACTGATCAAATATAGCGTTCTACATTTGCATTTATGACATCATAATGAAGGCACCTATGACATCATAAAAATAATCACATTCCCTATGAGGAGTACTTGCCATGTGTCAAGTTTAAATTTTTCCTTGACAAACAAAAAACAAGAAAAAGACGTCATGCAGAGCACGATACTTGCAAAATCCACAATCCTCTCCAAAGGTTGCCATGGATACATCAAATTGTCCATTTCATTAGGATTAAAATTGACAATCGTAATCAAAGCTCAGGTGAATCTGATGAAAATTGATTCTTTTTCAGATGAAATTTGATGATTTTTGAAGTTTGTCCTTGAGTTGACCTTTGACCTCAAAAATAGTTGTTTTCCCAATTCAGTGATGGACTTTGAAAATCCTGTTCAACCCTCAAGTTAATAGGATGTAAATTGACGATTTTTCAGTTGAAAATTGATGATTTTAGATGTTTGACCTTGAGTTGACCTTTTCATCTCAAAAATAGTTGGTTATCCAATTCAGTGATGTACTATGAAATTGCTGTTAAAATTTCAAGTCAATCGGATGAAAAATGACGATTTTAGAAATTTGACCTCAAGTTGACCTTTGACCTCAAAATCAGACTTCTCAGTTGAGACTACCTCGACAACTTGGGAAAGTTTCATGACTATCGGTTTAGAATTGTGACCTGTAGGCGATAAATAGACAGAATAACAAAATCAACGAACCAATATGCTTGAAAAAGCTTCGATCTTGGAATTACAGTAACAAATAAACGGACCCAAATGTAATACCCTCTCCTCCGGCGAGGAGATGGAGGCGGAGAAGAAGAAGGTGAAGAAGAAGAAGAAGAAGAAGAAGAAGAAGGTGAAGAAGGAGAAGGTGAAGAAGAAGGTGAAGAAGAAGAAGGAGAAGGTGAAGGTGAAGGTGAAGTTGAAGGAGAAGAAGAAAAAGAAGGAGAAGAAGGAGAAGATGAAGGAGAAGAAGGAGGAGAAGATGAAGGAGAAGAAGGAGGAGAAGATGGAGAAGAAGGAGAAGAAGGAGAAGAAGGAGAAGAAGGAGAAGAAGGAGAAGAAGAAGGAGAAGGAGAAGAAATATTTAAAATAAAATAAAAAGAGTCAAAGCAGGTAACAGAGGTAGAAATAACCACACCTTACAAAGTTCTCACCTCATATTGGAAAATTCTGTGAACCAGGGCCAGCTTAATAGTGGGGCAGATAACAGCAATTTTTAGAGGAATCGTGCAAATGATGATAACAAGCATCAAATTTGGCACATTTGTTCTCCAGGGATTCTAATCAAATCTGCCTGATTGGCCATTTGAAAATCCAAATTTTTTAAATTTGGAAAAAAAAAAAAAACTTCAAAAAGTCAAGATCACGAATCAATGTTGGATGGGCTGAGATTGGTGAATGTTTCAGAAACATCATCAAAGACGTTCCAAGTCTGCCATGCAGTTTTCTTCCCTTTAACACGGAAGGCAGACACGACGTCACATCCAGTGAACGCATGGAAGTATGGGATCCCTCTAGCTTTCTCAGGCCCTATTGCAGAAACTACCTCATGGACTGGAATCCATCGTGCCTTGGCTCCTTGGCCAAAGGCAATCCACGTGTTTCCAAGACCTAGTTCCTGTAAGGATGGCAGTACAGATATTGCTATAACTAGTACGTCCGTGTCATTAGCCTTAATGATAATGGACTTGCTACCATCCGTCGTTGCATCCCTGGCGTGTACAAATATTCGAGTGTCAGCTTCTTCATGACAACATGGAGACACAGCATCCAGTGACTTCCTTGTGTTGCTAATGGCATCTTCTCCTTTTGTGACAATGACTGTGCTTGTCGGCTGTGCTTCACACATCTTTTCCGCAAGTAAGTGAAACAGCTCAGTCTTGTTGCTGTCATCTCGAAGAAAGCTTCTCCAGTTACTTGGGGTCTTACTGGTTCCTGTCACTCTTCTTCTGATTCCTTGCCCCCTTTCGACCTTGCGTCGGACTTCAGACTTGACTTCTTGTACACATCAAACACTACGTCCACCCTCTCGTACCTGGCACCATAGGATTCCACCTTTGGGATGATGTCTTCTTTAGCATAGTCATCAAATATCTTTGAAGTCGTGGAGGTAGGGCATTGATAAGTGCTGAGCCATCAATGATGACTACATCTCCCCTTGGTTCTCTGTCTGGGATGTTCACTTGCACTTCAGGAATTTCAGCCAGCTGTGACTTCAAAATTTTTTGGTTCTTTTTTTTTTTTTCAAATTTTTCAAAATTTGGATTTTCAAATGGCCAATCGGGCAGATTTGATCAGAAAGCCCTGCAGAACAGAAATGCAAAATTTGATGCTTGTATCATCATTTCATTTGCACGATTTTTCTACTATCTACTACACTATAAGACAGCCTGTGTACCTGGGCACTGAATCTGTAAAGGGTGTATTGACACCACCCGCCCACCCCCTGCATTGTCCAAAAAAATTTTTTTCTTCCTAATTTCAAATAAAAGCCAAATTTATTGATTGGCAGATGTGCATTCCTGCCTCTGCCCCACCTTGTACAGAGCTACAACACTTTCTACAGATAAGCAAGTAACGTTGTAACTGTGCAGTTATTGGCAGATAGGCAGAATTCAATTTTATATCGACACTTTTTCATACAATTCCGAAACAATGCGAAGGTATTTCCAGGAAATATTGCTGGCTTAGAGTTGCTATGACGTACTTCCAGCATGGTAGTTAGCCGATAAATGATGAATAAAAGCAAAGGCAAATAAAGGTAAAGTTTGAAGGCCTCCCATAGATGAATGCCCCCCCCCCAGCCTGTGCTCCTCAGGCACCATTGTTAATCTGGGCCTGTTTTAAACTACTGCAGACAGCATGGCTGGACATTAAAAAAAAAAATTAGCATCGATAGGAAGAAAAATGCAGAATGCTGCAAAAAATACTTTCACACATTGCATGTCATCACTGAAGAAAGTGTGATCGGGACGGCGTGGCATGAACCTGTGCAGGCTTTTACCTTCCAGAATCCTAAACCCCCCCAAAAATGAATTGTTTGAAAAATTGAATATTTTCCCAAAATAAATGTGAGAAATCGCTGAACGGGAAACACAATAGTACAATCAAAGAGGTTTGCTTTTTGTTTATATCAACAAAAACAAAGTTCAGCGTCTCAGGGAGGGGCACACTGAGTAGGCATGCAATGGCATCCTTGGCATATCAGCATTGACAAACTTGGAATGCTAGGCTTCCACAAGCCATATTTTTATTTTATTATTTCAATACAGAGCTCGAAGCTCGTGGAAAATCTGAATGAGGGGGTGAGAGGAAAACATACCAACAATGGAGCAGAGTGGAACAGGCATACAAGGGACATGGAATTGGGCAAGGGAAATGCAGAGAGAGAGAGAGAGGAGAGAGAGAGAGAGGCAGAGGAGAGAGGAGGAGGGATGGGAAGAGGAGGGAGAGAGAGCGAGAGAGGAGGAGAGGAGGAGAGAGGAGGAGAGAGAGGGAGAAGGAGAGAGAGGAGAGAGAGGAGGGAGAGAGAGGGAGAGAGGAGGAGAAGGAGGGGAGAGGAGGGGAGAGAGGAGGAGAGAGGAGGGGAGAGGAGGGAGAGAGGAGGGAGAGAGGAGGAGAGAGAGGAGGAGAGAGGGGAGAGAGAGGGGAGAGAGGGGAGAGAGGGGGAGAGAGGGGGGAGAGGGGGAGAGAGGGGGGAGAGGAGAGGGAGAGAGAGGGGAGAGAGAGGGGAGAGAGGTAGGGAGAGAGAGGGAGAGAGGAGAGAGGAGGGAGAGAGGAGGGGAGAGAGGGGAGAGAGAGGGGAGAGAAGGGAGAGAGAGGGAGAGCGAAACATGCAGACAGTGCATGGAAAAACATGGGGATAAGTTAAAAAAGACAGGTCAGCAGAGAAAAACAGCTGACAAACAGATTAACAAAATCAGAAACTTCTACCTGTGCCTCTTCCACTGCAACTACCACCGACAGTGCTTTGTTACCCCGCGCATGCAAAGCAAAAAGCGGGGTTAGGCAATTTGTTCATGTCCATCCATCTGTCTGTCTACAAACATTAGTTTATGATTGAAGAACAACTTAATTTCAAATCGAATGTTATATTTTGAACACAAATCGGAAAACAAGCCTGCCGTTTTACCGTACTTAGTCTCTGAATTTGCACAAGCGTACGGAGGAGTGAGATATGTTTACCGTCTGCCTGCCTGGCAGTTAGACAAAATTGAAAATCATTCCAACCAGGAAACCCACTGTTTTTAAGGACATTGTAAAGGACAAAAACACGACGAAGAACTAATGTAACTTGTTAAATA
>CM068955.1:17221898-17237741 GCA_035128595.1 Eptatretus atami
ATGTGTATTCCAGTTGAGCACGTTGTGTTAAACACAAAATATAATTTAAAGATGTCAGGAGATTCACACAGGGGTATTAGAGCCTTGAAAAAAACAAAACATCTCTTAGCTTCAATCCTGGGATGCAGACGTTGTGATTCGGACACAAAAAGGAGAGATACTATATTGTGCATGCACTGATGTTTCAACACAACTATAATCGTGCAACGATAAAAAGTCATGTGCTCTGAAGAACATATATTTTGCAGTAAAGCACATTATACTATCACAGGCAACATAATATTTAGGTTGTGCTGGTGCTCAAACTGGTTTCATCATCGTCATCGGGTCACAATTCAGTATGAAATGAATTTGCCACCCTGATCCTTTGGCAGTTGCTACAATGCAACAAGAGCACTCAATGTCATGATTCTTGCATGTGCACCGTGGCTTGCTGCAATCTGTCTTTGGCAGCTGGTATTTGATGACCTGCAGGAGTTCTTGGGGAGCTGGTGGTAAGTCAGTTTGGACAGGGATAAGCCCCCATCAATTTCTTTCCGCAACCCAATCTGGCGGCAGGAGTTCATCCACGGTTCCTTCCACTGCTGGCACCTGTTAGTAACGCGGAGACTGTGGTACTTTGGCGGCTGCAGAGGTAGGTGGTGGCTTCTGTGGCTGTAATGTTTAAGCACCTCTCAACAAAAGTGCTTGTGTTCGTCGTGAGCGTGCCGTATATAAAGAGAGTCTGGGCCAACTATTGCCTCGATCATCGCTGCGCTCTGATCTGGTCAATACCCGGTCACGTGCGTTGCTGCGCCATGTTGCAGCCCAATTCAACGCGAGTGAATTTGAAGGCGAAATTAGAATTGTTTTCGCACTCTTTCATCGTTTTCTTCGTCAGATTTGCACTTTTTAGATGACATAATGGTATGTCTGTGTGGCAGTGGGGTGTTTATGCGTCCGGGCCCAGGCGTGAAATGCACCGCTTCCCAGGGACCTTGGAAAGCTCGTCGCCGTTGGACCGTAATGTAAATAAGGGAGAAGCTGGACTCACCGACAATCCTCCCTTTGTGGGCGGTACAGTAGCGGCGGTTTGCCGTTCCCATCCGCGTCGGATTTTGAGTATCTAGGTTAAAGTCAGATTGAATGAATTGCCTGTGGAATCGTATCAAGAAAGCAGCTCGAACCGAAATAATGAGACGTAATCCGATGCCGAAATTTCACTAATGCGTAGTAGTCACCACCAGATCTTGCAATATATCCGATCCGATACACACCACTAGCCGTAAGTACATTCTTACATTGGTTTTATCGCATATTAGCTTAGGAAATGGTGTTCTGCAAGGTTTTCCCGTAAAATTCATCCCTTCAACTGACGACGGTCCCGTCAAGTGGAACAAAATGCACTGACAAACGAGCTGGATACTGAAAGCTGCCTCATGTTTTTTCATTCTCATCTTTATCTGATGAATATTTCCGGGATTTCCCGCGTACGTTTCTCTGGAAATCGTTCCGACATTTTTGAAGGGAATCTCATGGAATTTCCGTCCGGGTTCTCGCTGCCAAATCGTATTTGGGAAACTTTCATTGACTGAACTGAGTGTCAACACGTACTCAATTTTCCGTTTTTTGTTTTTTTTCAGAAGCATTCGACGACAGTCAGTATGAAAACAGGGAGGGTTGATGGTTCAGACACTCAGCCAATGCCGGTCCGACTGTCTTCCCGCATAATTGTGGCCTGTCCACAAAAAGGAAGCCAAGGAAACGCCATGACGAGACGACACCACAGAAGGAGCCCGTCCCAGATCACACAATACGCCAACAAGACAGCTGTAATGACGACGACAACGCAAATGTCCAACTCGTTGACCTGCCTCCGATGCCCTGTAATGCCAGGCAAAAACCGACCCAGGGTCCTGACTACGACGCCAAATCGCAGCAGTGAGGCGAAGTGGTCTTCGTCAAGTGGCGAGTTACATGAGTGCACAGTGGGACAAATGCAAACAAGCCCAGGGAGCTCATCACTCTAAAGGCGATGCCAGAAAAGTTTTTCAACCTCGTCAGATCAAACAAGCTGTCTGTTCAGGCACAAAGGGGTACTCAGTGGTCAGCAGAAACTACAAAAGGCTCTGCAACTCTGCTTTCATGTGCAGTAACGGCTCGAAGTCCTGTGTCACACAACATCCAGCCCGCTGCCATCACTCGTTCGTTATGACGGACATGGAGGTTATTGCGATGGAACCTGGTATTCTTATAAGTGTTCGACTTCCTCAGCTGAAGGTTGCTACATGAAGAACCGGAGCGTGAGTGGCTGCTAACGCTGAATGAAATGACAATTGAAGTGGGTATGCAGTTCGACAGATCACCCAGCAGTTTCCGCGGAAATGTAACTTGCAAGGACATGGTGGCGCTGGCAACTCATGCCCTCGTATTCCATGGCTGGCTGGCATCACCTCCAGTGGAAAGCAACAATTGCTATCACTTTTTAACGGGCAATTCTGGTGAACGAGCCATACTTCCAAGCACTTGTGACTGAAATCGTAACAGCGGGCTCATGTCCATTGGCCCACGTTCAACGCGTCACATTGAGCATGGGTAGTGCCAATCGAGCAAGTGTTCAAGAAACTTGGACTGGTTAGTTCGACAGCACGCAGTGACAGTCAATCGAATTCCCCACCATGCGCTGACGGCAAGATTCCTACACTTCATGTAGGACGTACCGCACCTGATTCAAGAATGTCAAGGCGGTCTGGTAATGGGAAACGAATTCAAGCTCGGTGGATATCGTCTCCAGGCATGATCTGCCTTCAATGTCGGTCAGCCTGGGGCAATAAGAACTGGTGACATTGTCAGGTCAACTGACGATCTGAAACTGACGGCCAACTTGGCATGGATAATGGTGTCGAACACCGCCTTTCGACAAAGATGACAAGTGGGAAAGGCATGAATTTTTTCAGTCGTCGTCAGTGCTGGGTGCACTACCTGGTGGAAACGAAGTATGACAACGCGTTGCTAACGACTGCCCTGGTTTTTTGACTTTTATGAACCCTGGTTCGACCTGATGTCCAGCCGTCACGCTCCGCCACGCGCTCAGTAAAGCCGAAACGTGTCGCTTACGAGAAGGCGATCCGGCACCCTTGAAGAGACGCTGGTGGTATTCGGGGGATAGTAATGGTGGCAAATCGCGGAAGCCGTGGGCAATCCGGCGTCAATTATCGCCTCGTCTGTGCTCGATATTCGAGAGAACTGCTGGCCAGGGCACTTTGTGCTCACATCCAGGACTCACGCAGGATGCCTCGAAGAAACCTGTTTGGGTGCGTCCGACTCAAGAATCCTGTCCCAAACGCGCTGGAATTCCCGCCAGGCTCTTGAAGCTCAATACGAGTGGCGCAATTTCTGAGTGTCGCGTCCGGTAATTATCTCTTGGAGGATGACCGGTCATTTTTAGGGCTGATTCTCCGACACTGTCCGAAAGAGAAATAAAACCGCGACAATGAGAAGAATGTGACACGAGGACACACCACTATTTGATTGGAGAGCTTGCTTCTGATCGCTCCTCAGCAAAGCCCAAGAGAGCAGCTTGTTTTACCTGCCTGGCTACTCTGGAATCTCCTCAGTCTCCAAATCCTGGACACAATTGCACCACTTGCTGGAAGCCACGGGGACCGCCAAAAGTCTCCTTTCGCAGGGCAGTCGTGGGCGATAAACAAAGAACTGAAGGAGTACAAAGAAGGCGCTTTGACTCATTGCAGTGACGAGGCTTTCAGCTGTTCAGAGAAGGAGAGACAGTTCAGGATGGTGAGGACAGTTGAATGGGCAAACCTGGTTGAAAAACCTTGTCCGTCGTCTGTCAAGTTTTCTCAGTTGATATTCCCGACTGCCACGATCCTGAAAAACGAAGCCACTGACGAAGTTTTTCACTGTGGCGTCTGGTTACATCTAATTCCAAAGCGCAAAAATTTGAAGTCGAAACTCCCATTCCATTTTGTTTTAAGAAGGAAAATGCGCGCGTTCATGTCGCAACCGCGCGTATGCTCTCCGCATAACCCGCATCACGCTGGCTTGGATCAATATGGGCCTGCCAGCCAGTTTGGCCAGACTCTTTTATATACGGCAAACTGGGTCGTGAAGTTGAGTCCTCCCTCGCTTAACCATTGTACAGGCAGACCAAAGCATTCTCCTCCTGCTGCACACACATCTGCTGTGGAAGCTGACGGTGGTGTCAAACACTGTAGCTTTGCTCACGGAATCATCATGGTTGTTCATCGTCCAGTATGCACATTGTCCAGCGGCATACTGGACGACTCACACCGGAGAAGCCAGAATGTCAGTTCTAAGCAACACCACAGCATTGCGAACAATCTTTGCACCTCCATGTCGGAGGCAGCAGAATTCGAAGCTTGTGGAAAGCGTATCGACCAAGAAGCTGAATGCAAAGTGGTGGTGGACCTGGTACTCCTAGCCTAATCTGCAGTGGCGTCAAGAATAACTCTTGGTCGGTCACCTGCCTGATTGCCTTGTCCGATGGAGGCAGTTTTCATGCCGGCAAATTTTTTTTTAAACCCCAGCACCTTTTCAAGTAGACCCTGGAGGCTTTCTGGAAGAAAGTTGGATGGCATCTCTCTTCAGACTTCAGTTGATTCACAGTAATAATTGACATCATGGTATTTCCACTGATTTGATCGTCATTTTTTTGATAAGTTTGGCAGCAGTTTTCAATAATCCTCCTTCTCTCATGTTTCGGGATCAGCTTTTCTCTGTGAGCATAAAAGTCTGGAGGATCGCTTTGGCTGTGCTTCCTGAAGGTAACACAAATTTGGCTTTCCCATTATCTCGGTGTGGATGATTCTGTCACAAACTGTTCCTTCAGTTTGAACTTCATTTGCGTGTAGCCAAATGCTTTGACATTCTGAGCCTTGGGAGATTGTTTTTTCCATCCGGCAAACAAGAATCATTGATCGTGATCTGTTATTGTCATTTTCCTTCGAGGAAGGACTTTTCGCAACTTTTTCAGAAAGGCATTAATCTTTCTTTGTGTCATTGTGGCGACCACAAGTTTTGTTTTCTTACCCCTCAGTTTCGCTGGTTCCTGATGAGCTGCTGGCATTTGGCTTCTTGGTAGGAAATTTTAAACGGCTGCCACACTTTGGTGATACACTGCATCTGCAGCAATGCAACAACACAAGCTTTCCCACAACTATGACTGCCAGGCATCCCCTTTCTTGCAAGATTTCAAGAGCGTATCCTTGAACTCAACTGTCCTCAACTGGGAATACAGTCCAATCAGAACTCTTCCTCTTGGTCCCCAACAGCACCACAGAACAGACAGTTCTGTCATATATGGGAACTCCTTTCTATCGCTGAGCATAGGTCGCATGCCTGGGTCGACTTGCTCTTGTTCTTTCTCCTTTATGCTTTCGCTATTTGTTGTTGGCTGGTATATTTTTTCTTGCGCCAGACTTGATGAAAAAACCAGTTCCCCCAGTGATGTATGAATGTCATAATTTTCTGGATTACTTGCTCGGTTGATGGCGTCACTCACCCTTTTCAGTAAGTGTGGATGTGGCTTGTCCACCCCCCTTCTGCACGGGTCCTTACAAATGGTACATTTGGAGGGCACTCAATTCGTTCAGGATGTTGATGGCACTGCAAATAATGTAAAAAAAAACACGAGTATTCATTTTTAAAGTGCAGTACCTGTGCCAAATAACCACACATGATTTCGCCTGATGCACATTTTGCAACTTTCAACTTGACCGTTTTTAGAATGCAAACTCTTCAATTTGTTTGTCAAATATCATGTCTCAAGTAAAACAAAGTTTCTAGTAGATTGTGGATAGTATGAAACCTTTGTGTGGACATAGACCAGCAGACATGCAAAATTCTTATTTTACATGGAGAAAAAATAATAAAAAAAGAAAAATAATGAAATTTTTTAACATGGCAATCGGAGAAAATACATCACCCGATTTGAGTACTTTTCAATAGTTTCCACATTGGATTCCTTAGGATTTTTGATATGTTATACAGGACATATTTATGAGAATAAACCAGTTGAAGGTTTTCCTGTTGCAATTTGTGTGAGGTCATGTCATTAATGCCTGGTACTATTTCCTTCTCCATGTAGCTGGGGTTGGATAAAGACTGATGATGGACTTTATCAACCAAATTGGACGACACTGTCCTGAAGCATCCAAGACCTGCTATGGTTCTCCTGTGGCTCAAGAAAGGATGCCCGTAACCGTGCAAGTGCAAAAAGGCTGCACTTATATGCCACAGCTCTCTGCTGTGGTGAAGGAGAATGTCCAGAAAACTAATATACCGAACAGTACATGTTAATTTTACACATAAGCTGAACTGTTTTAAATGCAATATGCTCAGATATGATCCATTTTGGTGAACATGGTGACCATTTTTGAAAATGGCGGCCATAAATATTCAGGCCAGCACCTGGTTAATATTTGGCATAAGATCATGAGCATTGGCAGCTCTTAATGTGGCTATTAGAGACAAACAAGACATCTAGTAGGCATCTATCAATATAGTAATGCGCATGGGCGGCCAAATTAAAAATGGCCCGATCTGGCAACTAGGTACAATTTTCAAGTGCCTCCATAATCTGAAATTGTTTACTATGTATTATATGTCTGTGCCAATTTGATGCTTTTTATCAAAAAAATGAACAATTGGTTTGCTAATCCCACTGGACCTAAACCTTTTCGTGAGTGGCTTGGTGAAGCCACTTGGGTGCAATGTTCTTCAGGTTCATTGGTGATACGGCGGTTCGACATACGGAAGTAGGAAGGAAAATATTTAATGATGCACAATGAGAAAAAATCTTTCAACTTTTGAAATAGAATCGCCACAGCCAGGCGGGGAAAGCCGAGAGGTACACATTGCTCACTCTGTGTGGCGTGGATTTGAATCCTGACCCAGCCACTGTCATGCCGGTGTTTCACAAGTAGGGTGATTCATCAATGTGTGGTGTTGTCCTTCGCATGGATGATAAACTGGGTGTCACATCCTACCGGAATCACTCGTATCTCTATTCTATCTCTACGCTTCTAAACCTTCTTCCAACCCTCCCTGGTTCTTCACCCCTCCCTCGACTGAGGGGACGAACATGTACAATATGATTCGGAGTGAGCTTGACTAGGTTGTGCCAAAGGTTTGCAGCTGCATGTATGGCATGCATGCAGGGTAAAATCTTTACCGGAAGATAGCGTGGGTTTTAAATGCTCCCGCCCCCCAGATCTCAAGTAATTGTGTGTACGTGTACGTGTACGTGCAAGTTTTGCCTGTTTTGACTGGCTATTCCAATTAGGTGGGTTTTTAAGAGGTGAAACGGAGACCTAGCCCTGTTCAGTGTCCACCTCCATGTGCGTGTGTGCATGTCGTTGATTGGTCTCGACATACGCGGGTTTCAGAAGTGGAATGGAGTTCCTCAGGGCGGGCTCAAAGTATCCCACCTTCGTTTCGGTAAGGGGTCATGTTCATGGATCAAGCGGTGACGCTTTTTGTTCTCCAAAGTTTTGTGCTGAGAGCTCTCTTCAGGATCGTCACTCGAGCCCGAACAGCTTCACTGCAGTTCGTTTGTATAATATCCCAGGGATGGTTTTTAATATCTCTGTGAGGGTCTTTGTCATCATTCATAGCTCCAACTATCACTGGTATAAACTGACATTATTCGCTTCCAAGGATTTTTCACTCATTCTTTGAGGTCTTGGTATTTGGGTCCTATTTTCTTCATTTCTGGCATCGTTTAGTCCAAACTCACTACTATTACACCTCAATTAACAATGCCTTCTTCCTCTTTTTTGACCAAAGTGCGATATCTGGTTGCAATGCTTTGTTTTCGATGTTACGCTCGTGGGATCATGAGGTTGTACGTGAGCGCACTCCCCCATGTTTTCAGTGTTTGCTTTGTTTATGTTCCACATTTTCTGCAACTGGGCTATCACGCTTTGCAGATGTGCCAGCCAAGATTACTTTACAAACTCTGTTGTGTCGTTGTGTATACAACTGTTCTGACTGAGTTTTTTTTGTGGGTGTGTGTTCGGTTTTTAAGCAAACATTATAATTCCCTCTTTGCAAAACGCCACTCCACCCCTCCCCTGTCTACTCTCCCATCATTTTTTTTCCTATCGGCTCCATCAACCCCTTCCACATCCTCCTCCCCTGGGGCAATACTAAGTGTTGGGGCCCTTCATTGGTTTATTTTTTTTTCATCAACCTTTATGTTGTATTAAACAAATATTAAACCCACTTGGAGGCCTCACGTATTCTGAGACTTTGGAGGCTGAGACTTGGAGCGTTCACACGAGATGAATTTCCTAGGGTCCACGGGCATTTAATGCTGGTTTGTATGTTGTTCAATAAAAACTGAAGGTTCATTATTTTCGTCGTCAGAAACATGCCACGTTACGGGAAATTGGGGGTGTATTAATTTATTCTATGTGCGACTCGTTAACGTCTTCATCCAGATGGGGCGTGGCCAACACTCCTGTGTCGTTTACGTCATTACCGGCGATTGTGATTTGTAAATTGTTCCTCAGCCTTATTTTGTGTCGAGGATGTTCACTGTCTGGCATGCTGGGGATACCTGAGTGGCTCGGAGGGACACAAAAATAAAGCTTCCCCCTCATCCCGGTCTTTTAATCATCACAAGCCATCATTTATGAAACAAAAAACTGAAGGAATAATAATAATGGGCCCCGATTCAGTCCAGGCCACGGGATATGGTTAATCCCTGCCCTCTGGTATTTGCTGCCCTCGTTGGCACCTGCTTGCACCAAGTCCTTTCAAGACTGGCACTGGGAACGTATTCTATGAATACCATCTAGTTGGCAATGAACAACACCCTTGATGTGCACCCGTCTTCTTGTAAAGGTGTATGTACTTTTATGTAGCAACTGTATGTTTATCTCCATCAAACCCTGTTACCAGAGAGCCACGACTCACCTGGATGCTTTAAATCAAGGTTCGTGTGCACGAAGAGAACACGACCTCGACACTTAAAATAATCTTACGTTGGACTCTGTGAGCCAAGCGAGCCGACTCTCACATGGATACTTAAATTCAGTCCCTCTGAACATTAAGGTGACACGACCTCTCATAGGGATGCTTTAAATCCAGAAAAGATGCGTAACATGGGTGCGGTCATTATGATGCTGGGGTGGTGATTGTGATGCTGGCGGCGATTGTGAATGCTGGGGGCGTGATTGTGATGCTGGGGGGGGGCGTGATTACAGAGAATCGTGACCGGTGGTAACATGGCGGCTCAGGGAAAAATGGAAGAAACTTGCCACGGATGAGTGACGGATATTCGGATGTGCTTCCCATGAGCTTTCGTGTACTTGGCGTGCTAGAGAAATCCGCTCACGCGATGAGCTCGTCGCACCTGTTACGTTGGAAGATTCCACATTCAACCATTCCTTTTCTCCCGGTATAGCATCGATGCCAAATGTGCTACATGCTGCAAGATGGGAGGGTGCTCCTTCAACGAGAGGTGTCAGTCACATGATCGAGGTTTTTGTCTCTTGTGCGGAAAGTCCTTTTGTCAGGTTCTCGCGCCTGCTTGAAGCAACCAAAATGGCCAGAGCGAGTGGATGATAACCCTCTCGCCAATAGTACGAGTCTCGACGCTCCCAACATTGCCGTGAGGCAATGGTGAGCCGCAAACCATGCGGAAGTGTCGATGTTTAAGCAACATTCAGATTCCGGAGCCCGGCGTTATGCGATACATCCCAGCGGCTGATCTTATGGATACTTCCCACTAATTGCAACTTTCCCCCGAGCGTGGTTCGTAAAGGTCGCGAAACAATTATGTTGCACACGTGAATCGGCTTGGCGATAAAAGACGGGTCTGGGGCTATCATCTAATGCCCAGAATTCCCGCTGAGCTTCTCATGGGATGAATAATTACCATCAGAGATGGGGAATCCCCGCCATTGAAAAATATTGAATCAGGATAAGCGGTTTTCCACATTTATTACAAAAACATTTTTTCAAGATGCCGGCCCCAGTCGGGCCATCTTTGGATCCGGCCACGCCCAAAAATCAATAGGGTTCTTTCTTTTCAGGTGGTACATGTGGTGACCCAAATTTCAAATCGAATATGGCGAAAAAACATTTGTCAAGATGGCGCCCCAGTGGCCATCTTGGATCCGGCCCCGCCCAAAATCATAGGGTTCTTCCTTTCAGGTGGTCATGTGTGACCCAAATTTAAATCGCTATGGCAAACAGTTTATGGTTATCGACTCACAGCTAATAAATGTTTGACGCCATAAAATTTTTGACGCTCAGCCAGCCGCCGGACGGACGGACCGCCCCAGTCGGCCATCTTGGATCCGGCCAGCCAAAATCAATAGGGTTCTTCCTTTTCAGGTGGTACATGTTGACCAAATTCAAATCGCTTATGGATCGAACAGTTTATGAGTTATCGCCCTCAAGCAGCTATAAATTTGAGGCCATAAATGTGAGGCCCAGCAGCCAGCCGGACGGGACGGACCGCCCCAGTCGGCTCTTGGATCCGGAGCCCAAATCAATAGGGTTTTCTTTGCAGGTGGTTTTAAAAAACATGTGTGACCCAAAATTTTCAAATCGAATGGCGAACAGTTTATCGAATTATCGCACTCACAGGCTATAAATGTTGACGCCCAGCCAGCCAGCACCAGCCGACGGACGATCCGGGTTGATAACAATACCCTTCCGCCATGGGGGGGGAATAAAAACCATAATGTGGCGGAATCTCATCGATTTTATTGGAAAGAGTAGAAGAAGCCGACCTTTGGAAAAAGGGTCGGCGCTAATGCTAAAGGTGATTCGCAATCACTGGTCGTGAATGCCTCGACATGAGACCAGAAGACGCGCACGTCAATGGGACACGTCAAAACACATGGGGGTAGCAGTTATAGCGGCAGGGGCGTGGTTATTATGCTGGGGGCATGAATTATGCGGAGCGGGCGTGGCTTATTATGCCTGGGGGTGTGGGTTAATAGCGGAGGGGCGCTGCAGATGAGGGAACAGTGACCATGGTAACCAAACCGTGGCTTGGGGACAAAATGGACAAATTTTCAAGTATAAATGGACATGTGCAGGGAGAACGCGAGGGGTTAGTCGCCGATGCGAGGTTACGGTGAGTGTGATTAATAGGGATGAGTACAGTTGGAAGCATGGGCGTGGATTTAAAGGTGGTGTGCTTTGTGAGGTATGAGTGACGGGTAGTCGCACGTGGCGTCATGAGCTTCAAGTATCACTTTGCATGGGCTCGAGAAAATCGCTCAACGCCGCGTTACGTGTGTGAAATGCCACATTTACAGAACTGGTTTGTCCTCCCCATTTACGGGCACAAAAGGCAGGTAAGAGATGTGAAATGGGAGAGTGCTCCTTTCAACGAGGGGTGTCACGTGATCAAGGTTGGCTCGTGTACGGCAAAGTCCTGAACATGGCGCCTGCGTGGGAACGGGAATGCTTGTCCACCCTCATGTTGCAACGTAATTCACCAGTGTCAATATGATCCTGGATATGCTGTAATACCCTCTATAACACTCCACGGAGGCTTGTCAGCGTGGCAGGACGAGTGACGTGTACGATCTCAGGCATAGTCAGCGACTCCTTGGCGTCCCCGCGGAGAGTCGGGATGGCCCAAATTATTCAATAACGTCAATCGATCAAACGCCAACCCATGTCACACAGCAAGTTGATCGCATCCGTATGAGCAACGCTACATGGTTGCAAAACGCACCGAGCGCTGCGCGGTGTGAAAATGAGAACTTGAATGGTGCGAGGATTCGAACCAGGTGCCTTCTTGTCAGGATCTGAGGCCACCACAATGGTTACATGTGGAACAGCGCTATAAACGTATATAAACAGCACCGAGCATGTTTTTTTGTTGAACATCACAAGTCTAATGCAGAAAATGGTTTTTTTCATCAAATAGTGTAAGTTTAGCTTGTTCGAAGCAAAACAACACATTTTACAACAAGAAAAACGATTCAACACAAAAAGGGTAAATTTGCCGAATACAAGCCGGTTTTTAACAATACTTAGCTTGTTCTGACCACAAATTTTTGTTCTAATCACAATTCTAATGCAGAAAAATGTATTTCTTCATCAAAAAGTGTGCATTTAACTGTTGAGGAAAAATATTTTAGCAGGAAACAATTATTCCTCCAATGGTTATTTGTTTAAATAAAGGGGTTTAACAATACATTCGGTTGTTCTGACCCAGTTTTTTGTTCTCAATCACGATTTCAGTCCATTGGACATACTCTGTAAGAGTGTTGGTGGCTGGCCGAGCAGTCCTCCTTGGCTATTGGGCACCAAATCCTGGACAGGTCGCCACCTCACGCAGGATACTTGAATACTCGGTCATCCGCACAAGCTGGTACTCTTTTGGCCGACTCGGAAGGAATGGCAGGCTGAGTCAACCCCCTGGTGGATTATTAAGCGCAACGAGGCGTGAACTCCAGGCCCTCGGATCCCAAGCGCCACCCCTAACCACTGAGTCAACCCAGGGCTACAAGTCAAGATTCTCATGGCAGAGTAACATGTTTTTATCAATATTATGTATTTTAACTTGTTCTATTGAAAACCACATTTTAAAAAGAAACATTGTTCATGCAAAAATGGTCTGATTTTGTTTAAAACAAGCGTTTTTACAACATATTGCTTGTTATGACCCGTTTATGTTTCAAATCACTACTTTCGTGAAGAAACACGATTTCCATCAAATAGTGTGCGTGTTTTAGCTTGTTTAAACAAAACGTACCTTTAAATGAGACATAAATCTTGACTAATAAAAGGCAATGTGTACGTTGTGTGTGTGTGTGTGTGTGTGTGGTGTGTGTGTGTTGTGTGTGTGTGTGTGTGTGTGTGTGGTGTGTGGTGGTGTGTGTGTGTGTGTGGTGTGCACCCCTCCTCCCGCCAGTGAAATAGCAACGTTTGGTGAGGTTGTCGCTCTCGACCCACGTCCCCTAACTCCCCTCTTATCTCTCTGGCACCCCTTCTCCCTCTACCCGCACCTGCCTGTATCTCTTTCTCTCTCTCCCCCCCCCCCCCCACACTTTATTGACCCTCTGCCATGCGACAAGGTTGTATTTGCTCGTGGACATAAATTGCGAAGTTCTATGTAATTGTTGAGAAATTGTTCATGAGTGTTTCTGCTGCCGGATTGTTCGCAGTGTCAAAGACGTTTTAAAAATATTGAGGGCCATTCTCAGCGAGCAAAAGGTATTCTGATGTGATTAATTGATAAACAAGCCAGTTGATAGATTGCTCTGGAAGAGTAACTGTGTGGTTAAACAACTCAGGTGACAACATATTTTTTTAACAAGAACACCGAGTCGAATAACTTTTTTAAACTGTCTGAATGACCCGAACTCCTTTCAATCATCTTTGTATTTGCTCATATCCTTGTTTCTACTTTAATTTGAATCTATTTTTCCTTCTTAGCCATTCATTTGTGTGTTCAAGTTTTTTCGTTCATCGCTTCTTTCACTCATTTTCCAAATTGTGCCTTTATTGGTGAAACTCGGCTGGTTCAATGTGGCAGCCGCCTCTGACCCACATTTGAAACCGTTGATGAAGGTTCCAATCGACGTCGGAGTGAGGGATTTCATAGCCGAACAATCGTTCCCCACGAGGCACATCGTGGCCCGACTCCCGCAAAGCACCTTCTCTCGCTTATCGTGACATCTGCCATTGTTCTCCCGCAGCACTCAATTTTAAAGTAAATTTTCTTTAAATTGACGCCAATTGCTCTTTTGCACTCAAGATTTGACATCGACAGTAAGGACACAGAACGTTTACTTGTTCGCAGTGAGTGGTCGCAAAGACGTGACCGAGCCGTGTGTTGCAATAAATCTGAAGAGAAGTGTTTCCAGTTGAGGCCGTTGTGTTAAACACAATATATTTTAAGATGTGCAGGAGATTCAACAACAGGGTGATGAGCGTGAAAAAACTAAAACTCTCTTAGCATTAATGATGCAGACGGTTGTGATTGGCACTCGTCTTCTCACGGATCAATCAAACCTGAAAAAAACAAATTATAATTGTATCAATAGTCTAAATCTAACAACATTGTTTCACACAATAGAAACGATATCCCTGTGTGTGAAACACAAGGTTTATGTGGAACATTAATATTGAAGATGACCGTAAAGCGTAAATGGATGTGTATGTAACGCGTCAGAAGATCTTGGAAATGAATAATTTTCTTTGTTCTCTGCTACGTATTTTCAGCAGGGGAGAGAGAGCTTTCGACGAGGTGCGGACACAGCTTCGACGCGCTTTAAAATCAATGTAGTGCATTCCAAAGCAGGAGCGGGCGAGTGAGGCATTCAACAGTGGGAACGGGTTTCATGTTGACGGCTCGGTTTCCACGGTTGAGCCGAGAAAGGTGAGAGGGGGAGCATAGCCCAGAGGGAGAGCAAGTATCTCCTCAGGCTGCGAAGAAAGTTTCCGTATGTGGTACGGACGCGGTGAACGCAACAGGAGGACTTTGCATGGCAGATCAATCCCTAGTGGCGCACTGTTTGGGCGCCAGCTTCGGTAAGGTGTTTAGGAGTCCGCCAGCTCTAGTCGTGGCCTAAGACCCCAGAAGTTGAATGAAGGACTACTTCAAGCGGATTGTTGAGAAAGTATGATTAGCGGGGGGGTGGGAGTTCACCAAGAGTCTTTACTGAGAGAACAGTGAGCGTGTGAGATTGTCAGGATTGAAGACATGCTCACGTGTTGGACCCAGTTGTGATTTATCCAGTTTCTGCAGAGAGTGAAGAGGCTGCTGCTTGCGATCTAGATGACAGGATGGTCGGAGAGGTGGAGTCATCAGCAAAGAGATAAGTAGATTTCCAGAAGTCAGAGAGATCATTGATGGAAAACCAGAAAAGAAACAGAGCCAAGAACGCTGGCTGAGGAACCAGCTGGACAGGAAGAGTCGATGAGAGAACTCCTTAAGATCAACATGTTGGCTCGAACAGGAGAGGAAGTCTGCGGCCATGAGTGGAGATTCCTTGGATACAACAGGAAGAGATTTTGGTGAACAGAGCAGGTGCCAGACCGTACCGAAACGCCGATTGTTCGGAAGATGGCTCTGATTTCATGTCTGCATGAGGATCTCCATCCATTGTGGGAAGAGCAGAAGCAGCATGTCCAGGGTAGAGTGACTGGTCTAAATCCAAATTGATGATTGGAAATCAAGTCCATTGGAGAGAGGAAGGATTTAATGTCAGAAGATGATGAGATTCATAACCTCGCTGATGATTGGGAGAACCTGATGGTCTGTAGTTGCAGGGATTGTTTTGTACTTCTTTTATGCATAGCGTAATGTTTGCTGATTCCAAGCAGATGGCAGAGATTGAGCAAATGAGAGGTGAATAGAACAGAGAGAGGGTGACAAGACCAGCAGAGCAGGTTTTTTGGACACGTGGGCTGATGCGTCTGGACAGTTGCAGAATCGAGTCGAGTTTGCCAGCAAACTCTCACCTGTGCAGGAGAAAGGACACAGATCCAGGAAACAGCTGGGTGTGACTGGTTAATGTGGGTCGCAGAAAGCGATGGTTTGGGACACAAGATTTAGAGCAACACCTGAGTTTAGGCATTCAGCCTTTTCACCTGCATGCAGCTGTTTGGGTAGGAGGGGATGGAGGGGGGAACATACACAGAAACAGACTTAAGCAAGAACCTACACGATTGAAGAGGGAACAGGTTTGAGAGCTTAGACTGGATTAGAAGATGTTGTTTCCTGGCTTCTTGAGGGTAGAAACACACCTTGTTACGAGCTTTATGGAAGGAAACTGAGATTCTTCAGTTGGATTCCTTCCACAAGGCGAAGTGAAAAGTTTCTTTCAAGGAAATTGCCCA